>CM060890.1:147392628-147782628 GCA_030762935.1 Hymenopus coronatus
CACACATTCGGACCTTTTCCAAGAAATGCTTTTTTTTGGATTCACGGGAGCACAAAACGTGTATTTCCAGTGAAATCTTGGTATCAATTTTTTGGGTCTACCTTCTCTATACACTATGTACATAGTACGTGTAGAGAAACTAATGTGATATTTTCCATTCACATGACTTTCTGTAAACTTTGTAACAAAACTCTGTTAAAAATCTGTTTCTTTTATCTACTAAATAGTAATTGAGATAAACATTAGCAGAAATCGTCTTATTACTTGCTTCCTTGTAAGAAGAAAGAAGATAAGGGAATACACTAGGCTGAAGTGAGAATCAAATATTTTAAAAACTGGTTGCCATGTAGTGGAAATCTATTTCTTTGCATTGCCAGAAGTTTAAAAATTCCCGTTCGAGAAATCCTTTAAGTATTTGAAAATTGAAACCAATAGCAAGTAATACCTCGGGTATGGTCAGATCCACGAAAAAATGCGTTTTATTGAGAACTACATTTTTTGTGCTGTAAGTTTGTGTCTATCTCTTACCAGTTGTGCAAAAGTCTTGCTGCATGAAGAGCTCTTCCTAGACTAATGCCAGCAAATCGCACATTTTATTTGTCATAATAACATTATTTTATCAAATTCACTAAAGCCATTTTCAGAAAATCAGAGTTTTCGAAATATTTTCCATATAAAGAGGGTTGTTTGGTGACGAGGAATTTTCCTCGAAACCTTGCTATCGCATTCCTAGAAGATACTAAACTCTAATACCGAGTTTGGTATTTTACTTTTAGTTTTTGAGTTATCGAATTCACAGACACAGGTCCTTTTTCTAACAATAATTGTTAGTTTCTCTACACATACTATGTAAATAGTGCATCGCCCTCCGTGGTGTAATGGTTACCATGCTAACTTCATATACCCAAGGTCACGGGTTCAAACCCTGCGGAGGACGATGAATTTTTTCGGCGTAAAAATCCTTAGCATGCTTCCTTCGGAAGGCAAGTAAAGCCGTTGGTCCCATGTCGTAGATTTACGGCTCCTAAAAGAAGCTCAAGCCTGATAGAGAGGCCTCTGAGCAATATTAGGCGGTCTTTCACGCCCAGTATAGATTGGGACGCTAAGAACCGCATCAATTAAAGAGCGTCCATAAATAAAACGCCATTTATTTATGAACATAATGTATAGAGAAGGTATTGTATTCCACCCAAAAATTCAATACCGAGATTTCACCGGAAATACGTGTTTTGGGTTCCCTGAATTCAAAAAAAGCATTTTTGGAAAAAGGCCCAAGTGTGTGCGTGTCTGTGTTTGTGTGTGTGACTGTGTCTGTGTGTGCCTGTGGACAGCTTATCACAAAAACGAAAAGATCGTTAAATACCAAACTTTGTATTTAAGTTAGCTAACTTCCAAGGATGCGACTCGAAGATTTTCAAGAAAATCCCCCCTCCCCCAACTACCATTTATATTTCGAAATTTTTTATTTTCTCAAAAATGGCTCTAACGATTTTCATTAAAATGTCATATATTAAAGATATTTACCTGACAAATAAAATGCATATTTTGAATTTTCTGGGAATAACCTCTGAAGATTAATTTATTAATGGCTCTAACGATTTTCATTAAAATGTCATATATTAAAGATATTTACCTGACAAATAAAATGCATATTTTGAATTTTCTGGGAATAACCTCTGAAGATTAATTTATTCTCGCTGAATTTTACGGAATTTTGCACAACTGCTAAACCGTAAGAGATGGACAAAAACATACCACACAAAAAATGGAGAACATGCTAAAACACACAATTTATGTTATATACCTTTTTTCATGGAGTTGATCGGTGTCTTTAGTTCCAGCTTTAGAAAAACTTATACTTTTCTCGTACAGGAAGTTGTCAACTCCTGTCCATACAAACAAAGGAACTTCAGTCACATAGTAACCAACTTTTGACTATCACTTTAACCTATGGTACTCCCTTATTTTCCTTCTACTTACAAGGAAGCAAGTAATAAGACTATTTCTACAGATTGTTTCTCGATTAGCATGAACTAAATAGAAGCATAAACTTTTCAATAATAATTTGTTGCAGAGAGGAGATAAAGTTATAAGAACGGAACACATCAGATTATTTTGGAGATTTTATTTTTATTTTTCACCGTATTTTTTTTTTAATTCGCTATACTTTTCCCATCGTTGTTCTATTGTTTTAAACCTTCCAAAAATTAGGATTTCCGAAGGCCTTCAAAATAGGCAGTTTTACAGATAACGCCTTCGTTAGACGTGAATCGTTTTCCTGCAAACCTCTTTGGAAACAAAAGAGAAGTCACTGGGGGTTAAATCTGATGAGTGTTGTTGTAACTCGAAACTGCGCATTGTCTTGATGGAAGAAAATCTCTTTGTTTGCGGGCGTTTATTCTTCATTTCTCAATATTAACAATACATAATACTCTCCATTTATCGTTCTTCTTTCAGGGAAGTAATCAATGTAGATGATTCCGTCTGCACCCCAAAAAACCGAGGTCATCAAATTTTACAACCTTTACCGTTTTCGGAGCCAGTTTGCCTTTAAAACCCCACTGTTTCGACTGTACTTTTGTCTCTAGTGGGTCGTAGTCTATCCATGTTTCATCCACAGTTATGTATCGTCGCAGAAACTCCTCAGGATTGCGACGGAAATTTTCCAAACTAGCATCCGAATCAATGACACGATTGCGTTTATTCTCTATTGAGTGCAAACTTGGCACCCATGTTGCCGAAACCTTTGTCAGACCTAATATTTTTTTGTTGCAAAATTGAGAACATTGCTCCTTTTGATATGCCTGTGGCCTCTACTTTGATTCGTCGATCACTCAAAGCTATATCCTGGATTTTGTCAACCATTTCAGAGGAAGTCACTTCGGTAAAGCTATACGATAGTTGCACCATACATACACACAACTGTCTTTAGAAGTAGCTTAAGTGACTTTTACTGGCGAAAGTGTTGAAGACATTAAGTTGTTCAGATGTGAAAGTCGCCAGATTGCAGAAGTTTTTCTTGGGCTACCCGCAACTGCTTCACTCTTCTACTTATAAAAAAATACTCCTTGGCTACGCTGTGCAGCCTAGGACATAAATGTTTATAACAGACCAGTAAGTAACTACAAAGTATTGAAGTAATGTCAAGTGGTGGAAGCATCGTAAACTAATAAAGTCACTTCTACTGGACCATGTTCATCATTTGTGTGCTCATTTATCCAATTGTAAATTGTTGCAAACGCAGGAGCAGATGTGTCATGAACTTGACCCAACTCAGCTTTCTCTCTTTCCGTCTTAAGCCTTTTAAATGGAAGTGTTTAATCAGCGCACGAAACTCGTCTCCCCCCCCCCCCCCCATCTTTCTAAAGAAGCATAAGATTGTTGATTCAATCATCTATAGCAACGAAATCACTGATGGACATAACTGAAACGTTAACTGCCATCTGGTAAGAGACGACGGTTACTAAATACGATGCTACCCGTGTGGTTTATAATGACTCCCTCGAACCATGCAGGAAACGTAAACTTATGACAATCAATTTCTAAAATCATTTGCTTTAAAACTTGAAATTTGTATGTGAATATTCTTCGACTTTCTCAGTTTTATAAGAGCAATGAAATAAGACAATATAAAGTATTATACAAACAACTACGCAAGCTAGATTTTGAATATGACCTTTACTGTGTATAATAACTGCAATGCATTTCAACATATCTTGTATACCCTGTTTAATCCAATTTTCACATGTGCGTAAAGTTTACGTTACCTTTTTAGGTAATTTGTACCCAAAATGCACATTAAACATAATTATCCTAATAGGAAGATAATACTCAATACCTGGATAGGTTGAAGAACTTAATCGGCCTACCGCCCCCGTATTTAGGGCTGAGTGCCCCCTAGGAATGCCGAAGGATCAGAAGCGTGTCGGCCCGTAGCATCAGCGTGAGGAAGTGGATGATATGAAATACAAGGTAAATGAATGATGATGGAGCTATTAGTGCAATGAGTGGCGGGGGAAACCGGGAGACCCGAGAAAACCCACCCAGACGCTGCTACGTCCACCAGAAGTCCTACATGTGGACGCTTGGAATCTTAACCACTTGCCCACGACACCGCCTACACCAACAAATAAGACTTAAACTATTGAATACATTAGAGCAATTCACTTTTTTGTTACTTTAAAAGAAATATAAGAACGTTTTAACTTCCGAAATGGTCATTATTATTATTATTATTATTATTATTATTATTATTATTATTACTATTATCATTATCATCATGTTATTATTAATATTATTATTAATATTATTGTTATTATTAATATTATTGTTAATATTAATGTTATTGTTAATATTAATGTTAATATTATTATTAGTAATATGATTATTATTATTATTATTATTTACTTCACGGAGTAGACGGAACCTTGGTTGACTAGTTGGACAACTCGTATCCTATCTAGGCGGCCCGGGTTCGATACCAAGCGCCCCAATGTGGTGGACGAAGCGGCGTCTGGGCGGGGTTTCGTTTTTCCCCGCCACACATTCCACCAATTGCTGATCAATTTTGCTTACATTTCATATCATGCACTTGCTCACCTATGGGCCGACCCCTCGTAACAGATTCTCCATTTTTAGGTTAAGTGTTGCTGGCTGCCAGAGTCTTCTGGCCCCTAGACAGTGGCTTGTAAGACTTGGGGGGTGACAGTCCCACAAATACGAGGAGGGTAAGCCCATTACTCCACTTCACGGAGTTAACTCAACCTTTCACACTTTGGTCTAAATTACTTCATATCACTGCTTGTAAACAAGGTAGTGGACGAAGAAAATGATTATCCGCTCCAACGCTTGCACACAGACCATATGATTTTTACTTTCTCTACACGTAATATGTACATAGTGTATAGAGAAGGTATTGTGCTGCACACAAAAACTCCATACCGAGATTTCACCAGAAAAATATATGGTTTGAGACCCCATGAATAAAAAAAAAATTTTAGAAAAATGACCGTGTGTGTCTG
This sequence comes from Hymenopus coronatus, assembly GCA_030762935.1. Lineage (NCBI taxonomy): Eukaryota > Metazoa > Arthropoda > Insecta > Mantodea > Hymenopodidae > Hymenopus > Hymenopus coronatus. The sequence goes on from CM060890.1 coordinate 147,397,650, forward strand.
TCTGTCTTTCAAGAAAAGCTCCCACCCCCAACTACCCTTTACATGGAACTTTTTTCGAAAATTTTGATTTTCTCAAAAATGGCTCTAACAATTTTGATTAAAATATCGCATATTAAAGATATTTACCTGACAAATAAAATATATATTTTGAATTTTCTGGGAATAGCCTCTGAGGAATACGTTATTCTGGATGAATTTTAAGGAATTTTGCATAACTGCTAAACCGTAAGAGATGAACAAAAACTTACCACGAAAAAAAAATGTAGAGCACGTTAAAACATACAATTTATGTTATATTATGTTTTTCGTGGACCTGATCGTTTTTGAGATATACCTTGTATTAGGTTTCAGCTTTGCAAAACTTATAATTTTCTCATACAGGAATTTGTTAGCTCCTGTCCATACAAACAAAGGAACTTCAGTCACATAGCAACCAGGTTTTGACTATCACTTTAACCTATGGTACTCCGTTATTTTGCTTCTAATTAAAAGGAAGCAAGTAATAAAGATATTTCTGCTAGTTTTTCCTCTATTACCATAAAGTAAATCGAAGCATTCGCATTTTAACAATACATTGTAGAGATGTAGAGAAAGTCATATGAGTGAAACACATCAGATTTTTTTATGACCAGTTTTAAAATGAATACAAATATGTGGTTTTATTTTAACATTCTACAGCAGAACTCCGGATATGTGGGGTTCCGTGTACAACAGGATAGAATTACATTCATAATATAACATTCTTGTTCTCAGCAGGTCAAATAATACAGAAGGTTTGTTACAAAACTTGGGCGCCAGGGCTTGGGGCTGTGCCGTTCTCTGCGCGTGCGTCCTACACCCGTTAGGTCGTCAGTCTTACTCCTGTTCTAGTCCAATGAATAACATTAGCGATCTTTAGTTTTGAAAAAATTGTTTTTTCACACAACCGTGTGTAGGACAGGAGTTGGACAGTTAGAGTCACACTGAACAATTCAATGACAGCCGGGATTTGAACCACGGATCTCCCAGTCTCTAGCCGTGTGTAGGACTGGTGTTAGACAGGTAGAGTCACACTGAACAATTCAATGCCATAGCCGGGATTTAAACCACGGATCTCCCGGTCTCTAGCCGTGTGTAGGACAGGAGTTGGACAGGTAGAGTCAGACTGAACAATTCAATGACAGCCGGGATTTAAACCACGGATCTCCCGGTCTCTAGCCGTGTGTAGGACAGGAGTTGGACAGGTAGAGTCACACTGAAAAATTCAATGACAGCCGGGATTTGAACCACGGATCTCCTGGTCTCTAGCCGGTTGCTATGCCACTGAGCTATCATGGCGAAATGCCGGCAGGGCATTGCATTTCTCAACTGCTTCGTATTGCTTGAAAAAGCAATTAATCCAATACTAATTAACCATAATAGTTGGCTACACTATGAATCCTGGGACTTAAAGTACTTACAACATTGTAAGTCACCATTGGGGTTGTCATCTCAAAATAATTTGAAATCACCTTGTGGTTTACTGGGAATCATGCGAGTCAATTGAGAAATTCAATGCTATGCCGGCATTTTGCCATGGTAGCTCAGTGGATGAGCAACCGGCTAGAGATAGGGATATGCATGGTTCTAAACCCGGATATGACATTGAATTTTTCAGTATGGCTCTACCTATCCATCTCCTGTCCTACACACGGCTAGAGACCAGGAGATCCGTGGTTCAAATCCCGGCTATGGCATTGAATTTTTCAATCTGACTCTACCTATCCAGTGTTTTGTTTTACTTGCAGTATAGTCTAACCAAAGAGTGTTTAAACGTGCTTACATCACCTTGTATGGGTAAAACTAAACTTCCCGGTGCGTGTTACGAATAGAGAGACCGTTCGTTTGCTTGTAAATAAATTCAGGAGACGTGATCAATTTGTGATAGAAAAAGAGAGGCAAACAGGCGTGTGCTTATGGAGCAGAAATTAGATGAAACCGGAGAAACGTTAGAACGGTTACCTCAAAAATCCCTTAGGCGTTTTGCAAAAGAAACTGACATTTCGAAAGCTTCAGCACGGAAAGCAACAAAACTTTTAAAACTCAAAGCTTACAAGGTTACTGTTGTCCTGGAATTGCTACCACCTGAACAACAGAGTCGGGTACATTTCTGAAACTGGATGTTAATGATGGAACAATCGAACCACGATTAATGCTCTTCAGTGTCCAAGCATATTTCATTTACATGGTCACGTGTCATCACAACACAACCGATATTATGCTACAAATTTAATTTTGCTCATGATCAAAAACAGGGTATGGTGCACAATATGTGGTTAAAGAATAATAGCTCCTGTTACTTTCTCTACACGTACTATGTACATAGTGTATCGAGAAAGTATTGCATTCCACCCAAAAATTCAGTACCTAGATTTCACCGGAAATGTATGTTTTACGGTACCCTCCATTGAACAGAAAAACATTTACAGAAAAAGGTCTCTGTGTGTGTGTCTGTGTGTTCGTGTGTCTGTGAACATGATAACTCAAAAAAGAAGAGTCGGTAAAATACCAAACTTGGTATTTAAATTTTCTATCTTCTATTGATGCAACACGAAGATTATGAGAAAAATCTCCCACTCCAAACTACCCTTTACATGGAACATTTTTCAAACATTTTGATTTTCTTGAAAATGGATCGAAATATTTTGATTAAAATATCCTATTTTAAAGACATTTACCTGACAAATAAAATGTATATCTTGAATTTTTGGGGAACATCTTCTGAAGACTACTTTAATTTGGATGAATTTTACAGAATTTTGCATATCTGCTAAACCGTAAGAGATGGACAAAAACTTGCCACACAAAAAATGCACAGTACGTTAAAACGAACAATTTATATAATATACATTTTTTGTGTGAAGTTGATCATTTTTGAGATATTCCTGATTATTAGTTTCAGCTTTAAAAAGCTTTTCTCATACAGGAATCTGTCAACTCCTGTCCATGCAAACAAATGAACTTCGGTCACATAGCAACCAGCTTTTGACCATCACTTTAACCTATGGTAATCCCTTATTTTGCTTCTACCTACAAGGAAGCAAGTAATAAGACTATTTCTGCTAATGTTTTCTCTCATAGCATGAAGTAAATAGAAGCAAAATTTTTAACAATAATCTGTTGTAGAGATGCAGAGAAAGTCACGTGAATGGAACACATCAAATTCCTTTAATGTGCACGGTAAATGCAAAAAGATGAATTCTACCAACGCACACACAGCTGATGAATCATTACGGTTTGTTACGGAAATATTTGAGGATAGAATTATCAGTAAGAGTTTATGCTCACTTGGTCCCCAGATCTTACGACATGTGATTTTTATATATGAGGCAACATGACAAATAAGGTATACAAAACTAATTCCCTCATATTAGAAATATTAAAGCAAAATATCAGGACAGAACTTAACGCTATTTCAGGAGCTGAGCTAATGCGTTTGAGGGAAAGTGTCCTCAGAAGATGCTGTAGATGTATTGATGAAGATAGACTTGCTGACATTGTGAGCTCAGTCACATTTTCAACAATGTGACCTGTGACTGTACAATGTTAACACATATTGTTTAATTCAAAATCTTCTCGGGCTTCTAGCCAGGTAAAAACTGATCAGTTCACCCTGAAGACGAGGAAGATGCACTTCTTCGAAACGTTGGTATCAAGCCAAGTTTTTACCTGGCTAGAAGCCCGAGAAGATTTTGAATTAATACGTCTCCAGGAAAGCTTCAGTTCTTACATATTGTTTGTTTATAGGATGATGTCAGGAGTATTATACTACTTGCTGAAATCGTGAGCTCAGTCACATCTTCAACAATGTGTCCTGTACCTGTACAATGTTAACACATATTGTTTGTTTTATAGAATGATATTAGGAGTGTTATACTACCTGCGGACTTTGTGAGATCAGTCACATCTTCAACAATGTGTCCTGTAACACTACAATGTTAACATATATTGTTTGTTTTATAGGATGGTGTCAGGAGTGTTATACTACTTGCTGACATTGTGAGCTCAGTCACATCTCAACAATGTGTCCAGTAACTGTACAATGTTAACATATATTGTTTGTTTTATAGGATGATGTCAGGAGTGTTATACTACGTGCTGACATTGTGAGCTCAGTCACATTTCAACAATGTGTCCTGTAACTGTACAATGTTAACATATATTGTTTGTTTTATAGGATGATGTCAGGAGTGTTATACTACTTGCTGACATTGTGAGCTCAGTCACATCTCAACAATGTGTCCTGTAACTGTACAATGTTAACACATATTGTTTATTTTATAGGATGATGTCAGGTATGTAATATTACTTGCTGACATTGTGAGCTCAGTCACATCTCAACAATGTGTCCTGTAACTGTACAATGTTAACACATATTGTTTGTTTTATAGGATGATGTCTGGAGTGTTTTACTTCTTGCTGCTGGTAAGCATTGTCAGCTCCACCACGTCTTCAGCAATGTGTCCAGGCCATTGCATATGTCGGAGAACACACTTTTGGTGTGAAGAAGCGTCTCTCGTACACTTAACCCATTCAACGTTTTCAGTATCTAATGCTAACTTAGTAGAGATACTGGAAATTTTTAAAAGTAACATATCTGTAATAGATGCAGATGACTTCTCTGATTTAACTCAGCTGGTAAAACTGGACCTTAGTAATAATGAAATTAGAGAACTCCCAGAAGGATTATTTGACCCTCTTTTAGACCTGATGGATCTACATCTTGTTGATAACAAACTTTCTATCTTACCCTGTGGTTTGTTTAGGAACCTAACCAAACTTAATTATATCGACCTTAGCAGGAATTTCTTTAAAGAAGTTCCACCAAACCTTTTTGTCTCACAGTATAATCTTTCTACACTCGTTTTGCATATGAACCAGATATCTAATATAAGAAAAGACAGCTTCAATGGACTATATAACCTCAAATACCTTAACCTGATGGACAACCAGCTGGAGGGGCTGGAAGAGGATGTCTTCGATCACTTACAATCTCTTAGTCAGCTGGTTCTAAATTACAATCGTATTTCTTTTCTTCATGGAAAGGTTTTTGCTGGATTACCTCAGCTCAAATCTCTTTGGTTAAGTTCTAACAGACTAACAAAGATTACAGACACTGCTTTTGCTGGTTGCCGAAGCCTTAAAGGATTAACTCTATCAAGAAATTTAATCGTTGAGATATCTAATAAAGCATTTCTTGAGTGTCAAAACCTTAAAGTTCTTTACCTGGACCAGAACAGACTACACACTATTAATGCAGATGCCTTTATAGGATTGACAAATCTTTATAATCTTACGCTTTATAGCAACAATTTAACAACCATCGAAACAAAAGCTTTTAAGCCCTTGGTAAATCTTAAGTATATAAACTTCTTAGACAATCCTCTGATTTGCAACTGTTCACTACAAGACTTCTGGCTAGGATGGAAATCGAGGCGTATTGAAATACTAGTATATTGTATTCTTCCTAGTGGGGAAAAAGTAACTGATCCTGAAAAGTTCTCTTGTGGAGCCCAAAAAGATCGGTCAAGCACAAAGAAGAAAAGTGTTTCTTTACTTATAATTTGTGTTTTGTTACAATTCTTCCTCAACCTGTGAGATTGTACCAGGGATGAAATCAGACCTTCAAATCTCTTTTGCTCTGATTTGTTATTTCAGCCAGGATACAGAGTACACTGTAAACTCCTGATAAATACAATGACGGGCGTTCCATAATGAATTACATTTTTTTTTTTTTTTGCAAACAATACAAAACTGTAAGCCTCGCCAGTTACATCTAATTTCTTCAAATGATCTCCATTGAGTTGCACACACTTGTGCCACCAGTGCGGTAACTTCTACAGGCCCTCCAGGAACCATCTACTGCAGGGCAGCTGCTTGCAGTTCCTCAAATTTGGGGAAATGAGATTCGTGCAAAGGTTTCAAAGCCCCAAATAGGTGCTAATCAGAAGGAACTATGTTGGGCGAATAGGGTGGGTGTGGCAGCACCTGTAACTGCATCTCAGAAATGGCAGTCGTGGCTTCCCGACTCATGTGGAGGCGAGCGTTATCGTGTTCAAGGAGCACAGTTGCGCCCATTTTCCTGGTCGTTTCTTTTCAATTGCGTGGCACAACTTCCAAAGAGTCGTCACATGCGCCATGTTGTTACTGGTGGTGTTTGGTCCTATCCAATCAATGAGGATGGTTCCATCTGTGCCCCAAAATGCTGTGCCCATACCTTTACCTATTTTGAGTATTGTACGCAAGGTCTTTAGCAAGAGAATGCCTTTATGCTTCCACTGCATTGATAGATTTGGTAGTGGAGTCAGGTTCTCGTCACCAGTCACGAGTTTGCAGATGAAGCCTTCTGGATCCTGGTTTCTGTTTCATGGTAGTGGAGTCAGGTTCTCGTCACCAGTCACCAGTTTGCACATGAAGCCTTCTGGATTCTGGTTTCTGTTTCATGGTAGTGGAGCCAGGTCTCGTCACCAGTCACGAGTTTGCACATAGATCCTTCTGGATCCTGGTTTTAGGGTCATGGCTGTGGAGCCAGATTCTCGTTGCTAGCCACTTGTTTGCACATGAAGCCTTCTGGATTCTGGTTTCTGTTTCATGGTAGTGGAATCAGGTTCTCGTCGTCACTCGCAGTTTGCACATAAATCCTTCTGGATCCTGGTTTTTGGGGTTATGGTTGTGGAGCCAGATTCTCGTTGCCAGTCGCTTGTTTGCACATGAAGTCTTCTGCATCTTGGTTGTGGTGTGAAGAACATCACTGCACATGTCCTTGCGCTGTTGCTTTTTCGCTGCATCCAGGGATCTGGATATCCATCTGACAGAGACCTTTCCCAACTTCAGGTGGTCGTGCACTATGCGGTGCGGAGTCTTTTTCGGAAGTCCTGTGTGCACGTCCAGTTCTATGAACACTTGTTCTCCACTCTTGAACTGTTGACTGGTGTTGTCACAGTTAAGATCTTCCAGAACTGGTTTCTCCCTCCGTTTATGATCTGCCACTTTTTCACCCAGTTGTAAACAGTGTTCGAGATGTTTAGACTCCCCACACACTGCCAGCAACCACCTTTGAATTTCCGCTGTGGCTACAGCCCCTTTTCACGTCATGCAAGCGCTGCCCGTAATGATCACACTCCAGGGCGACTGCTCATGTTATTACTTCATTTAAAAAAAATGCGCTGCAGTGTGCAGTGGTGTCACATATCTGCAACGTCCTTCCACCTGTAGATAGACCAAAGTACTATTAACTTGCAACTGTCATGTCAAACCAAATAGTAGACCAAGAATAATGGCAAAAAATTAAATGTAATTCATTACAGAACTCCCCTCATAAGTGCTTGGTGGAAGATATTTAGTAAGGTTACAGTGTACGAGTTGTGTCCGGAAGGAAATACTATTTGGAAAATAAGGCATACAGTGTTGGCTTACACAGCACTTATTTTACATAAAAAATCCCTCCTTAACCTAGTTTTTCACATACACCATTGTTGAGGCATTTTTCATGACGAAGAATTAAGTTTCGTGTGCCATCTTGAAAAAAAGCTGCCGCCAGTGAAGACAGCCACTGCGTCGCTATCGCTGTCAAAGCGCCTTCCTGCTTCAGGTTCAAGAACAAGTGGTAGTGACAAACTACGAAATCAGGGCTGTAGGCGGCTGAGTGAACTATTCCCAATCCAAGTGTTGACTAACGTGTTTTGCGACACCGCCAACATGGGAACGTGTGTTGTCATAATGGAACACAATACCTGTGCATTCCACGCCTTTTGTTTATATTCCGTGTCTAAGATTTCTCAGTGTATCATACCGCATTGATGGTTAGAAGCAACTCAACAAGCTGAACGCCTCTTCTATCCCAGAACACACTGTCGTGCTGACAGCGATACTTTGAGTTTGGGGGATCCTGTGTAGCTCCACTCCATCGATGTTATTTTGATGCGGGAGGCAAATCAAGTTTCATGTCCCTCATCACTGACAACAAATGTCAAAACAGTGTCTAGGTGCTTCGTTTTCTGGACATCCTTGAGCATCTTCGGAAACCGACCCTTATATTTCATTTTCTTAGAAAGGATGGGAAGTTTGTAATTACATTATTGTTTTTAATAATGCCATGGAGAATAAATGTTGTTTTAAGCTAATGTTAAATAAGTTATTACATACAGTGAAGCTATCTTGTTGTACAAATCTGGGCTTTCATTGCTGACGCTTACTCCACCAAATTTGGTGTTGGTGATCTGGACGCGTTTCGACAAACTTTATTGTCATTTTCTTGCAGGTTAGCAGACGTCTGAGGCACCTAATATAGATGGCATTCTGATTGCAGTGACCTCAAGTGGAAGACATCATTAACATCTGCCTTCTTCTTGCGTGACTTCTGGTGGAACGTTTCGGAACTGTTTGCTAGTTTTGAGTCTTTAGCTTGACTTTCAATATGTACAGGTTCTACAATGCCATCTGCTGGTGATATTTCAAAATAACCCATATTACTGCTATTATTATGAATGAAGATTTTCTCCCAGATATCCAACTCTGAAGGACTGTTAGTGGATTTAGTTTCCTGTCCAATTTCTTGATTATTATTCCAGAAATGATTCGATAGTCAACCATTTGCGGAATACCAGTGGCATATGCAAGAAGAAGGCAGATGTCAAGGAAGTTCGTCTGAGGTCACAACAATCAGTATGACATCTACATTAGATGCCGAAACTCCCCATCTATCTCAGACGTCTTCTAACCTGCAAGAACTTGAGAAACGCGTCCAGATCACAACACCAAATCTAGTGCAGCAAGTATCAACAATGTATGTCCAGATATGTACGAGGGCCGTTTTATATATGTTTTCCTTTCAACATCCGATTGACTATAAATAAAAGACAAGTTCACAGAAAACAATTATTATATTACTAGAAGTTTTGTACTCTTATGTTTACTTTGCAACAAAATCACCGAAAAGATTGAGACATTTATCGTACCTGTGCACAAGCTTTGCAATATCCGCTTCAAAAAATGTTGCCGCCAATGATTTCAAATGAGTATTGACGTTATTTTGAAGATCTTTGTTGGTTTGAAAGTGCTGCCCTCCTAGCCTCGTTTTCTGTTCACAGAAAAGGTGAAAAATCACTGGGTGCAAGGTCAGGACTGTACGGCGGATGATCAAAAATGTCCCAATGAAATTGTTCAAGGAGCCAATGGGTTGTGCCAGCAGTGTATGGACGAGCGTTGTCATGGATCAACAAAGTTCAAGTCAACATTCCTCTTCGATTGTTTTGAATAAATCTCCGCAAACGTCCTAAAGTACGAAGATCTTCAAAACAACGTCAATGCTCATCTAAAATCATTGGTGGCAACATTTTTTGAAGCGGGTATTGAAAGCTTGTGCAGTTACGATAAATGCCTCGGTCTTTTCGGTGATTATGTTAAAAATAACTGTAAGTGTACAAAACTTTTAGTAATAAAATAATTGTTTTCGACCAACTTGTGTTTTATTTGTAGCCTATCGGATGTTCAAAATAAACGGCCCTCGTATATAAAAGATGTATTATGTCTTTGCAGCCCTAACACTGCCCTGACCCCTTACCTGTCTTCTACTAAATGTGGGATTTCTTCTGGATTTTTTAGTATTTAGCACATTTTACAGTATTTAATGATAGCAAATAACGCCTCAAGTTAGCCAAATGTATGATATTACTGGCCAGGATTTGTCCATTACTTTAGTATAGGGTATTCCATTATGGACCTTCTATCTACGAGGAAGTAAGAAACAAAACCGTTTATGCTAATGTTTTGTCTCGATTAGCATGAAGCAGATAGAAAAAATCTGACGCATTCCATTCACATGACCTTCTGTACCTATTCTACAAACATACAATTTTTACAAAAAAATATTCTTCTATCTACTTCAAGACAAACATTAGCAGAAATTATCTTATTACTTCCTACCTTGTAGGGAGAAGAAAAAAATATGATATGTTCCATTTACATGACTTTTTCTACATCTCTGCAATAAATTGTTGTTAGAAAGCTTATACTTCCATTTACTTCATGCTAACCGAGAAAAAATTAGCAGAAATAGTCTTATTATTTGCTTAAAGTGATAGTCAAAAGCTGGTTGCTATGTGACTGAAGTTCCTTTGTTTGTATGGAGACGAGTTCACAACTCCTGTATGAGAAAAGTATGTTTATATAGCTGAAACCAAAACCAAGAAATATCTCAAAAACAATCAACTCCACGAAAAAATTATGTAACATAAATTGTGTGTTTTAAAGTGCTCCACATTTGTTGTGTGATAAGTTTTGTCCATCTCTTACGGTTCAGCAGTTATGCAAAATTCCATAAAATTGATCGAGAATAAAGCCGTCTTCAGAGGCTATTCCCAGAAAATTTAAAATATACATTTTATTTGTCAGGTAAATATCTTTAATATACGATATTTTAATCAAAATCGTTGGAACTATTTTTTAGAAAATCAAAATATTTGAAAAAAATTCCATGTAAAGGGTAGTTTAGGGTAGGGGGATTTTTCTCAAAATCTTGGTGTCGCATTTCTGGAAGATACTAAACTTATGTACCAAGTTTGGTATTTTACCGAGTTTTCGTTTGTGAGTTATCGTATTTGCAGACACACGAACATGCTGACACACGGACACACTGATACACGGACCTTTTTCTGAAAATTCTTTTTTCTGGATACAGGGGACCCTAAAACATATATTTCCGGTGAAATGTCGGTATCGAATTTTTTGGTGGAGTGCAATACCTTCTCTATACACGATGTACATAGTTCGTATAGAGAAAACAAAAATCGGTTGTGTTCCATTTACATGACTTTCTCTACATCGCTGTAAAAATAATTATTTAAACCGCATTTTCTTCTACCTGAAATATAATAATCGAGATAAACATTAGCAGAAATTGTCTTATTACTTGCTTCCTTGTAAGTAGAAGGGAAATAAGGAAATACCTAGGCTAAAGTGATAGTCAAATATTTTAAAAGCTGATTGCCTAATGGTTGAAATCCGTTTCTATGCAGGGCCAGGAGTTTACAACTTTCCCTGTTATAAAAGTTTAAAAACATTTAATCTGAAACAAATAACAAGAAATATCTCCGAAGTAGGGAACTCCACGAAAAAAGATATATGACATACATTGTGAGCTTTAACGAGATCTATGGACTAAACCTTTGCGTATGTCTAACGATTTACCAGTCACGCAAAATTCAACAAAATTCATCCAGAATAAAGTAGTGTTTATATCCAAATAATTCAAATTATACATTTTATTTGTGGTGTAAATATCTTTAATATACGGTTATCTTAATCAAAGTTGTTAGAACCATTTTTTAGAAAATCAAAATTTTCGAAACTTTTTCCATGTAAAGGGTAGTTTTGCGATGGGCGTTTTTTTTTTCAAAATCTTCGTGTCACATCCCTGGAAGATACTAAATTTAAACGTCAGGTTTGGTCCTTCACCGACGTTTCGTTTCCACAGACACACGGACTTTTTTCTGATTTTTTTTAATATAGGGAACCCTAAAACGTGTATTTCGAGTGAAATCTCGGTATGAAAGGTTTGGGTGCCTTACAATACCTCCTCTTATCACTATGTACATAGTACGTGTAGAGCAAGTAAAGACAAAAAGGCTGTGATGTAGGTATTTGGGTTCAGTGTCTTCCAAGGATGCGATAAAAATCCCGCCTAGAGAGGTATTGATTGACTTTAGAGACATTTTTCAAAATATTCGGAAATGATCCTAACCAATTTGACTAAAATGTCATATATTAACATTACAATTAAAATGTAGCTGGTGTCTCCGCAGAATGCGCTAGCTGCTTCAGTTGGCAACAGAACCCGCTAATTATTATTATTTTGTAGCTTAACGTCCTTTAGCCTGGTTGATCATATCGGACGATAAATAAAATTGGTGAAATAATACCAAATGATCTCGGGGTCCATGGAGATCAAAGTTACGCGACATTCGTCTTCTCAGGATAAGGGAAAACTCCGAAAAAACCTGATCCTGATAACTCGCCCTAAGCGAGACTCGAACTCACGACTTTTTAGTTTCTCTATGTATATATAGTGTATAGAGAAGGTATTGCACTCCACCCAAGAATTCGATACCCAGATTTCACCGGAAATATATGTTTTTGGGTCCCCTGTATCCAAAAAAAGCTGATGTTTTCCATTCACATGACTTTCTCTACATCTCTGCAACAGATTATTGTTAGAAGCATTATGCTTCCATTTACTTCATGCTAATCGAGAAGTATTATTACTTGCATCCTTGTAAGTAAAAGCAAAATAAGGGAGTAACATAGGTTAAAGTGATAGTCAAAAGCTGGTTGCTATGTGACTGAAGTTCCTTTGATTGTATGGACACGAGTTGACAAATTCCTGTATGAGAGAAGTAAGTTTTTCAAAGCTGAAACCAAAAGCAAGGAATATGTTAAAACCGATCAACTCCACGAAAAAAATGTATATGACATTGGTTTCAATTGTAAACTACTTATACTTTTCTCAAACAAAAAGTGTCCTTTTTACTTTCTCCACACGTACTATGTACATAGTGTATAGAGGTGTTGCACTCCACTCAAAATTCGATACTAATATTTCACCGGAAATATATGGTCTAGGGTCCCCTGTATCCAAAGAAAGCATTTTCACACAAAGGTGCGTGGCTGTGTGTGCGTGTGTGTCCGCGTTGTTATTTAATTTCAGTATCTTCCAGGGATGCAACACGAAGATTTTGAGAAACATACCCCCACACCAAACTACCCTTTATATGGAACATTTTTCGGAAATTTTGATTTTCTAAAAAATGGCTCTCACGATTTTGATTAAAATATCGAATATTAAAGATATTCATCTCAGATGTAAAATGTATATTTTGAATTTTCTGGGCTATAGCCTCTGAGAACTACTTTATTCTGGATGAATTTTACGAAATATTGCATAACTGCTAAACCGCAAAAGATGGAAAAAAATTCACCATACAAAAAATGCAGAACACTTTAAATCACACAATTTATGTTATATACATTTTTTCATGGAGTTTGTCGTTTTTGAGAAATTCCTTGTTTTTGGTTTCAGCTTTAAAACTTATTCTTTTCTAATACAGGACTTTGTCAACTCCTGTGCATACAAACAAAGGAATTTCAGTCACATAGCAACCAGCTTTTGATTATCACTTTAATCTATGGCTCCCTTATTTCGTTTCTACCTACAAGGAAGCAAGTAATAAGACTGTTTCTGCTATTTTTTTTTCCAATTAGCATTAACTAAATAGAATAATAAGCTTTTAAACAATAATTTGTTGCAGAGATGTAGAAAAAGTCATGTGAATGGAACACTTTGGATTTTTCCTTTGTTCTACTCTTGGCCAAGCAAAGAAGCGAAATGCAATGACAATCGCATAACGACAGCTTTTAAAACATTTGACTATCACTTTAGCCTAGTGTATTCCCTTCTACTAAGTAATAAGAACATCCTGCTAATGTAGAAACAAGAACACTTTGTAAGAAGTTTGTTTGTAGAACATTTGAAGAAATTCGTGTGATTGTATTTCCTGTTGCTATTTTAGGCAAGTAACACGGCACGTTTAACGCATTCAACACTGCATGAGCTGCTTCCTTATTTCTTATCAATTTCCTGATTAACGAACTAAAATGTTAAATGTCCAGAACAGTTTTCCTGTTAAATCAGAGTGCTTGAGTCGTCATATAAGTCTTCTGTGGCAAGGTAATGTTTCTTCATAACACATATGTCAAAGAGTTAGACCTAGTAGTGACGTGTTAATTGTATAGCTAAGGTAAATTTGAGGTCATTTGCCCCCAAGATGAGGGAGCAAAAATACAAACCAACATTCTAGCTGCTGTGTTGTTATTTTTTCTTTCTCTACACGTACTATGTACTTAGTGTATAGAGAAGCTATTCTAATGCACCAAAAATTCTATACCGAAATTTCACCGGAAATACATGTTTTGAAATCCCCTGAATCCAAAGAGCATTTTTATAAAAATGTCCGTGTATCTCTCTGAAGTCTGCATAGCTCTAAAACGCAAAGTCGGTTAAAACCAAAACTTAGTATTTAAGTTTGATATCTTACAAGGATGCGACATGAAGATTTTCAAGAAAACTCCTGCCCCGACTACCCTTTACATGGAAAACAATTCGAAAAAGTTTATTTTCTCAAAAATGGATCTAACCATTTAGATTAAGATATCGTATATTAAAGATATTTACCTGACAAATAAAATCTATATTTTCAATTTGCGGGGATTAGCCTCTGAAGGCTACTTTATTCTGGATGAAGTTTTCGGGATTTTGCATAACTGCTAAACCGTAAGAGATGGACAAAATCTTAAAACACAAAACATGTAGAGCACGTTAAAAACACAATTTATGCAATATGCATTTTTTTTTCGTGGAATGAATCGCTTTTGAGATATTCCTTGTTTTTTGGTTTCAGATTTAAAAAACTTATACTTTTCTCAAATAGGAATCTGTCAGCTCCTGTACATACAAATAAAGGAACTTCAGTCACATAGCAACCAGCTTTTGACTATCACTTTAACCTATGGCACTCCAACATTTCACTTCTACTTACAAGGAAGCAAGTAACAAGACTATTTCTGCTAATTTTTTCTCGATCAGTATGAAGTAAATAGAAGCCTAAGCCTTTTAACAATAATTTGTTGCAGAGATGTAGAGAATCTCATGTGAATGGATCACATCAGATTTCTTTTATTTGAAATACAAAGAAATAAGTTTAGTATTCCATTCACAAAATTGATATCTAAATTTCACGAAAATACATGCTTTTAGGTTTCCTGAATTCAAAAACCATATATAGATAAGCCCCTTATATCTATCTCTAAACAACATACCTGATGTGTTCCATTCACATGACTTTCTCTTCATCTCTAAAACAAATTATTGTTAAAAAGAGTATTGTATCTTCTTCATGCTTATCAAGATGAACATTAACATAAATTGCCTTATTACTTGCTTCCTTATAAGCCGAAGGGAAATACAGGAACACAGTAGGATAAACGGACAGTCATTCTTATAAAGCTGGTTGCACTCCGTTTCTATGCATTTCCAGGAGTTGATTAATGCACGATTGTGAAAAGCTTTAAGTATTTTAAAACGGAAACAAAAAAAAAAACAAATATATCAGAAATGGTTAGTTCCACGAAAAAAAAAAAAACCTACATGGCATAAATTGTGTGTCTTAACGAGGTTTGCATTATTATGGAGTATGTTTTTGTCTCTCTCTTAAGGTTTACCAGTTATGCAAACTTCATTCCGAACATAGAGGTATGCATTTTATTTGCCTTTAATATTTTCGGATTTTTTCCCATGTAAAGAGTTGTTTGGTTTTGGAGACATTTCCCAAAGCTTTCGTGACGTATCCGTGGAAAAATAGTTAACTTAAATATCAAGTTTGGTATTTTACACACTTTTCGTTTTTCAGTTAACACACACACATTTTAAAAATGCTTTTTCTGGACACAGGTCACCCTAAAACGTGTATTTACGGTGCAATCTCAGTATTGCATTCTTTAGTGCAATGCCTTCTCTGTACATAGTACGTATAGAGAAAGTACAGCATCCTTCAAAATTTATCATAAACATTTGAAAGAAATTTACTCTTGACATAGAAGACTCCTCTAAATCTTGAATTTTCTTAAAGATGTTTATTACATCTTGATATTTTGCCAAGTTTTAACCAAAAATAGTTCCCATTGAATTTTCTACAAAGATCTTCTAAAGTTAACCTCATTTATTATCAGTTTCATAAATTTACTATAACTGGAAAAAAATGATGTTTTACATTCACATGAACATCTGTACCTTATCTACAAACAAACTTCTTACAAACGATTATTCTTCTTTCTACACAATGCTAATCGAGATAAACATTAGCAAAATGTTCTTATTACTTAGTTCCTTATAAGTAGAAGGCAACTAAAGGAATGTGCTATGCTAAAGTGATAGTCAAATGTTTTAAAACGTTGCTATGGGATAGAAATCCAATTCTAAGCGTGTCTAGAAGTTGATCATTTACCATATGAGAAAGTGTTTTAAAACTGAAACTGATAACAAGGAACATCTCGAAATCGCTCAACTGCACAGAACCAAATTTATATGGCATATGCTGAGTATTTTAATGAGATGTATGTGTTTTCTGCAGGAAATGTTTGTCTATCTCTTCCGTATACAGTTATGCAAAATTCAGAAAAATTCTTCCAGAATGAACAAAACTTCAGAAGCTATTCCCATAAAATTGAAATTATACATGTTATTTGCGATAGAAATGGCGTTAATATGTATTATTTTAATACAAATTGTTTTTAGTTAAAACAAAATTTTCGAGCTTTTCCATGTAAAGGCTAGCTTGAGGTGGGGCAATTTTCTTTAAAACTTTCGTGCGACATCCTTGGAGGATACCAAGGTTAAATCCGTATAAAGCAGAACCATTTTAATAGGCCGTAATTTCTCTCTCAAAGTTCTTGGAAATGTGAAATATCTTTGACGATCTCAGTGGCTCAGGCAGTATGCACAAAAATCAATCAGTGCCATCTGTTGACAATGTTGATTTATTTATTTATCCTGGTTGGAATTAAGTCATAAGGCCTTCTCTTCCACTCTACAGGGCATTTCATTAAAGTCAATACAGCAACGATACAATGAATAAAAGAGTAAAGAACAAAACTACAATTCTACAAAACTAAATACAAACACATATAAAAATCTTGTGTGATACATTCACATGACCTTCTGTAACATTTTATTGTTAAAAAGCTTATGCTTCTATTTACTTCTTCCTAATCGAGAAAAAATTAGTAGAAATAGTCTTATTACATGCTTCCTTGTAAGTAGAAGCTAAATAAGGGAGTACCATACGTTAAAGTGATAGTCAAAAGCTGGTTACTATATCACTGAAGTTCCTTTGTTAGTATGGACAGGAGTTGACAAATTTCTGTATGAGAAAAGTAAAGTTATTTTAAAGCTGAAACCAGAAACAAGGAATATCACAAAAACGATCAACCCCAGGAAACAAATGTACATAACACATATTGTGTGTTTTAACGTGATTTACATTTTTTGTGCGCTAACGGTTTGTCCATGTCTTACGGTTTAGGAGTTATGCAAAATTCCGCAAAATTCATCCAGAATAAAGTAGTCTTCAGAGGCTATTCTCAGAAAATTCAAGATACACGTTTTATTTGTCAGGTAAATATATTTAATGTACGATATTTTAATCAAAATCGTTAGAACCATTTTTGAGAGGTTGTAAAGGGTATTTGGGGTTGGCGGATTTTCTTGAAAATCTTCATGTCGCATCCTTGGAAGATACCAAACCTAAATACCAAGTTTGATTTTTAACGGACTTTTCGTTTTTGAGCTAAGCTGCCCACAGACACACAGACACACATACAAACACACAGATACACATACTGACAGACACACACACGCACATATTTCCAAAATGGCTTTTTTTTTGGATTCAGGGAGTCTCAAAATGTGTATTTCCGGTGAAATCTCGGTATTGAATTTTTGGGTGCAATGCAATTCCTTCTCTATACACTCTGTACATAGCATGTGTAGAGAAATTAAAAACTGTGAACAAAATTATTTTAAATAAAATATTCATGTTGATCGAAATACATATTAGTGATATTTACAATTAAAATGCATCTTACTTGCCAGCACATAAAATATTAATATTAATAAATGAAAGTATTGATGTATAACACAGCAGTAGATCAGGTTTGATTACAAATGTTCTGCTTGAACAGTATAACGTTCCGGCAGTCCCTTACGTCTTCAGGGAGGGAATTCCAAACACGAGCTAAATCTATTGTAAATGATGATGAATAGCAGGTTGTATGATGAGCAGGTATAGTAGTAAGGAAAGAGTGTTGTGAGCGAGTTTAGAGATTATGACAATCAGAAAGATATGTTAGCTTCAAATATCTTCTCCAGTATTATAAGTTTATTTAAGTTTTATGTACTTAATATACTTTCCTAAACATCAATAATGAGTTGTATTTATTACAAAACCTTGGCTATGTTACCTACGTTAAACACAGCATTTTAATTCGTGCCTATCGTGAAGCGATGACGTCACTTGCAATTTCTTCCCGCTTTAGGTAACAAACAGTACTGTGTTATTACTTTTTAACGCTGTTTAAGTGAAGTATAGTTTTATATTCAATTGCCTAGATTCCTTCAATGTTAAATTCTGCGTCAAGTCACTTGGAGAACGTGTTTTCATTATGAAGAAACAAAACGAGAATTTCAAAAAGAATTTAATGTACGGGATGCTCCGACAAAGACAAAAAAGCTAGAGACAACTGGTATACTTCCTAGTTAGAGTGGAAAACATAGAGCACCTTTGAATGCAGAGACTGTCACAAGAAGACTAGAGAACTCTTCAAACAAACTGTTGAACCAGGAAGCAGGCTATTCATATGGCACATGTAAAAGAGATGCGACATTCAACAATGCCATGAAAATGCTCGTAATCTCCATCATGCTTGATGATTGTTTCCATAGTTCTTGCGAATTCATCCCTGCATCACTGTGATCATTAAACCAATTTCACATTTCTACCGTGAGCTTTCAGAAGAAAACTATGGCCTATTAAAATGCTTCAGGTTTATATTAATCGATTGTTGCCGTGATTGTTTGTGATTCTTCCTGAGCCACTGAGATCATTAAACCAATTTCACATTTCTACATGCTTTCACTGAGAAATTATGACCTATTAAATTGCTATGGATCGCACCGTACTATTTGCTGACAGCAAACAATTTGAGCTCAGTGATATGTTCAATAAAGTGTCACGAATGTTCGATACTATAAAATGTTAACACATATTGTTTGTTTTATAGGATGATGTCAGGAGTGTTATACTACTTGCTGACATTGTGAGCTCAGTCACAACTTCAACAATGTGTCCTGTAACTGTACAATGTTAACACATTGTTTGTTTTATAGGATGATGTCAGGAGTGCTATACTACTTGCTGACATTGTGAGCTCAGTCACATCTTCAACAATGTGTCCTGCAACTGCACAATGCTAACACATTCTCTGTTTTATAGGATGATGTCAGGAGTGTTAATCTACTTGCTGACATTGTGAGCTCAGTCACATCTTCAACAATGTGTCCTGCAACTGCACAATGCTAACACATATTGTTTGTTTTATAGGATGATGTCAGGAGTGTTATACTACCTGCTGACAGCAAGGATTGTTAGCTCAGTCATAACTTCAATGACTTGTCCTGAAGGATGCTACTGTTCAAGATTGGAATTCATCAGATGTGAGGATGTTTCGCTGGTGAAGCTAACCCTTGAAACTTGGAAACTATCTAACGCTTCTGTGATACAAACGCTGACATTTTCCAATAATGACATATCTGACATAGATCCAAATGTCTTTATCGGCCAGAATGACTTGCTAATGTTGAAAATTATTGAAAATGAATTATCACAGCTACCACAAGGTCTATTTGACCCTCTAGTAAACCTTAGGGCACTCTATCTCTATGGTAATCAACTTAGTACTTTATCGAGTGATTTATTTAAAAGTTTAAAACATCTTAACCTTCTCCATTTATGCTGCAACTTCTTCACACAAATAGAACCAAACACGTTTAAATCAGTTGAGAATCTTTTGAGACTCATTTTGTATGATAACGAAATATCTATCATAACACAGGACAGCTTCAGTGGTCTTCAGAAACTGCAGGAGCTTATCTTGGATAGCAACCAACTGGAGAAGCTCGAAATAGGCGTCTTCGATCACTTACATTCACTAAAGAACCTCAGTCTAGGCAACAATCGAATTTCTGGTCTTTCTGCACCTATTTTTGCAAGTTTAACAAAACTTGAAATTCTGTGGCTAGAATCTAATAAACTCTCTGCAATTAGAGAGTACTACTTTGCTGGCTGCCAAAGTCTTCAGACCTTATCCCTCTACAATAATCCCATTAGTAATATACAAGATAAAGCATTCTTTGAACTTAAAAATCTGAAAAACCTTTATCTACACCAAAACAGAATATACAATCTTGAATCAGATGTGTTTATGGGACTAACAAGCCTTCGTGTATTGTTACTAAACAACAACAATTTAAAATTCATTGATACAAATACATTTATACATTTGAGAGCTCTCCGTTATATAAACATCTCCGAAAATGCTGTAAACTGCAGTTGCGCACTAAAAAACTCCTTGGTTCGCTTGAGTAAGAAAGGGGCTGAAGTATCTGCAACCTGCGTTTTCCCAATTAACGCTTCAACAGTTAATGAATCAACAAAATGTGAGTTCAGTATTGATTCTTCAAGCTCAAAGAACGAACCGCTTCCGGTATTCATATTACTTTTTGTTACATTACCCTACTTCTTCATCCTATAACAATGGTGTGTTTGTGTAACTTTTAGCGTAAATATTATCGGTTTCTCTGAATTATTCTGTACAATTCAACAAATACGACCGGCGGTCACTGACCAAACACCACTTTTGTGGAGAACGTAGTATAATATACACAATTACTCGGAGTGACTGTCACTTAGCAAGTATAGTAAACTGAACATTTGTATAGAACATAGTATAATATACACAATTACTGGGAGTGACTGTCACTTAGAGTATAGTAAACTGAAGATTTGTATAGAACACAGTATAATATACACAATTACTGGGAGTGACTGTCACTTAGAGAGTATAGTAAACTGAAGATTTGTATAGAACACAGTATAATATACACAATTACTGGGAGTGACTGTCACTTAGCTAGTACAGTAAACTGAACATTTATATGGAACACAGTATAATATACAAAATTACTGGGAGTGACTGTCACTTAGCAAGTATAGTAAACTGAACATTTGTATAGAACATAATATAATAAATCACTCAAGTTATTCATATTGAATAGAATGGTATTTACATATAATTTAGAGCTAGTTAATAAACCGTAAACTCTTTTCATAAAAATCAAATCGCTTGAAATTATACACACTTAGACAATGGCAATGCTAGCTTTTATATATAGAAATTATCTATTTTCTAGATTACAATAGTTTTCTACCTATTGTGGACTAAGTTATCTTAAAAAGTCTTAGGTGTTTCACTCATATTACTCTCTCTAACTTTTGTACAAGTGGACCTCTTACCAAAGATTATTGTGTTTCTACAACATGCTAATTGAGATAAACATTATCAGAATGTTCTTATTTTTAGCTGCTTATAAGCAGAAGGCAACTATAGGAATGCGCTATGCTAAAATGACAGTGAAGTATTTTAAAAGCCTTCGTTATGCGATTGTTATTGAATTTCGCTTCTTTGCTCGGCCAGGAATAGAAAAGGAAAACGTACCCTGGTTCTCAAAGAAAAATAAATTTATTTGAAAATTGACACCAATAACAAGAAATATCTTGGACGAGGTAAACTCTTTAACAGAAATGCATATGACAACATTGTGTGTTTTAACAAGGTCTTCATTTTTGTGTGGGGAGAATTTGTTTATTTCTTACGGTTTATTAATTCTGTGGCTATTCCCCGAAAATCAAGTTTTACATTTTATTTGTTATGTAAATGTGTATAACATAAATTATTTTAAACAAATTCGATAGAGCTATTTTTGAGGACAATGACATTTTCTAAACGTTTTCAATGTAAGTGGTAG
This sequence comes from Hymenopus coronatus, assembly GCA_030762935.1. Classification (NCBI taxonomy): domain Eukaryota; kingdom Metazoa; phylum Arthropoda; class Insecta; order Mantodea; family Hymenopodidae; genus Hymenopus; species Hymenopus coronatus. The sequence continues at coordinate 147,419,359 of CM060890.1, forward strand.
TTTGACTGGGGGGACCTTTTTGAACATTTTGTTTTCTCAAAAGTGGCTTTAATGACTTCGATTAAAATACCGTATATTAAAGCTATTTAACATCACAAATAGAATTTATATTCTTGGATTTTCTGCCCATAGCTTCTGACGCCCTATTCAATCTGGATGCATTTTATTGAATTCTACATTACTGGTAAACCGTAAGAGATAGACAAGATACTTAGTACAGAAAACATTTATGTTATCCATTCACATGACTTTCTCTACATCTCTGCAACAATTTATTGTTAAAATGCTTATGCTTCCATTTACTTCATGCTAATCGAGAAAAAGTTAGCAGGAATATACTTATTACTTGCTTCCTTGTAAGTAGAAGTGAAATAAGGGAGTACCATAGGTTAAATTGATAGTCAAAAGCTGGTTGCTATGTGACTGAAGTTCCTTTCTTTGTATGGACAGGAGATGACAAATTCCTGTATGAGAAATGAAAAGTTTTTTTAAAACTGAAACCAAAAACAAGGAATATGTAAAAAATGATCAACTACAAGAAACAAATGTTTATAGCATAAATTGTGTATTTTAACGTGCTCTACATTTTTTGAGTCGTAACTTCTCCGTCTCTTACGGTTTAGCAGTTTTGCAAAAGTCCGTAAAAGTCATCCAGAATAAAGTAGTCTTCAGAGGCTATTCCAAGAAAAGTCAAGATATACCTTTTATTTCTCAGGTAAATATCTTTAATATACGATATTTTAATCAAAATCTTTAGAGCCATTTTTGAGAAAATCAAAATTTTCGAAAAAAGTTCCATGTAAAGGGTTTCTTGGAGTGGGGGGATTTTTGTCAAAATCCTCGTGTTGTATCCCTGGAAGATACTAAATTAAAAACCACACGGATGTTTTTTCTGAAAATGCTTTTTTTTTTTTTTTTGATTCAGTGGGACTCTAAATATATATTCCCGTTGAAATCTCGGAATCCAATTTTTTGGGAGAGTGCAATACATTCTCTATCCACTATGTATATGTACGTGTAGAGAAATTAAAAAGTGTAGATCTCGGTAATACACAATTTATGTCAAATCCATTTTCGTTGCCGAAATATTCCTTGTTACTTTAAACTACACGTCTTCTCAACGGGGGCCCCTTTTGTTTCATCTCTCTTTTGTTTTCCTGGAAAGGAAAGCGAACCGAATTTCAATTGTTTACATATCGATGGGTTTAACCTTGTATAGTCCCTTATTTCCCTTCTATGTATTAAGATCGTTTCCGCTGATGTTTGTCTCGTTTGGCTTGAAATAGATAGAAGAATACTCAGTTCTAAGAACAGTTAGTTTGCAAAATAGATAGACAAAATCAGATTTTTACTTTCTCTACACATATTTTGTAGATATTGTATAGAGAAGGTATTGCATTACATACAAAAAATTTTACACCGGGATTTCACCGGAAATACACGTTTTAGGCTCCCCTGTATCCAAGAAAAGCATTTTTAAAAAAGGGTCCGTGTGTTTCCGTGTGTACGTGAGCTGTGAACACGATAACTCAATAAAGAAAAGACCGTTAAATACTAAACTTTGTATTTAAGCTTAGTATCTTCCAAGGATATTACACGAAGATTTTGAGAAAAATCGCTCCCTTCCAAAGTACCCTTTACATGGAAAAATTTTTGAAAATTTTTATTTTCTCAAAAATAGCTGTAACGATCTTGATTAAAATTTCTTATATTTAATATATATTCATGTCAAATAAAATGTATATCTTCAATTTGTTTGGGAATAGCCTCTGACAACCTCTTTATTCTGGATGAACTTTGCTGGCTTTTACATATCTAGATAACCGTAAAAGATAGACACAAAATATTTAGATCTTACTGAAACACACAATTTATATCAATTACAATATTTTTCGTTGGAGTTGGCTATTATTGGAGATATTTTTTTATAATCGTTTGTTTTAAAATACTTAAAACTGTTCACTTACTGGAATTTTTCAATTCCCAGCAATACAAAGAAACGGATTTCATGGAAACCAGCTTTTAGAAGATTTGTTATTCGTTTTAGCCTAGTGTAATCCATTATTTCTCTTCTACTTACAAGAAAGCATTTCTGCTAATGTTTATCTGGAATAGCAGAATAAGCCTTTTGCTTTCTCTACGCGTATTATGTACATGGTATATAGAGAAGGTATTGCATTCCACCCAAAATATTCGATACCAATGTTTCACGAGAAAAACATGTTTTGGGTCCCCCTGAAACCAAAAAAAAAAAAACATTTTTAAAAAAAATGTCCCTGTGTATGCCTATGGACAGTTTAACACCAAAAAGAAAATAGTGTTGAATACCAAACTTGGTCTTTAAGTTTGGTATCTTCCAAGAATGCGACACGAACATTTTCAAGAAAATCACCCCCATCCTAAACTACCCTTTACTTGGAACATTTTTCAAAAATTTTGATTTTCTTAAAAATGGCTTTAACGATTTTGATTAAAATATCGTATATTAAAGATATTTACCGACAAATAAAATATATATCTTGAATTTTCTCGGAATAGCCTTTGAAGACTACCTTATTCTGTATGAATTTTACGGAATTTTGCATAACTGCTGAACCATAAGAGATGGATAAAAATGTAGAGCACATATTAAAGCACACAATTTATGTTATATATATATATATATATATATTGTAGTTGATATTTTTTGAGATATTCCCTGTTTCCTGTTTCAGCTTTGAAAAACTTTTCTCAGACAGGAATTTGTCAACTCATGTCCATACAAACAAAGGCACTTAAGTCACATAGCAACCAGCTTTTGACTATCACTTTAACCTATGGTACTCCCTTATTTCGCTTCTACTTACAAGGAAGCAATTACTAAGACTATTTCTGCTAATTTTTTCTCAATTAGCATGAAATAAATAGAGGCCTAACCATTTTAACAATAATTTGTTGTAGAGATGTAGAGAAAGCCTTGTGAATAGAACACATTGGATTTTTAAAAAAAGTGTATATGTGTGTGTGAACAGCATAGTTGAAAAACGAAAATTTGGTTAAATACCAAACCTCCAAGGAAACGACACGAAAATGTTCAAACTTACATATTGCATTTACATGTTTTTTTAAATACCTAACTACCTATTATTCAGTATAGCAATACTTATGTCAATTACCAGCATGTTTATAAACATTTATTATGAGGCTTCAACATTAATACTATACATTACTAATATAAATACATTAATAATAATAATAATAATTATAATAATAATAATAATAATAATAATAATAATAACATACACTAATACAGTTTCTGAAATCCTTAATTACTTTACAATATTTATTCAAATTATTTAACATTTATTCTCTTTAAATTATCCCTAAACTTCTTTAAGGTCAGAGGGCAGCAATTCTTTCCATTCTTTAATGGTCCTATTAACAAAAGAAAACTTTCCTACGTCGGTTCTGTACCTTCTACCCTTAATTTGATACAACTGACCGCTTCGCCCGTAGTTGTCTAACGTGTATTTAAACCAGTATAAGTTTTAAATAGTGCGACTAACCTGTGTGTTTTACGCCTAACTTTTAGCGGCTCCCATTTATTCTCTTCGCCTTTCGCATTTACCTCTCTTTCTGAATTTAACCGCCCGTCTCTGTATCTTTTCAAGCTAATCAGTATGGGTCCCAGCTTGCTACTCCATAAAATATTCCTTGTTATTGATTTGGTTTCAAAATACTTAAAACTTTTCTCATACGGGAACATGTTAACTTCTGGCACAGAAATGAATTTTAATCACAAAGCAACCAGATTCTAAAACATTTGACTGTCAGTTTAGCCTAGTTTATTCCCTTATCTCCCTTCTACAAATAAGAAACTAAGTAATTTTACCGTTTCTGCTAATGTTTTTCTCGATTAGCGTGAAGTAGATAGTACAAAACGCTTTCTAACAATGAGTTGCTACTGAAATGCAGAGAAAGTCATGCAACACAACACTTCCTCCACTTAATTTAAGTGCGTAGAAGCGAAAGTAAACATTTTACAATGTTTCCTATCAATTTGCTGTTAAAGGAACCGAAATGTTAAATACCAGGAAGAACAGTTTTCCTGGTAGATGAGACTAGTCGTCATATCGATCTTCTGTGGCAAGGTAACGTTTTCTTCATTATTTTATATCAAAGATGGTACAACATGAGCGGTTGAGTGTCTCAGATTTTCTTGTGAAACTTGCCTATAACAAGAAATAATTATAGCTGTTGGTTATTGTTTATGCGCATGCTCTATATTCTATTGCACCTGGGATTACACAGCAAATATGCTTTGACATCCTCTGAATCCAAAAAAAAGTATTTTAGAAAAAGGTCCGTGTGTGTGTTTTTGATAGCCCAAAAACGAAAGGTCCGTTAAATACACAATTGATGCAACACAAATATTTTCAAGAAAATCTTCCTACCTCTAATTAGTGTTTACATGGAACACTTTTCCAAAAATGTTATTTTCTTAAAAAGAAAACCCTACCAACACTAATTATCCTTTACATGGTATGAATGTCGAAAAGTTTTATTTTCTCAAACATAGATTTAATGATTTTGATTAAAATTTCGTACATTAAAGCTATTTACATCACAAATAAAATGTGTATCTTGAATTTTCTAGAAATAGCTTCTGAAGACCTCTTTATTTTGAATGAGTTTTGCATAACTGGTACACCGTAGTAGACACTCAAGCGCATACTCCAAAAAAAATGTACATCTCTTCAAACACACAATTTATGTCATGTGGCTGTTCTCGTGGATTTGACCATTTTTGAGATGTTCCTTGTTATTACTTTCAGTTCTAAAATACTGAAACTTTTCATATACGGGAACTTGTCAACTCCTGGCCATATAAATAAAGTGATTTCAACCATATTATAAAACATTTGACAGTCAGTTTAATCTTGTATAGTAAATAGAAGAAAACGCTTTTTAACAATAGTTTTGTTACAGAAATGTAGAGAAAGTGATGTGAATGCAACACAACACCTCCTCTACTTAATTTAAACGCGTAGAAGCGAAAGTTAAGATATAAAACATTGCACTCTGTTTCCGGGCTTCTTATCAAGATGCTGATAGTGGAACCGAAATGTTACATAGCTGGTAAATCAGAGAGCTTTGGTCTTCTGTTGCAAGGTAACCTTTCTTTCATTATTTTATGTCATCAGCTGTTGATATAGTTGTAACCACACTTAACAACTATCACTATAGATGGTGCTGTGTTATTGCGAACACGTACTGTGTGCAGAGAAATTGTTGTATTGCACCCAAAAATTCAATACCAAGATTTCACCGGAAATATATGTTTTACCACCCCCTGAATCCAAAAAAAAGCAGTTTTAGAAAAATGTCCCGGTGTGTGTGAGTGTGTGTGTGTGTGTGTGTGTGTGTGTGGGCAGCATAGCTCAAAAACGAAAAGTCCGTTAAATACCAACCTTGGTATTTAGATTTAGTATCTTACTAAGATGCGACACGAGGATTCCCCCTACCACAAACTACCCTTTACATGAATTTTCTCAAAAATGGCTCTAAAGATTTTGATTGAAATCCCGTTTATGAAAGTTATTTACAAGACAAATAAAATGTATATCTTGAAACTTCTGGGCACAGCTTCTAAAGACCTCTTTATTCTGTATCATTTTTATTGAACTTTGCATAACTGGTAAACCATAAGAGATAGACAAAAGCTTACACACAAAAAATGTAGAGTACGTTAAAACACACAATTTATGTCATATACATTTTTTTTGTGGAGTTGATCGTTAATGAGATATTCTTGTTTTTGGTTTCAGCTTTGTAAAAAACTTTTCTCTTACGAAAATTTGTTAACTCCTGTCCATACAAACAAAGGACAGCAACAGTCACATAGCAACCAGCTTTTGGCTGTCACTTTAACTTATGGCACAAGGAAGCAAGTAATAAGACCATATCTGCTATTTTTTCTCGATTAGCATAAAATAAATAGAAGCACAAGCTTTTTAACAATAATTTTTGCATAGATGCAGAGAAATCCATTAGAACGGAACGCATCAGATTTTTTTTTTTATTTTGCCTAACTAATAAACCGTAAGAGATAGACAAAAACTTACTACACAGAAAAGCTGATGTGCTCCATTCACATGACTTTTTCTATGTCATTCTTAATAAGCTTTTTCTTCTATCTATTTAACGCTGAAGCATTAGCAGAAACAATGTTATTACTTAGCTCCTTACGAGTAGAAGGGAATACACTAGGCTAAAGTGACAGTCAAATGTTTTAAATTGTGGTTCCTATAGGATTGAAACTCATTTCTTTGCATGGCCAAACATTGACTACTTCCCGCATGAGAAAAGCTTAAAGGAATATATCGAAAACGGTCAAGTACATGAAAAAATGAATATTACATAAATTGTGTGTTTTATTGTGATCTACATTTTTGTGCTGTAATTTTTTCTCTATCCCTTATGGATTATAGGTTTTGCAAAATTCAATAAAAATACATCCAGTATAAAAGTTCTTTAGAGGCTATTCCCAGAAAATTAAAGATATACATTTTATTTGGCATATAAATATCTTAAATATAAGTGACTAATTGTTAGCGCCATTTTGGAGAAAATCAAATTGTTTGAAATTTTTTCCATGTAAAGAGTAGTTTAGAGTGGGGGCGAGGTCTTGAAAATCTTCGTGTCGCATCCTTGGAAGATACCAAACTTAAATACCAAGTTTGTTATTTAACGGTCTTTTTGTTTTTGAGCTATACTGTCCACAGAAACACAGACACACACGCACACACGATAACACACACGGATTTTTTACCAAAAATTCCTTTTTTGGATTCAGGGGGACCCAAAACATATATATCCGGTGGAATCTCGGTATAAAATTTTTGGGTGCAATACAATACCTTCTCTATACGCTATGTACACAGAGAAAGTAAAAATGTAGATATAAGTAAAAGACACATTTATGCCATATCATTTTTTCGTAGAGTTGACCATTTTTAGATATTCCTTGTTTTTGGTTTCAGCTTTGAAAAACGTATACTTTTCTCATACAGAAATTTGTCAACTCCTGTCCATACAAAGGAACTTCATCACATAGCAATCAGCTTTTGACTATCACTTTAACCTATGGTACTCCCTTATTTCGCTTCTACTTACAAGGAAGCAAGCAATAAGATAGTTTTTACTAATTTTTTCTCAATTAGCATGAAGTAAATAGAAGTATAAGCTTTTTAAGAATAATTTGTTAAAGAGATGTAGAGAAAGTCATGTGAATGCAACACACCAGATTTTTTTTTTTTTTTTTTGGTGGAGTTGACCATTTCCTTGTTATATATTCCTTATTGTGGTTTCATTTTTAAAGTACTTAAACTTTTCTTATACGGGAATTTGTGTAATCCTGGTATTGCAAACTCGCGGACTTCAAACAGTTTTTAAAACATTTGACTATCGCCTTATCCTAGTGAATTCCCTTAGTTCTCTTCTCCTTACAAGGAAGCAAGTAATAACAAAGTTCTGCTAATGTTTATCTTGATTAGCATAGAGTAGATAGATGACTAAGCTTTTTAACAATAATTTGTTACAGAGATGTAGGGAATGTCATGTGAAGGTAACAAATGAGATTTTATTCTTCTATCACTGCACGTTTTCCACATGTGTTACTTGTTTTGCACTGAGGCATTGTTTTCAAATTCATTCACAAGAACGTGAATTAAAATTCTCCAAATTAAGAGTTGTATAAGAAAATATAGGATGAGGTCTACACGACGAGTTAAAAAAATCTAATGTGTTCCATTCACATGCCTTTCTCTACATCTCTGCAACAAATTATTGTTAAAAAGCTTATGCTTCTATTTACTTCATGCTAATGGAGAGAATATTAGCAGAAATAGTCTTCTTACTTGCTTCCTTTTAAGTAGAAGCGATATAAGAGAGTAGCATAGTTTAAAGTGATAGTCAAAAGCTGGTTGCTATGTGACTAAGCTTCCTTTTTATGGACAGGAGTTTAAAAATGTCTGTGTGAGAAAAGTATGTTTTTTTTAAATTCAAAACCAAAAACAAGCAATAGGTATCTCAAAACCGATCAACTCCTTAAAAAAAATGTATATGATATAAACTGTATGTTTTATCATGATCTACATTTTTTGTGTAGTAAGTTTTTGTCTATGTCTTACGGTTTTCTAGTTATGCAAAATTCAATAAAAATCATCTAGAATAAAGAGGTCTCTTGAGACTATTCCCTGAAAATTGAAGATATACATTTTATTTGGCATGTATATTGTCTTAGTTTGTTTTAGTAGCGTCAACGTTCCGGTGGTATTGTTGGGGTGTCAGCTGAGTCCACCTGGAGTTGGTCGCGGGTTAATGCTAGTGTACATACCTTGCAGGTTCCCTTGGTTGCACCGGCTAAGCTCTTTCTAGTCGACCACGAGTTGCCTCTTACTCAGGGGGGAAAGAAAGACAAGGGTATGTAACACTGTTGTACACTCAAATAACAGAGAAAGTCCACTTAATTCACTTGAATTGTTGTTCGTTTGAAGCACTAACCCCACGAGCACCTCCCGACATAACCTTGATGAAGTACTTTTATTCAAGTGCCAATTCCACTTTTACGGAGTTGTTATAACTTTGCATTAATCACTGTAGTCTGGAGTTTCAGGTAACATTCACGATGATGATTACCCGTCAGATTTATGTATAAAACACTGATTCTCTGCAATATACTGCGCGCGATGTGTCTTACTTTAAGAGCCAGTGAGTCTCTTGTGAACCTGATTTCTTGTCCGCACATCACTCCGAGTTTTGCCCTCCTTTTTGATTGGCTGAAAAAGGTCGCGTAAAGTGGCGTTATTACGTGACTATCGAGGATTTTTCTTTATTTTACACCCACGTGACCTTGTTCTACAATGCAAAATTCCCTTTTTCCAGTTCCAAAGGTAGAGCACCTAACTTCCTCTTAAGGGCTATTACTTATGTCCCTCATGCATTAAAATGTGTGTTATTTTCAACAAAGCCCGTAGCCTTGACGAATACAAACGGGATTTTCTACCCTCCACGGCACTGCGTTCCACTGAGAATATATTTCTAATGAAAAATATTACAAGCTAATGATTAAACTAATAATATATGCGTCATACTAAAATACTGTCGCAAAATATCTTAAACATAAGAGATTTTAGTCAAAATCGTAAGAGCCATTTTCCAGAAATTCAACATTTCCGAAATTTTTTCAATGTAATGGGTAGTTTGGGGAGGGGGAATTTTTGAAAATCGTCCCGTCGCATCCTTGGAAGAAACAAAATTTAAATATCAACTTTGGTTTTTAACAGTGTTTTCGTTTTTGAGCTATGCTGCCCACAGATACACACATGAGCATTTTTCTAAAAATGCTTTCTTTTTCAGAACGTCTAAAAATATATATTTCCGGGAAATCTCAGAATTGAATTTTTGGGTGGAAAACAATACTTTCTTTATACACTATATACATGGAAGAGAAAGTAAAAAATGTTATGTGCTATACTCATATGGCTTTCTCTACCAGCTCTACAAACAAACTTCTTACAAAAGATTATTCTTCTTTGTACACAATGCTAATCGAGATAAACATTAGCACAATGTTCTTATTACTTAGATTCTAATAACTAGAGTGGAAAGTAAGGGTATGCGCTATGCTAAAGTGATAGTAAGATATTTTAAAATGTGTCGTTAAGTGATTGTCATTGCAAATCGCTTCTTTGCTTGGGCAAACCAAAAATGGACACTTGCTGTCTGAAAAAAGTATAGGTATTTCACAATTGAAGCTAATAACAAGGAATATCTTAAAACTCTGCGAAAAAATACACATAAATGATGTATTTCAACGAGATTTACGTTTTTTGTGTGGTAAGTCTTTGTCTATCTCTTACGGTATCCTAAATATGCAAAATTCAGGAAAATTCATCCAGAATAAACAGGTCTTCAGCAGCTATTCCCAGAAAATTAAAGTTAAACATTTTATTTGTAATGCAAATTGCTTTAATATATGGTATTTTAATCAAAATCGTTACATCCATTTTTAAGAGAAATAAAACTCTCGAAAATATTTCCATGTGTAGAGTAGTTAGGTTGGGGGACATTTTCTTGAAATCTTCGTATCGCACCCTTGGAGGATACGAAACTTAAATGCCAAGTTTGGTATTTAACGGACTTTAGTTTTTGAGCTATGCTTTGAGCTTTTTTTTTTTTTTTTTTACTCAGGGAGTTGTAAAACATGTATTTTTGGCGAAATCCAGGTATCGAAGTTTAGATTACAATACTACAATAACTTCTGTATCCACTATGTGCTAGAGATAGTAATAACATTTAATTACAAATATACTTTTCTCTAAAGAAAGCGGTCTTGTTATTGCCTCAAATGAAGGTGACCTACTCACCCTTGTGATTACGTGGTAACTGTGGGACAGAGAGCCTGGGATATGAGGTCAACCGACGAGCTTATCCGAGCGGCCTCTCAGGCTTTGCACCATATAAACTGCGCTAGTTAAATAAAATGATATTACATTTAGTGTTTTTCAGCTAACAAATTCCGAAGCAAGAAGCAGCAAGCAGTTCTTCAAATTTAAAAGAAATTTTCCTCCGAAATAATTATCTAAAAATCGTATGTTATCCATACACATGACTTTCTCTACATATAAACAACAAATTATTGTTAAAATGCATATGCTTAAATTTTCTTCGTGCTAATCGAGAAACAATTAGCAGGAATAGTCTTATTTCTTGCTCCCTTGTAAATAGAAGCGAAATAAGGGAGTACAATAGGTATAGTAAAAAGCTGGTTTACTATGCGAATGAAGCTCCTTTGTTTGTATGGACAGCAGTTGACAAATTCCTGTATGGGAAAAGTATAAGTACATTGAAGCTGAAACCAGAAACAAGGAATATCTGAAAAAGGATCAACTCCACTAAAAAAATATATATACTAACACATACTTTGTGTTTTAATACGTTCTACATTTTCTGTGTGATAACATTTTGACCATCCTTTACCCTTTAGTAGTTATGCAAAATTCCATTAAATTCATTCAGAATAATAGTCCTCAGCGGCTATTCTCAGAAAATTCTAAATATGCACTTTATATTTCGGGGAAATATCTATAATATACTATATAGTAAACAAAATTATTAGACCTATTTTTAAGAAATTCAAAATTATCGAGAAAAAAAAACTCCATTTAAAGCGTAGTTCTAGGTGAGAGGATTTTCTTCCTGATCACTGCCGCAGACACACAGACCTTTTCCAGAATTTTTTTTTTGGGGGGGGGGCATTCAAGGGGACACTAAACATGTATTTCCGGAGAAATTTCGGTATTGAATTTTTGGGTACATTACAATACGTTCGCTATACACTATATACCTAGTATGCGTAGAAAAAGTAAAAAAGACCAAACATCGTCCCTCTATAGAAGTTTGATTCACACTCAACTTGTTAAAGATACACATTAAAGCATGGTCCATACATTTATTTCTAAGGACCATTATAATTCCACTCTCAACTTGGGGCAGGATACACCCTGAGGCATGGCAAATACATATGCTTCTATAGAGGATTCAGCCAGTCTCAACTTGAGGCAGGATACACCCTGAGGCATAGCCAATACATTTACTTCTATAGAGGATCCAACCAGTCTCAACTTGGGGCATGATACACCCCCTGAGGCATAGCCAATACATTCACTTCTATAGAGGATTCAGCCAGTCTCAACTTGGGGCAGGATACACCCTGAGGCATGGCCAATACATTCACTTCTATAGAGGATTCAGCCAGTCTCAACTTGTGGCAGGATACACCCTGAGGCATGGCCAATACATTCACTTCTATAGAGGATTCAGCCAGTCTCAACTTGTAGCAGGATACACCCTGAGGCATGGCCAATACATTCACTTCTATAGAGGATTCAGCCAGTCTCAACTTGGGGCAGGATACACCCTGAGGCATGGCCAATACATTCACTTCTATAGAGGATTCAGCCAGTCTCAACTTGTAGCAGGATACACCCTGAGGCATGGCCAATACATTCACTTCTATAGAGGATTCAGCCAGTCTCAACTTGTGGCAGATAACACCCTGAGGCATGGCCAAAACATTCACTTCTATAGAGGATCCAGCCAGTCTCAACTTGTGGCAGGATACACCCTGAAGCATGGCCAATACATTCACTTCTATAGAGGATTCAGCCAGTCTCAACTTGTAGTAGGATACACCCTGAGGCATGGCCAATACATTCACTTCTATAGAGGATTCAGCCAGTCTCAACTTGTGGCAGATAACACCCTGAGGCATGGCCAATACATTCACTTCTATAGAGGATTCAGCCAGTCTCAACTTGTGGCAGGATACACCCTGAAGCATGGCCAATACATTCACTTCTATAGAGGATTCAGCCAGTCTCAACTTGTGGCAGGATACACCCTGAGGCATGGCCAATACATCCACTTCTATAGAGGATCCAGCCAGTCTCAACTTGTGGCAGGATACACCCTGAGGCATGGCCAATACATTCACTTCTATAGAGGATCCAACCAGTCTCAATTTGGGGCAGGGTACACCCTGAGGCATGGCCAATACATTAACTTCTATAGAGGATTAAGCCAGTCTCAACTTGTGGCAGGATACACCCTGAGGCATGGCCAATACATTAACTTCTATTGAGGATTCAGCCAGTCTAAACTTGGGGCAGGATACAGCCTGAAGCATGGCCAATACATGCACTTCTATTGACGATTAAGCCAGTCTCAACTTAGGGAAGGATACACGCTGAGGCATGGCCAATGCATACGCTTTTATTGAGGATTAAGCCAGTCTCAACTTAGGGAAGGATACACGCTGAGGCATGGCCAATACATACGCTTCTATTGAGGATTAAGTCAGTCTCAACTTAGGGAAGGATGCACCTTGAGGCATGGCCAATGCTTAGGTTCTATAAAACCTTAAATGCAGACTAATCGCAGTGGAATATTTACACTGACAAATATCCCTTACTCCACTTCTATAGAGAATAAGTCCAGTCTGAACCCCGCGGTAGCTATACCCTGATACATGGACCCCATTTATTTCTATAAAGGCCTTAAGTATAAATATGTGTTAATTGTTTTAAACGATACTACTTGCTGACATTGTAGGCTCAGTCACATCTTCAACAATGCATCCTGTAACTGTACAATATCAACCCACATTGCTTGTATTATAGGATGATGTCAGGAATGTTATATTACTTGCTGACATTGTGAGCTCAATCACATCTTCAACAATGTGTCCTGTAACTGTACAATGTTAACACCTATTGTTTGTTTTATAGGATGATGCCAGGAGTGTTATACTACTTGCTGACATTGTGAGCTCAGTCACATCTTCAACAATGTGTCCTGTAACTGTACAATGTTAACACATATTGTTTGTTTTATAGGATGTTGCCAGGAGGGTTATATTACTTGCAGACATTGTGTGCTCAGTCACATCTTCAACAATGTGTCCTGTAACTGCACAATGTTAACACATATCGTTTGTTTTATAGGATGATGTCAGAAGTGTTATACTATTTGCAGACATTGTGAGCTCAGTCACCTCTTCAAAAATGTGGCCCCTGTAACTGTACAATGTTAACTCATATTGTTTGTTTTATACGATGATGTCAGGAGTGTTATTCTACTTGCTGACATTGTGAGCTTAGTCACATCTTCAACAATGTGTTCCCTGTAACTGTACAATGTTAACACATATTGTTTGTTTTATAGGATGATGTCAGGAGTGTTATACTACTTGCTGACATTGTGAGCTCAGTCACATCTTCAACAATGTGTCCTGTAACTGTACAATGCTAACACATATTGTTTGTTTTATAGGATGATGTCAGGAGTGTTATACTACTTGCTGACATTGTGAGCTTAGTCACCTCTTCAACAATGTGGCCCCTGTAACTGTACAATGTTAACTCATATTGTTTGTTTTGTACGATGATGTCAGGAGTGTTATACTACTTGCTGACATTGTGAGCTTAGTCACATCTTCAACAATGTGTCCTGTAGCTGTACATTGTTAACACATACTTTTTGTTTTATAGGATGATGTCAGGAGTGTTATACTACTTGCTGACATTGTTAGCTCAGTCACATCTTCAACAATGTGTCCTGTAACTGTACAATGTAAACACATATTGTTTGTTTTATAGGATGTTGCCAGGAGTGTTATATTACTTGCTGACATTGTGTGCTCAGTCACATCTTCAACAATGTGTCCTGTAACTGTACAATGTTAACACATATCGTTTGTTTTATAGGATGATGTCAGAAATGTTATACTACTTGCTGAAATTGTGAGCTCAGTCACCTCTTCAAAAATGTGGCCCCTGTAACTGTACAATGTTAACTCATATTGTTTGTTTTATACGATGATGTCAGGAGTGTTATACTACTTGCTGACATTGTGAGCTTAGTCACATCTTCAACAATGTGTTCCCTGTAACTGTACAATGTTAACACATATTGTTTGTTTTATAGGATGATGTCAGATGTGTTATACTACTTGCTGACATTGTGAGCTCAGTCACATCTTCAACAATGTGTCCTGTAACTGTACAATGTTAACACATATTGTTTGTTTTATAGGATGATGTCAGGAGTGTTATACTACTTGCTGACATTGTGAGCTCAGTCACCTCTTCAACAATGTGGCCCCTGTAACTGTACAATGTTAACTCATATTGTTTGTTTGTACGATGATGTCAGGAGTGTTATACTACTTGCTGACATTGTGAGCTTAGTCACATCTTCAAAAATGTGTCCTGTAGCTGTACATTGTTAACACATGCTGCTTGTTTTATAGGATGATGTCAGGAGTGTTATACTACTTGCTGACATTGTTAGCTCAGTCACATCTTCAACAATGTGTCTTGTAACTGTACTATGTTAACACATATTGTTTGTTTTATAGGATGATGTCAGGAGTGTTATACTACTTGCTGACATTGTGGGCTCAGTCACATCTTCAACAATTTGTCCCGTAACTGTACAATGTTAACACATATTGTTTGTTCTCTAGGATGACGTCATCATCAGTGTACTACTTGCTGGCTGTAAGCATTGTGGGCTCAGGCACATCTTCAACACTGTGTTATGAAGGTTGCCAATGCTTCGGGAAGACGGCGATGTGGTGTAAGGAAATCCCTCTGGTCCACCTAGCCTCTTCAACGTTTACGCCACCTAATGCTGCATTGCTAGTTTCACTGGCACTTGTAGCAAATAACATAACTGTTCTCAATCCGAATGTGTTCTCTGACTTAACCTCCTTAGTAAATTTGAAGATTATTGGAAATGAAATAACAGATCTCCCAAAAGCAGTGTTTGACTCTCTCCAGAATCTTAAGTACCTGTATTTCCATAATAACAAACACTCTGTCTTAAGTGGTGAGGTGTTCACAAACTTAAAGGAACTTTTGGTTCTCGATCTATGCTGCAATTACCTGACAGAAGTTCCACCAAACACATTTGAGACATTACGTAATCTATCTATACTTGACCTCAGCAACAACCAAATATTCAGCATAACAAAAGACAGCTTCAGAGGACTTGATAAACTCCAGGAGCTTTACTTGCAAAGCAACCAACTTGAAGAACTGAGAGAAGATGTCTTTGATCACTTGTATTCTCTACAAAACTTGAGTTTAGGTCACAACCACATCTCCTATCTTCACGGAGACATGTTCGCACGATTACCTCAACTCCGATATTTATGGTTATATTCTAACAAGCTAACTGCAATTACAGACCTTAATTTTGCAGGTTCCAGCACATTAAAGTTCTTATCCCTCTACAATAACCTCATTACTGAGATATCGAACAAAGCTTTCAATGGGATGAACAACCTCGAATATATGTATCTACAAAGCAACTCATTACATAATCTTGACGTAAGTGTCTTCATGGGTTTGGAAAGTCTTGGTTACCTCACTGTTGATAACAACAATATAACAACCTTAGATATAGAAAAATTTCATGCTTTGAAAAAGCTTTCATTTGTGAACATCTCAGGAAATCCTGTGACGTGCTACTGTTCCCTACAGAATTCCTGGCTACAGTGGGAAAGGAAAGGTGTTCAAGTAGATGCGGCATGTACTGGCCCTGAAGGACAAATTTCAACTGATGCTGGAAAACCTCCCTGCAGACACAACAGTGGGCCTTCAAGCACCAAAAGAAACATTGTTCCTGTGCTTATTATACTTTGTGTTTTATTACCACTCTTCTTTAACCCGTTAGATGGTGTGGTTGTGTATTAGAGGTGAACCAGCATCTGCACCTCTATAATAATACCTCAAACTTAAGGCAAAGAAATTATAGCCATATACTCAAAAACAGAAAAACATCCACTAGTTTATTACAACTGTCACTTAGCAAGTATACTAAACTGAACATTTGTATAGAACACAGTATAATATACACAATTACTGGGAGTGACTGTCACTGAGCAAGTATAGTAAACTGAACATTTGTACAGAACACAGTATAATATACACAATTACTGGGAGTGACTGTCACTGAGCAAGCATAATAAACTGAACATTTGTATAGAACACAGTATAATATACACAATTACTGGGAGTGACTGTCACTTAGCAAGTATACTAAACTGAACATTTGTATAGAACACAGTATAATATACACAATTACTGGGAGTGACTGTCACTTAGCAAGTATACTAAACTGAACATTTGTATACAACACAGTATAATATACACAATTACTGGGAGTGACTGTCACTTAGCAAGTATACTAAACTGAACATTTGTATAGAACACAGTATAATATACACAATTACTGGGAGTGACTGTCACTTAGCAAGTATACTAAACTGAACATTTGTATAGAACACAGTATAATATACACAATTACTGGGAGTGACTGTCACTTAGCAAGTATAGGAAACTGAACATTTGTACAGAACACAGTATAATATACACAATTACTGACAGTGACTGTCACTTAGCAAGTATAGTAAACTGAACATTTGTATAGAACACAGTATAATATACACAATTACTGGGAGTGACTGTCACTCAGCAAGTATAGTAAACTGAACATTTGTATAGAACACAGTATAATATACACAATTACTGGGAGTGACTGTCACTTAGCAAGTATACTAAACTGAACATTTGTATAGAACACAGTATAATATACACAATTACTGGGAGTGACTGTCACTTAGCAAGTATAGGAAACTGAACATTTGTACAGAACACAGTATAATATACACAATTACTGACAGTGACTGTCACTTAGCAAGTATAGTAAACTGAACATTTGTATAGAACACAGTATAATATACACAATTACTGGGAGTGACTGTCACTCAGCAAGTATAGTAAACTGAACATTTGTATGGAACACAATATAATATACACAATTACTGGGAGTGACTGTCACTTAGCAAGTATAGTAAACTGAACATTTGTATGGAACATAGTATAATATACACAATTACTGGGAGTGACTGTCACTTAGCAAGTACAGTAAACTGAACATTTATATAGAACACAGTATAATATACACAATTACTGGGAGTGACTGTCACTTAGTAAGTATAGTAAACTGAACATTTGTATAGAACACTTATAATATACACAATTACTCGGAGTGACTGTCACTTAGCTAGTACAGTAAACTGAACATTTGTATAGAACACAGTATAGTATTCACAATTACTGGGAGTGACTGTCACTTAGCAAGTACAGTAAACTGAACATTTGTATAGAACACAGATTAATATACACAATTACTGGGAGTGACTGTCACTTAGCTAGTATAGTAAACTGAACATTTGTATAGAACACAGTATAATATACACAATTACTGGGATGACTGTCACTTAGCAAGTACAGTAAACTGAACATTTGTATAGAACACAGTAAAATATACACAATTACTGGGAGTGACTGTCACTTAGCTAGTATAGTAAACTGAACATTTGTATAGAACACAGTATAATATACACAATTACTGGGAGTGACTGTCACTTAGCTAATATAGTAAACTGAACATTTGTATAGAACACAGTATAATATACACAATTACTGGGAGTGACTGTCACTTAGCTAGTATAGTAAACTGAACATTTGTATAGAACACAGTATAATATACACAATTACTGGGAGTGACTGTCACTTAGCAAGTATAGTAAACTGAACATTTATATAGAACACAGTATAATATACACAATTACTGGGAGTGACTGTCACTTAGCAAGTATAGTAAACTGAACATTTGTATAGAACACAGTATAATATACACAATTACTGGGAGTGACTGTCACTTAGCAAGTATAGTAAACTGAACATTTGTATAGAACACAGCATAATATACACAATTACTGGGATTGACTGCCACTTAGCAAGTATAGTAAACTGAACATTTGTGTAGAACACAGTATAATATACACAATTACTGGGAGTGACTGTCACTTAACAAGTATAGTAAACTGAACATTTGTATAGAACACAGTATACTATACACAATTACTGGGAGTGACTGTCACTTAGCAAGTACAGTAAACTGAACATTTGTACAGAACACAGTATAGTATACACAATTACTCGGAGTGACTGTCACTTAGCAAGTATAGTAAACTGAACATTTGTGTAGAACACAGTATAATATACACAATTACTACCAGTGACTGTCAGCAAGTATCGTAAAGTGAACTTCTTCTTTTGCTTTTTTAGGCTTAACTTCCTTTAACCTGGTTTTTCATATCGGACGGTGAATTACATTGGAGAAATGATACTGAAAGCATCTCGGTGTCCATGGAGCTTAAATTTCCTCGACATTCGTCAACTCAGGAAAACGGAAAACCCCGGGAAAAAACATTATCAGGTAACTCCCCCTAAGTGAGATTCGAACTCACGAGTCTTTGAATGTGAGGCAGACACGCTACCACCACACCACCCGGGTGGTCTGAACGTTTTTGTAGAACATAGTTTAAAATACGCAATTACCGGAGTGATTATGAATCATTTTATTAAACTATACATTTGCGAAGAACGGAATAGGAACAGAATTTGTTGAAGAAATTTAGAAATTATCGGTCTCACATACTTTTTAAGGGTATGTTTGGTAATTTAAACAAGTATTGTCTTAATTATTTTCCATGTGGTTCAAATGCTATATCTATAACAATATTCTGTGTTTTGATTTGTGTTTCATAATGATTAGAGGATTATCATTTTATTAAAAGTAATCCAAATTGACAAATATGTGTTTAACATATGATACAGTGGCGCATGACCTTCATTTGGCATTATTATTATGTGTATGTGTTTTTATAATAGATATGATATTCTTATTATTTTTTATCCATTAGAAGGAGGATTTTTGAGGTAAAATATATCAAAGATGTTATACGTGTTTTACAATTGTATTATATTATTTATAATATTATTGTTTTTTGATGAACAAATCATATTAAAATATAAATACATTTTAAATAAATTTTACTTTATGCTTAATTTTATATTGTGTTGGTATTTAAGGTTGATCAACCCTACTGTATGTCACTTACCTGCAACTTGATACACAATCTATAAAATATAAATTTAATTACCAAAATCGGGTTTACATTTCGTCAATAATAAATTTTATAAAATATTTATTACGACCAATATTTGATTTTGGAAATTTCTTATGTAAAATTACCTGAAGCGCTCAGCCCCCTCTCATAAGAGAAAGTAAAATAGGTTTCCTCTTTACTTTCTCTATACGTGCTATGTACATAGTGTATAGAGAAGGTATTTTACTCTACCAAAAAATTCGATACCGAGATTTCACCGGAAAAATATGCTTTAGGGTCCCCTGTATCCAAAAAAAAAGTGTTTTCAGAAAAAGGTCCGTGTGTGTGCGCGTGTTAGTGTGTCTGTTTGTCTGTGAACACAAAAACTCAAAAACGAAAAATTGGTAAAATACCAAACTTGGTGTTAAGTTTAGTATCTTCCAGGGAAGCGACACAAAGATTTTGAGAAATATCCCCCACCCCCAAATACCCTGTACATGGAACTCTTTTAGAAAATTTTGATTTTCTAAAAAATGGCTTTAACGATTTTGATTAAAATGTCGTATATTAAAGATATGTACCTGACAAATAAAATGTATATTTTGAATTTTCTGGGAATAGCCTCTGAAGACTGCTTTTTTTCTGGGTCAATTTTACGGAACTTAGCATAACTGCTAAACCGTAAGAGGTGAACATAAACTACAACACAACAAATGTAGAACACATTAAAACACACCATTTATGTTGTATACATTTTTTTCGTGGCGTTGATTGTTTTTGAGATATTCCTTGTTTTTGGATTAAGCTATAAAAACTTATATTTTTCTCATACAGCACTTTGTGAGCTCGTGTCCATACAAACAAAGGAAGTTCGGTCACATAGAAACCAGCTTTTGACTATCACTTTAACCTATGGTACTCCCTTATTTCGCTTCTACTTACAAGGAAGCAAGAAATAAGACAATTTCTGCTATTTTTTTCTCGATTAGCAGGAAGTAAATAGAAGCATAAGCTTTTTAAAAATAATTTTTTGCAGAGATGTAGAGAAAGTCATGTGAATGGAACACATCAATCTAGCACTAAAGGTCTGCATGTTACAATGTGGATCTTTTTAATTTTGCAAATATCTTCCCATGCTAAACTAAACCTAGTAAGTTAAGCCGATGTTCCACAAACTAATCAAAATTTGATCCAATATGTTTTATACAGCGTGAACGTTGTATAAAATTTCTCCATTCAATTCCCACGGGAGTGTGTATTGGTCTAAATATTTCTGGCATGAACAGCTGATAGAAAATGGTGGAGGTTGCTGATCCACAATTATTTACTTTTGCTGTCGCAAGCTTGGTTTATGTATCCATTGCAAGAGCATGTTATAATAGAAAGAAAACGTTAATAAAGAGGCGTTTGTGGACTAGACCATGACTGGAACGTAGGAATGCAGGTCAAGGAAGAGGTGTACTACATATTCTGCAAAATGAGCTCGTTTGTGACTCTGTAAATTATTTTAGCTTCCTTAAAATGGACGAAAATTTGTTTGGAATGTTGTTGTCCTTAGTTGGAGCAAAAATCACTCGCCCTAGACACAAATATGAAGCAGTCCATATCAGCAAAACAAAGGTAGCGCTTTTATATTCTGTTGAGAAAAGAAGGTTAGGTATAAATGGATCCATAAAATACATTTGCAGGGGCTATAAATACCCCAGTCATTATTTCATACATCTCTTCCGCACAAAAAAATGTGTATTTCAACCATCGCTCAGCTACTATAACTCTATTATTTAGGACAAAGTCTACAAGATACAGCGTGAGCGGGAAGGAAGACCCAGCCTAGCTGCCATTTTATTACGTCATTACCACCAGGTCGCTCATTGGTTGATTCCATTCGTTTCGACCAAAAAATAGAAACAGCTGTATCCTGTTGTAGCAAACTGGAATTGGACCAAAAAATAGGACGGAAATTGTATACAATCCAATTATCCGATGTCCCACGATCGAATTTGAAGTGTATTGGACCAAAATATTTGACCATAGGACATCATTTTCAGAAAAACATCTGAAACGATTATGATAACATTATCGCATTGTAGTATAGACCTCCATTTTTCTCCAATTGCTCTTTATTTTTCCACAAACTGATTAGAAATAAGTCTTTCGTAACAATTCTGCCGTAGAGTTTGTTTTCGACGTTCACTACGGCGACAACACAGCTCGCTATGAAATTCCCGTCTAACTCACTCAGCTGTTCCATGCGCTGCATTCCCTGTAAAAACTGACCGCTAGGCAAGGATTCGTTCCCGTTTTTACTTTCTCTACACGTACTATGTACCTAGTGTATAAAGAAGGTATTGTAATGCAGCCAAAAATTCGATTCCGAGATTTCACCGCAAATATATGTTTTAGGGTCTCCTGTATAAAAAAAAACATTTTCACAAAGAGGTCCGTGTGTGTGTGTGTGTATGTGTGTGTGTGTGTGTGTGTGTGTGTGTGTGTCAGTGTGCCCGTGTGTCTGTGAACACGATAACTTAAAAGCGAAAACTCCATAAAATTCCAAAATTGGAATTTCAGTTTAGCATCTTCCAGGGATGCGACACGAAGATTTTCAGAAAAATACCCTTTCCCGAAACTACCCTTTACATTGAACTTTTTTCGAATTTTTTTTATTTTCTTAAAAATGGCTCTAACGATTTTGATTAAAACATCTAATAATAATGATACTTACATGAAAAATAAAATCTATATTTTGAATTTTCTGAGAATAGCCTGTGAACACTACTTTATTCTAGATGAAATTTACGGAATTTTCCATAACTGCTAAACCGTAAGAGTTAGATAAAAACTTATTACTTAAAAATATAGAGCACCTTAAGACACACAATTTATGTTATATACATTTTTTTCGTGGAGTTGATTGTTTCTTAGACATTCCTTGATTTTTGTTTCAGCGTTAATAACCATAATTTTCTCATACTGGATTTGTCAAATCCTGTACATACAAACAAGTAATTCAGTCATAAAGCAACCAGATTTTGACTCTCACTTTAACCCATGGTACGCCCTTATTTCACTTCTACTTACAAGGAAGCAAGTAATAAGACTATTTCTGCTATTTTTCTCTCGACTAGCAAGAAGTAAGTAGAAGCGTAAACTTTTTAACAATAATTTGTTGCAGAGATGTTGAGAAAGTCATGTGAATGGAACACATATTTCATATCTGTTGGTTATGTGACTGGTAATTTCCAGAAGCCTCCTCGCATGCAGTACTGACAAGCTCACAAGCTTAACAATGCGCGGCTTCGACGTCAAAGAACTTTATGATAGAACAGCTGTCCACTAACGAGCGTGTAACAATGGATGACAACAGTCAGCTATGATTTAGGAAGAAACCCATACACACACGTTCGGCCGCTGGAATTAGTGGCAGTGTGTGAAAGTATAAACATTATATATATTTTATAGTTTATGTAGAATTGCAGGGCAATAATTGGAAATATTTATATCAGCAACTGAGGACCATGTCTTGATTCATTATTATTTTTATTCCCTATCCCAGACGCGCTGTTATTTACGTAACAGGTGCACTCGTCTTTTAGGACCCGGAAAATAAATAATGAAATACAACAACCATTTTGCTGCCAGAAAGCATACATATGAAGAAGGGCAGGTGCTAGTTCAAAGACGAGCAGTACGTTTCACGAAGGGAAAACTCACTCCGAAGTAATGCAGGAATGCTTAAAAGTGAAAATGTGCTTACTGCATTTCAGAAGAAATGAATATCGCCGTTAAGTTAGTCCAGACGGAATATAATTTCGCCACAGCACTTAACTGCTAAAAGCTGTTTTACCTGTGCGATATGATAGGGCAAATAGATTTTATTCAAAAGCTTTGTTGTCTGTGTCCGCCGGGCGGTGTTAAAAATTCCTGCGCAACCTTGGGTTTGAGCGTAGTCGGGCATTTGGGCGGTTACCCACCCAAGTGATGACCACGCTCAATGCTGCTTAACTTGTGGGGCCACAGAGTTAAACCGAGATCTCCGAGACCTCTCGGTTAAACTGCCCAAGTGGCAGGAAAGTTGGGAATATAGGGGGAGGGCACTGTCGGCATGGTCACCCGTCCCTTTACTGCTTAACCCAGGGGCCCGAGAACGTCCCTTTGCATTTTCTCCTTCTTGGTGCCCTATGGTCGCCCAAAGTGTGCACCAGAGGGTTGGGATTTTTTTGGTAGTGTTTAACGCCCGCTTTTACTAGTTGTGGCACCGCAGGCGATGACACTGGTGATAGATGGAGCACCGGTGGAATGCGATGGCGGGAGAACCCGGAGAAAACCCGCCTTTGCGCCGCTTTGTCCACCACAAATCTCACATGCGGTCGCTTGGGATCGAAGCGAATGGTCTAACCACTCGGCCACGGCGCGGCCAAAGGGTTCGATGATGTGGGGGATTCCGGAGTATGTATGAAGTTTGTGAGATGGGAATCTGCGCCCAGTATCGTAGATCATTCTTACTGTCCTGTTCTGGACGGTGCCGTTGCCCCCCAGGGGCGGAATGATCGCCTAATACAGCCGCATGGCGGAGTAGTCTAGCCCCACCTTAACCCTTACATGTGAGCCCATGAAAATCTGGAAATACAACTTAAAATGTAGAAGTGGGGATGAGGTGTCTGATTCTGCAGCAAAGTGCAGAGAAGACTCTAGGATACGCACGTGATGGTTTACATTCCGCGCGGGAATTTTAAAAATGTTGAGATACCCGGACAGTGAAAACTGTGGCACGCAGAAAAAATCTGATGTGTTCCATTCACATGACTTTCTCTACATCTCTCTAACAAATTATTGTTAAGAAGTTTATGCTTCTAATTACTTCGTTCTAATCGAGAAAAAAATAGCAGAAATAATCTCATTACTTGCTTCCTTGTAAGTAGAAGCGAAATAAGGGAGTACCGTAGGTTAAAGTGATAGTCAAAAGCTGGTTGCTATGTGACTGAAGTTCCTTTATATGGACAGGGGTTCACAAATTTCTGAATGCGAAAAGTATAAGTTTCTTAAAGCTGAAACCAAAAACAAGGAATGTCTCAAAAACAATCAACCCCTCGAAAAAAATGTATACATCATAAATTGAGTGTTTTAGTGTGCTCTACATTTTTGTGTGGTAAGTTTTTAGGTATTTCATACAGTTAAATTCCGTAAAATTCATCCAGGATAAAGTAGTCTTTAGAGGCTATTCACAGAAAATTCAAGATATACATATTATTTGCCAGGTAAATATCTTTAATATACGATATTTTAATCAAAATAGTAAGAGCCGTTTTAGAGAAAATCAAAATTTTCGAAAAAAGTTCCATGTAAAGTATTGTTGGAGGTGGGGGGATTTTCTTGAAAATCTTCTTGTTGCATCCTTGGAAGAAATCAAACTTAAACACCAAGTTTGGTATTAAACGATCTCTTCGTTTCTGAGCTATGCTATCCACACACACACACACGCACACATACACACACGCGCGCGGACTTTTTTCTAAAAATGCTTCTTTTTTTTAATTCAAGGGGACCCAAAACATTTATCTTCGGTGCAATCTCGGTATTGAATTTTTGGGTGAAATTCAATACCTTCTCTATACACTATGTATATACGTGTAGAGAAAGTAAAAAAACACGAGTTCGTTGTGCCGGATTGTGTCGGAAGGTATATGTGAAATGTTAAAGAAAGAAGATCCGATTTTGATTTTTGTGAACTCTGAGACCACCAATTGCAGATTTCTGGAGATGTACCGCGCCCTGAGTGAGATGAAGAGAGATGGAAGCTGCAAACCTAACCCGCCATACACAGAAACACAGGTAGGCGGTAAAAACACCGAAACATTCCCTAAGTCCGACCAGACAGCCGTACAGATCACATGGATGACCTCCCACTGCTCTCTGCTCTTTTCCCTGCCCGACTATAGTGGAGGGAAGAATATCGTTCGCAATGAATGTTCAATTTACGTAACCATACGTTATTTTCATACAAGATTATTTGATCAGGATTCTCAATGTATCTTAAGAAAACCTGACGTGTTCCGTTCAACTGATTTTCTCTACTTCTCTGCAACAAAGTATTGTTAAAAAGCTAATGCTTCTATTTACATCATGCTAATCGAGAAAAAAAAAAAAAAATAGCAGAAATAGCCTTACACTTGCTTTCTTGTGAGTAGAAGCGAAATAAGGGAATGTCATAGGTTAAAAAACACTTAAAAAGCTGGCTGATATGTGATTCAAGGTCCTTTGTTTGCGTGAATAGAAGTTGACAAATTTTTGTGTGAGAAAAGTATAACTTTTTTTAAAGTTGAAACCAAAAACAAGGAATATCTAAAAAGCGGTCAACTCCACGAAAAAAAAAATTAATGCACATGACATACATTGTTGTTTTAAAGTGCTCTACATTTTTTGTGTGGTAAGTTATCCTCCATCTTTTACGGTTTAGCAGTTAAATAAAATTTCGTAAAATTCATGCAGAATAAAGTAGGCTTCAGAAGCTATTCCCAGAAAATTCAAGATACACATTTTATTTGTCAGGTAAATATCTTCAATATATGATATTTTAAATCAAAATCCTTAGAGCCATTTTGAGAAAGTCAAAATTTAAGAAAAAAGTTCCATTTAAAGGGTAGTTTGGGGTGGTGGAATTTTTCTCAAAATCTTCATGTTGCATCCCTGGACGATATTAAACTTAAATACCAAGTTTGGCATTTTACGGAGTTTTCGTTTTTGAGTTATCATACACACGCACGCACGCACACACACAACCGGACCTTTTTGTGAAAATGTTTTTTTATGGATACAGGAGACCCTAAAACATATATTTGCGGTGAAATCTCGGTATCAAATTTTTGGGTGGAGTGCAATAGTACGAGTAGAGAAACTAATATTGAACACAGTGAAATTGTAATTCATTTAAATTTGGTTTAATTGAACAGTTACATAACTGAAATCAACATGCAAATACTTGCCTTTCTGCTAATCAATTTACCCTGTTTGCTCTTACAAAAACTAGAAATTAAAATTGACTTTCAACACTTAAAAAATCTTCAAATCAGGAATTAAGAGAACCCCCTCACAGATTCTTGGAAAAACTTAAGAGTGAGCGTACGTCTTCTCGGGAGATGAATTAGAAATTGCCTCACAGCATTGGCAGAATCTTCAGTTGCAGAGAATATTAAACGAATATCTCCTGTGTGACTGAATCGGTCCCTCTATTCTTCACTGTGAGGCACGTGAATGCAGGTAGGCGGTGTGCGAAATGCAAGCATATAAACCGTCATTGTGTGATGTATGTTATTACAAATTAGTGGCGTCAATCAGTATAGAAGAGTTACCTACCACGTGTTGTTTTGGGTTCATAAAAATCTTTAATGATGAACTGTGACTTGCCTAGGCGAGCTAATTGAGATTCTTTTTACTATTATCACTGTTATAGGTATTATTGTTACTGTCTGAGATATTGTATTACATGTAATATAATACTTGTAAATGATACACTGCTAAGATGTTCTTCATGTCACTGGATACAATAATTATTAACACTGTATGATGGCACAGATAAAGTAAGATTGCATTCCACAGCACGCGTTCCCATAGGACGTTACCCTTGTGATGATCACGTGAAGACTCACCAATAAGGATTGACAAAAGTTGAGCGTCTATTTTCTGCAATATGTCTATTCTCCACTGTTCCCAACCCCTGTAAGATACATAACTGGGTTGACGCAGTAAGTAGATCTCTAATGTTGCCAACCCCTGTGCTGATAATTTCTGCGTGTAGTCTGTAAGTACATTCTCCATAGTTCCCAATCCCTGTGCTGATAGCCTGTAGAGGTTAATCTTTAAGTACATTCTCAGTCTTTCTAAACCCTGTGCTGTAAGTACATTCTCCATAGTTCCCAATCCCTGTGCTGATACCCTGTAGAGGTTAATCTTTAAGTACATTCTCAGTCTTTCTAAACCCTATGCTGAAGTACATTCTCCATAGTTCCCAATCCCTGTGCTGATAGCCTGTAGAGGTTAATCTTTAAGTACATTCTCAGTCTTTCTAAACCCTGTGCTGTAAGTACATTCTCCATAGTTCCCAATCCCTGTGCTGATACCCTGTAGAGGTTAATCTTTAAGTACATTCTCAGTCTTTCTAAACCCTGTGCTGTAAGTACATTCTCCATAGTTCCCAATCCCTGTGCTGATAGCCTGTAGAGGTTAATCTTTAAGTGCATTCTCAGTCTTTCTAAACCCTGTGCTGTAAGTACATTTTCCATAGTTCCCAATCCCTGTGCTGATAGCCTGTAGAGGTTAATCTTTAAGTACATTCTCAGTCTTCCTAAACCCTGTGCTGTAACTGCATTGTTGTCCACTGTTCCTAATACGGTTACTGATACACTATGTTTAGATTGTTTTAATGATGTTAGTTATATGTTTATAATGTATGTTTACTATAATGGGGTCGCCTCCTTAGCGCAGCTGCTTGCCAAGCGGGAGACATGGGTTCGATTCCCAGTACCGACGTGGGGACTTCCCCACCCCCCTGGGAGACCTGGGCCGTGGTGCACTCAGCCTCGTGAGGTCCCTGGAGGGCCAATTGAGGAGTAGCGGCTCCAGGTCATGAGGACCGCATTAACCGGCCGGGAAGGATTCGAGGCGCTGACCACGTCTCACCCTCCAATACTGCACCCCATGGACCGACGGTAGGCCGGGCGGTAGGCCAAGGTTCCTTGTGAGCTGTCGTGCATTGGAGTTATTACTATAATGAGGTACACAAATGCATCGGAATACGGTTTGTTGTGTGCTGTAAATTTAACATGCTGTATTATGACTATGTGATCAAAAGTATCCGGACCCCTGGCTGAAAATGATATACAAGTTGGTGGCGCCCTCCATCGGTAATGCTGTTGGCCTTGATGACTGTGTTCACTCTCGCAGGCCTACTTTCAACCAAGGGCTGGAAGGGTTCTTGGGGAATGGCAGCCCATCCTTCACTAAGACC
This sequence comes from Hymenopus coronatus, assembly GCA_030762935.1. Classification (NCBI taxonomy): domain Eukaryota; kingdom Metazoa; phylum Arthropoda; class Insecta; order Mantodea; family Hymenopodidae; genus Hymenopus; species Hymenopus coronatus. The sequence continues at coordinate 147,447,930 of CM060890.1, forward strand.
GGAATTGAGGAGAGGTATCGATGTAGGTCGGTGGGGCCTGGCATGAAGTCGGCATTCCAAAACTTCCCAAAGGTGTTCTATAGGATTCAAGTCCGGACTCTGTGCAGGTACAGAGATGTTATTGTCGTGTAACCACTCCGCCACAGCCTGTGCTGTATGAACAAGTGCTCCATTATGTTAAGAGCTGCAATCGCCATCCCTGAATTGCTCTTCAACAGTGAGAAGTAAGAAGGTGCTTAAAATATCAATGTAAGTCTGCGCTGTGATCGTGCCACGCAAAACAACAAGAGGTGCAAGCCCCCTCCAAGAAAAACACGACCACAGCATAACACCACCACCTCCGAACTTCACTGTTGGCACTACATACGCTGGCAGATGACGTTCACCAGGCATTCGCCATACCCACACCGTGCCATCGGATCGCCACATTGTGTAGTGTGATTCGTCACTCCACACCACGTTTTGCCACGGTTCAATCGTGTAATGTTGACGCTCCTTAGACCAAGCGAGGCGTCGTTTGGCATTTTCCTGCGTGATGTGTGGCTAGTGAGCAGCCGCTCGACCATGGAATCCAAGGTTTCTCACCTCACACCTAACTGTCATAGTACTTGGAGTGGATCCTGATGTAGTTTGGAATTCCTGTGTGACGGTCTGGATAGATGCCTGCCTGTTACTCTTTACGACCCTCTTCAAATGTCGGCGGTCTCTGTCAGTCAACAGACGAGGTCGGCCTGTACATGTCCCTTTACGTTTCCACTTCACTATCACACCAGAAACAGTGGACCTTAGGAGAGTGGAAATCTCCGTACAGACTTCTGACACAAGTGACCTCTCCATGTTCGAAGTTCATGAGTTCCACGGAGCATCCCATTCTTCTGTTTCACGATGACTGATGACTACTGAGGTCGCGGGTAAATGAGTACCAGGCAGTAGGTGGCAGCACAATGAACCTAAGATGAAAAACGTATGTTTGTGGGGGTGTCCGGATACCTTTGATCACATAGTGTATTTGTGTTTTTACTTTCTCTACACGTGCTATGTACATAGTGGATATGAATAAGTGTATTTATTAGCATAAGAGTATAATACATTGATCTTTATCAATCATGCGGATACACAGCCCGTACGTGCTTTTGTAATACACAAAATAATAAGCAATTTTAAAACAACAACAAAGAATTAAAAGGGTAAACAAGAATATAAACAGAGCAATTTAAATTTACAACACACTGTACACCTTTAATATACCATGTTATAGTAGACAAATATACTTAAGAGAAATATATACACAATATATAAAACCTCTACACAACAATGGCATAAAATATATGTATGTAAATCATTGCAGTCCGAGACTGGGCGACACAGTCCGAGACTGGGCGACACAGACCGAGACTGGGCGACACAGACCGAGACTGGGTGACACAGACCGAGACTGGGTGACACAGACCGAGACTGGGTGACACAGACCGAGACTGAGCGACACAGACCGAGACTGGGCGACACAGACCGAGACTGGGCGACACAGGCCGAGACTGGGCGACACAGACCGAGACTGGGCGACACAGCCACCATGTTTAAGTCTTCAAGCTATTGGGACCGCTCCATCAAAGAAGCCATAGCTATTAAATACGAAGAAAATAACAAAACAGAGACAGCGGCTTGCAGGTGAATGGCATTTGGAGTTCGGTGCTCAGCAAACACTCGCAAAGATTTGTGAAACTGCCTTTTTTTTTTTTTTTTTTTTTTTTTTTTAATTTTCGAGTGGAGGGGGAAAATCCACCTTATGGACTAACCCGGGCAAGCCCGGAGTGTCGGGGTCTCCCATGTGGGCATACCGACTAAAAAACCCATCCACCGGTATTAGAAGGAAGATAGGAGAGGCGGTACCGCAAGATTGCACCCGCGGATTCAAGGCGATAATATAACTGACTGCAGGGTGTAGTCAGAGGGGTGAAATGAGGACCGGGAGACAGACTTGACCGAGGCCCAGACTGCCACCGCGGAGTATTCGGGGAGAGGAATGAAGGAATTCTAGGGTGAAGGAAGGAGTTAGTGCTGGCTGACTCTGTTGAGCCAGTCGTATCCTCGGACGTTTTCGAGCCTAAGCCCTTGGCGTCTACTTTGGATGTTGAACTTGGAAGTTTGAGGTGCCGACTTCTCCAGTAGAGCTCTCGCCTCCTCCCTGAAGATGAGTCGGATGTCGGTGACTGCTGTTGCTATTGCTTGGTGACGTTCTGGATGTGAAGTGGTGCTGTCCTGTTCCTGAAGCCTGTCCTCCAAGGCCGTCAGCTTAGCCGTAAGAATCAGGACCTCCGCGTGGAGGTCCTGAATGGCCTCACTTAGGCCCTGGATTTCCTGCTGCAGGGTGGTTGGTGTTGGTTGTTCAGTCTGCGGAGATGGCTGTGTAGATGATGGTGTCCGGGCTGGTTTAGGCGATGAGTGCCTGCTCTTTGGGTAGCTGGGGCACTGGGCTTGCCCGGTGAAATGTCCCGTACCACCACAGGTGGCACAGAACCGGCGACGGCGGCGGAGGTCGTGCCCAGTGCACTCCGAAGTGTATGCGTTGGTGCCACAGTAGTGGCACTTCGGCGGCGAAGAACAGTCTTCTTGGCTGTGCCCGTAGGCACAGCAGCGACGGCAGGGCCGGTGTCTTTCCTGTCTGCTTGCCTCAACGTGCAGAAGTCGCCCTAATAAGGGCAACCCTGACGCCAAGGCAGCCTCCAGGTCTGATCGGTCCTGTAGCTCCACCCTAATTAGTGGTGTCGGGCCCCGGTCACAGATAATTCTAGTGGCCCTCGAACATGAAGGCCATCTAGATTGTGCAGCGGCGAGGAGGTGCCGGGTGGAGAGATCCCGAGGGACCGCCCTAACCACGGCACTGTACCGGGGCGGCGGCGGCGTGGAGCTCAGCGGTGGCGGCGATGTAGTGTTGGCTGCCGGTGAAGAAGCAGCGGCGGTCGGCGGCAGTGGTGATAGTGAGCGCGGCAAAGGTGCAGCGCTCACTGCCGGCGTAACGGCAGGTGGCGGAGATGCCGGTGAGCGCTTCCTACCGGCGGTTGCCGGAGAAGCGGTGGCTGCTGTAGGAGCTGCTGGTCTGCGTTGTTGCTTCCTCTTCGGCATCTCGAAGCCTCCCGTCCGAAACTGCCAAAAGCTAACCCTAGTTTTAATACAGGCTCACATCTGGCAACGGGCCAATCAGAGCAGTCCGTCCCGGCAATGGAGACCATTGGTTCCTAGTCAACGTTTCCCATGCCGGACCCGGGCCAATCACAGAGCGGCATCTGGCCGGTCCCCCCCCCCTCCGGACTACTATATATAAGGCGTAGCCGGAGTCTCTACATCATTCCCTGAAGATGAGAGCGACGTTAGCTCTTGAAAGCTTGGAAATTATTCCAGAATTCACCTGGCTCATAGCCCGAGAAAAGTTATTTTCGTTTCTGTTAATGTTTATCTCGATTAGCATGAAGTAGATAGAAGAATAAGCTTATTAACAATAATTTCTTACAGAGGTGTTGAGAAAGTCATATGAATGGAATACATCAGATATTTATTATCCTTACACGTAATATGTACTATAGAGAAGTTTCTGCATTCCATGCAAAAATCCAATACCGAGATTTCTAGGGAAATACACCTTTTATGGTTTCTGTAAAAAAAAAAATATTTTTACAAAAAGGTCTGTGTGTCGGTAAAAATATGAAAACTTTGTACTTAATTTTATATCTACAAGAGATGCAACTTAAACATATTCAGAAAAATCCCCCCACCCCAAACCCCCTTAACATGGAAAAAACTTCGAAAATGTCGATTTTCTTAAAAATGCTCTAAAGGTTTTGATTAAAAGCTTTTGTATTTAAGATATTTACACGATAAATAAAATGTATATCCTAAAATTATGGAAATATTTTCTAAAGACCCCTTTATTCTGGGTGAATTCTTTTTAATTTTGCGTAACTAGTAAACCGTAAGAGATAGACAAAAACTAACTGTACAGAAATGCAGAGCTCCTTAAAACACAACTTACGTCATATATAAGTACTTACACTTTTTTCCTACAGGATCTTGTAAACACTTGGCCCCGAAGAAACTGATCCCATAGCAACCACATTTTAAAACATTTGACTGTCAGCTTACTATATTCCCTTATTTCCCTTCTAATTATAAAGGAACTAAGTAATAAGAACGTTTCTGCTAATGTTTTAGCATTAAAAAGATAGAAGAATAAGCTTATTAACAATAATTTTTAGAGAGCTGTAGAGAAAGTCATGTGAATTGAACACATTAGATTTTTAGTATCCCTACAGGTACTATGTACTATTGAGAAGTTATTGCATTCCATCCAAAAATTCAGTTCCAAGATTTCAATGCAAATACACGTTTTATGGTCGCTGTATGCAAAACAAAATCTTTTTATAAAAAGGTTCATGTGTATGTCGGTAAAATACCACACTTTGTATTTAATTTTCGTATCAGGGATGCAACTTAAAATTTTTGAGAAAAATCCCTCAGCCCAAACTACCCTTAACATGGAAAAAAACGTCGAAAATGTTGATTTTCTCAAAAATGGCTCTAACGATTTTTGTTAAAGATATTTACATGGCAAATACAATGTATATTTTAAAACCTCTTTATTCTGGATGATTTGCTAATTTTGCGTAAATGGTAAAGCGTAACACTTAGACAAAATTTTGCGTAACAAACAATGTAGATCTCACTAAAACACACAATTTATGTTATATACATTTTTTAGAGGAGTTTACCGTTTTTGAGATATTCTTTGTTATTGCTTTCAGTTTTGAAATATACTTTTCTCATACGGCAGTATGTCACTCCTGGACACAGAAACAAAGGAACTTCAGTCATTTAGCAACCAGCTTTTAAAACCGCAATAACTGTTTTTCACACAAGCCGTGTGTAGGACAGGAGTTGGATAGGTAGAGTCAGATTGAAAAATTCAATGCCATAGCCGGGATTTGAACCATAGATCTCCCAGTCTCTAGCCTTATGTAGGACAGGAGTTGGATAGGTAGAGTCAAACTGAAAAATTCAATGCCTTAGCCGGGATCTAGCCGTGTGTAGGACAGGAGTTGGATAGGTAGAGTCAGACTGAAAAATCCAATGTCATAGCCGGGATTTGAACCATAGATCTCCCGGTCTCTAGCCATGTGTAAGACAGGAGTTGGAATAGGTAGAGTCAGACTGAAAAATGCAATGTCATAGACGGAATTTGAACCACGGGTCTCCCGGGCTCTAGCCGTGTGTAGAACAGGAGTTGGATAAGTAGAGTCAGACTGAAAAATTCAATGTCATAGCCAGGATTTGAACCACGGATCTCCCGGTCTCTAGCCGTGTGTAAGACAGGAGTTGGATAGGTAGAGTCAGACTGAAAAATTCAATGTCATAGCCGGGATTTGAACCACGGATCTCCCGGTATCTAGCCGTGTGTAGAACAGAAGTTGGATAGGTAGAATCAGACTGAAAATTTTAATGCTATTTTTCCAATACCGATTGAGCATAATAGTTGGCTATACTATGAATCCTGGGACTTAAAGTACTTACAACATTGTAAGTCACCATTGAGGTTGTCATCTCAAAATAATTAAGAAATCACCTTGTTTACCGGGAAACATGCGAGTCAGCTGAGAAATTCAATGCTATGCCGGCATGTTGCCATAGTAGCTGAGTGGCAGGGCAACCGACTAGAGATCGGGAGATCCCTGGTTCAAATGCCGGCTATGGCATTGAATTTTTCAGTCTGACTCTGCCTTTCCAACTCCTGTCCTACACACGGCTAGAGACCGGGAGATCCGTGGTTCAAATCCTGGCTATGACATTGAATTTTTCAGTCTGACTGTCCTACACACGGCTAGAGACGGGAGATCCGTGGTTCAAATTCCGGCTCTGGCAATGAATTTTTCAGTCTAACTCTATCCAGCTTTTAAAACATTTGACTATCGCTTTAGCCTAATATATTCGCTTATTTCGCTTCTACTTACAAGAAAGTAGGTAATAAGACAATTTCTACTAATTTTTATTTCGATTAACATGAACTTAATACTGCAATAAGGTATTTTAACCTTGTTGCAGAGATTAAGAAAGTCATGTGAGTGGAACATATCATATTTTCTCAGAAGTTATTATGACAAGTAGAGGATGTAAAAATACTCAATATTGCAGAAGCTATTTCCTTCCTACTTATTCCTTATCAATTTCTGATAAAGAAACAAAACTGTTAAACATCAAGAAGAACGGTTTTTCGTGGTAAACCAGAGTGGTTTGTAACAGCAACACATTTGGTCGTCATATCAGTCTTCTATGGAAAGGTAAACTATTTTCACTGTTTTTATGACATAGTATAAGGATGCAAAAATAATAAATTCCTTTTTACCTTCTCTAGCATGTGTGTAAAATATACATACTAGGTACAAAAGCTATTGTGTTTCACAAAAAAAAATCACTAACGAGATTTCACCTGATATACATGTTTTGGGAACCCTGAATATAAAAGAAAACATTTTTAAGAAAGGTGTCCGTGTGCCTTTGTAAACAATAACTAAAAAGAGAAAAGTCGTTAAAATGCCAAATCTCCTATTCGAGTTTACTATATTCCAAGGATGCGACATGAAGACTTTAAAGCAAATCTCTTCACCTCAAACTACCCTTTACATAAGGCGTTTTTCCAAAATTTTAATTTTCTTAATAATGACTCCAACGATTTGATTAAAATACCGTATATTAAAGATATTACGTGGCAAATAAAATGTATATTTTGAAACAACTTCTAACCGAAAAATATAGACCTCGTTAAAACAAATTTTATGGCATACATTTTTTTAGAGTTAACCGTTTCCTAATATGAGTTTCATTTTTAAACTACATAAATTATTCTCAAAATGCCAGTAATCTATCGTTTTATACCTCTTTGTTTTATTCTATAGAAAGCAGAGAGAACATGTCAATATTTCCTTTCTCTACATATACTATGTACATTGTGTAAGAGAAGGTATTGCATTCCAACCAAAAGATCAATATCGATATTTCATTGGAAATATAAGTTTTAAGGTCACCTGAGTACAAAAAAAGCATTTACATTATCTACACGTATCATAAATTTGATACTGAGATTTCACCAGTAATAAGGTTTTAGGGTCTCCTGTGTTAAAAAAACATTTTTAGAATATTGTCCATGTGTATGAATGCGTGTATGTATGTATGTGTGCATTTATGTTTGTGTATGTGTATGTATGCATGCATGCATGTATGTATGTGTATATTTGCGTCTGTATGTATGTACATGTGATGTATGTAGTATGTATGTGTGTATGTATGTAGTATGTATATATGTGTGGACGTGTGTATGTATGTAGTATGTATGTGTGTACGTGTGTATGTGTGTACATGTGTATGTGTGTAGTATGTATTCATGTGTGTACATGTGTATGTGTGTAGTATGTATTCATGTGTGTACATGTGTATGTGTGGGTGTAGTATGTGTGTACATGTGTATGTGTGTGTAGTATGTATGTATGTGTGTACATGTGTATGTGTGTAGTATGTATTCGTGTGTGTTGTGTGTACATGTATATGTGTGTAGTATGTATTCATGTGTGTACATGTGTATGTGTGTAGTATGTATTCATGTATGTATGTGTGTACATGTGCAGTATGTATTCATGTGTGTACATGTGTATGTGTAGTATGTATGTGTGTACAAGTGTATGTGTGTAGTATGTATGTATGTGTGTACATGAGTATGTGTGTAGTATGTATTCATGTGTGTATGTGTGTACATGTGTATGTGTGTAGTATGTATGTATGTATGTGTGTACGTGTGTATGTATCTGTGTGTGCACGTGTGTACGTATGTAGTATGAATATGTATGTATGTAGTATGTATGTGCGTAAGTGTGTAGGTATGTAGTATGAATGTGTGTATGTATGTATTTATATATGTATGTGTGTATGTATTTATGTATGTATGTGTGTATGTATGTATTTATATATGTATATATATTTATCTATATATGTATGTATGTGTGTATGTATTTGTGTATGTATGTGTATGAATGTGTGTATGTTGTATGTACGTGTGTATGAATGTGTGTATGTTGTATGTATGTGTGTATGTATGCATGTTTGTGTGTGTATGTATGCATGCGTGTATGTATGTGTGTATGTATGTGCATGTATGTGTGTATGTATGCTTGTAGTTATGTGTATATGTATGTATGTATATATATATATATATATGTGTGTATGTGTGTATATATGTATGTATGTGTGTATGTATATATGTATTATGTGTGTATGTATGTGAGTATATATGTGTGTATGTGAGTATATATGTGAGTATATATATATATATATATATATATATATATATGGGTACGTATGTGTATGTATGTATGTGTGTACGTATGTATGTATGTTGTATGTATCTGTGTATGTAGGTATGTATGTGTGTATGTGCCTATGTATGTTTGTATGTATGCATGTATGTGTGTATGTGTGTATGTATGTGTGTATTTGGTGTATGTGCGTATGTGTGCGTGTGTGTATGCATTTGTGTGTATGTGCGTATGTGTATGTGTGTGTGCGTGTATATATGAGTGCATGTGTGTATGTGTGCGTGTATGTATGTGTATATGTGAGTGTATGTGTGTGCTTCTGGGCAGCATAGCTCAAAAACAAAAAGAAAATACCTGAATTCAACTACTCTTTACATGGACAAAAATGTCGAATCTGTCGATTTTCTCAAATATAGCTATAAGACACACACATATAGCATCTTTAAGACATTTACCTGACAAATAATACAGATATCTTGAATTTTCTGGTATTAGCATCTCAAGAACTATTTATTCTGGATGATTTTTTTTTTTTTTTTTCATTTTGCATATTTAGTGAACCGTAAGAAACAGACAAAGCTTAAATACCTAAAAATATAAATCTACTTAAAACGTATGTTTTATGACATATAATCTATAATTTTTGCAAAGTTAACGTTTCCTAGATGTTCCTCATTATTGGTTTCAATTTTAAATTAATTATCGTTTCTCAAAGGCCAGTCATCTATCGTTTCATACCTCTTATATGTTACTTCTAGTTTAGCAGAGAGAACAGAATTTCAGTTTTTGCTTTCCCTACACTTACTGTATACATAGTGTATAGAGAAAGCATTGTTTTGCACCCAAAAAATTCGATACCGAGATTTCATCGGAAATATGTTTTGAGACACCCTGGTTACAGAAAAAGCATTTTCAGAAAAATGTTCCTCTGGCAGCGTGTGTGTGTGTGTCGCGCGTGTGTGCGTGTGGGCAGCATAGCTCAAAAAGGAAAAGAAAAAAAAGAAAAAAGCATCTTCCAAGGGTGCGACAGGAAGATTTTGAAGAACATCCCCCTCCCCCATTTGCGCTTTACGTGGAACATTTTTGATAATTTTGTTTTTCTCAAAGATAGCTGAAAGGATTTTTGTTAAAATTATTTACATTTTACATATTCGCATCATAAATAAAATGTATATCTTGAGTTTTCCAGGAACAGCTTCTAAGTTTTGTTCGCTCTAAATAAATTGCACTGAATTTTTTTATAAAAAAAATACACCGTGAGAGGTAGACAAAGGCCTATAACATGAAGATGTACAACACACAGTTTTTGTCATATGCATTTTTGTTGTAGTTGGCCGATTCCAAGATATTCCTTGTTATTGGTTTCAATGTTAAAATACTTTTCTCAGACAGGAATTGTCCGCTTTTCTTTGATTCCACTCCTGCCACTCAAAGAAGCGAATTTCCATGACAATTCAGCTCAACTAATAAAGCACCAATGGAACGGCCGAGATTAGGAAATTTCAACCAATCGCGGTCATCTGACTGGAGCGATATTGTCGAAACATCTTATCGCAGCTGATGTTCATTTCTTTGAAATCTTGTCGCACCTGACGTTCGTTTGTTTAATCTCCTCTCTTGGTAACAAGGTGATAATCCAGTCAGCCAACCTTGAATTGTAATAACTGTCAGTTCCACAATTGTAATTTAAATTAATTCAATTACAATGTCCATTTAAAGATTTATCCAGTTCATAATGTATTTATTTTAAAAAAAATCTGATGTGTACCATTCACATGACTTTCTCCATATCCCTGCAACAAATTATTCTTATAAAGCTTATACTTCTATTTACTTTATATTAATCACAAAAAATTAGCAGAAAGTCTTATTACTTGCATCCTTGTAAGTAGAAGCGAAATAAGGGACTACCATAGGTTAAAGTGATGGTCAAAAGCTGGTTGCTATGTCAATGAAGTTCCTTTGTTTATATGGATCGGAGTTGACAAGCTCCTGTATGAGAAAAATGTAATTTTTTCATAGCAGAAACAAAAAACAAGGAATGTCTCAAAAACGACGAACCCCACGAAAAAAAAAAAAATGTAACAAATTGTGTGTTTTAACGCGCTCTACGTTTTTTGTGTAGTAAGTTTTTGGCCATCTCTTACGGTTTAGCAATTATTCAAAATTTCGTAAAATTCATCCAGAATAAACTACTCTTCAGAGGCTATTCCTTGAAAGTTCAAGATATACATTTTATTTGTCAGGTAAAAATATTTAATATACGAAATTTTAATCAAAATCGTTAGAGCCATTTTTGAGAAAATCAACATTTTCGAAAAAAGTTACATGTACAGGGTAGTTGGGGGTGGGGAAATTTTTCTCAAAATCTTCGTGTCGCATCCCTGGCAGATACTAAACTTAAATACCAAGTTTGGTATTTTATCTACTTTTCGTTTATGAGCTATCGTGTTCACAGACACACGGACACACGCACACACACGGACACACACACACACGGACACACACACACACACGGACCTTCTTCCGAAAATGCTTTTTTTTAGATAAAGGGGACCCTAAAACATATATTTCCGGTGAAATTTCGGTATCCAATTTTTTGGTGGAGTGCAATACATTCTCTATACACTACGTACATAGTGCGTATAGAGAAAGTAAAAAATCTGATGTGTACCATTCATATGACTTTCTCCATATCCCTGCAACAAATAATTTTTAAAAAGGTTATATTCTATTTACTTTATGCTAATCAGAAAAAAATAGCAGAAATAGTCTAATTACTTGCTTCCTTGTAAGTAGAAGCGAAATAAGGGACAACCGTAGGTTAAAGTGATAGTCAAAAGCTGGTTGCTATGTCAATGAAGTTCCTTTGTTTATATGGATAGGAGTTGACAAGTTCCTGTATGAGAAAAGTATACGTTTTTCATAGCAGAAACCAAAAATAAGGAATGTCACAAAAACGACGAACTCCACGAAAGAAATGTATATAACATAACTTGTGTGCTTTAATGTGCTCTACATTGTTTGTGTAGTAAGTTTTTGTCCACCTCTTACGGTTTAGCAGTTATTCAAAATTCCGTAAAATGCATCCAGAATAAACTACTCTTCAGAGGCTATTTCCAGAAAATTCAAGATATGCATTTTATTTGTCAGGTAAATATGTTTAATATACGAAGTTTTAATCAAAATCGTTATAGCCATTTTTGAGAAAATCAAAATTTTCAAAAAAAGTTCCATGTAAAGGGTAGTTGGGGTGGGGGTATCTTTTCAAAATCTTCGTGCCGCATCCCTGGAACATACTAAACTTAAATACCAAGTTTGGTATTTTACCGACTTTTCGTTTTTGAGTTATCGTGTTCACAGACACACGGACACACACACGGACACACACACACACACACACACACACACACACACACACAAGCACGGACCTTTTTGTGAAAATGCTTTTTTTTGGATATTGGGGACCCTAAAACATATATTTCCGGTGAAATCTCGGTATCGAATTTTTGGTGGAGTGCAATACTTTCTCTATACACTATGTACATAGTGCGTATGGAGAAAGTAAAAAGGAGTGAAAACAATCATTATTTGTATTTCTTATGTATGAGATGAGTGCAATAGCCTGAAATAAAATAACGTTTGTTGCCATGTCATGTATTAGATATTAAACAGCGGAAATAAAGTAATTTTTCCCTATTTTTACTTTCTCTATACGCACTATGTAGATAGTGTATAGAGAATATATTGCACTCCAACAAAAATCTTGATACCGAGATTTCACCGGAAATATATGTTTTAGGGTCCGCTGTATCCAAAAAAAGTATTTTCAGAAAAAGGTCCGTGTGTGTGTGTCCTTGTGCCTGTGAACACGATAACTCAAAAACGAAAAGTAATTTAAGTTTAGTATCTTCCAGGGATGCGACACGAAGATTTTTAGAAAAATGCCCCACCCCAAACTACCCTTTATATGGAACTTTTTTCGAAAATTTTGATTTTCTAAAAAATAGTTCTAACGATTTTGATTAAAGTATCGTATATTAAAGTTATTTACCTGACAAATAAAATGTATATTTTGAATTTTCTGGGAATAGCTTCTGAAGACTACTTTATTCTGGATGCATTTTTCATAACTACTAAACCGTAAGAGATGGACAAAAACTTAACCCACAAAGAATGTAGAGCACGCTAAAACACACAATTTATGATGTATACATTTTTTTCGTGGAGTTGATCGTTTTTGAGATATTCCTTTTTCTTGGTTTCAGCTTTGAAAAACGTATGCTTTTCTCATAGAGAAATTTGTCAACTCCTGTCCATACAAACAAAGGAATATCAGTCACATAGCAACCAGCTTTTGGTTTTCACTTTAACCTATGGTACTCCCTTATTTCGCTTCTACTTACAATAAAGCAAGAAATAGGACTATTTCTGCTAATTTTTCTCGATTAGCATGAAATAAATAAAAGATAAGGTTATTTACTAAAATAATTTACAGAGATATAGAGAAAGTCATGTGAATGGAACACATCAGATTTTTATTGTTGCCATCGATATTCGTACATTGGGTGGACATGGCCGGCCATGTCGTAATTCAGGAGGCAGAGAAGAAAGAAGAGAAAAAATATACATTCGGTAAATAAAGATGGTCGAATGCTTCATTTACCATTTGAGAACTAATGTATTACAATGACAAAATTTCCCTTCCTATATATTATTAATAGTCTATTTGGCTGAATTGTCTTATCAAATACAACTCATCTCTTAGGACAACTCACTCCTGTCGTGAATTATCGACAAGATGAAAACACTCGAGATATTACTTATGAGAACTACTAACGACAGTTTTTTTAAACATTTGACTATAGCTTTAGCATACCATATCCCTTTAGTTGCCTTCTACTTAAAATGAACTAAGTAATAAGAACATTCTAGTACTACTTATTTCAATAGAAAGAAGAATAAATCTTTGTAAGAAGTTTGTTTGGAGAACAGTTAGAGAAAGACATGTAAGTGTAACACATCAGACTTTTCACACAGCGACAGTTTTTTAAAAAAAAAAAAAAAAAAAAAGACTATCGTTTTAGCCTACTGCATTCCCTTATTATCCTTCTACTTACAAGGAAGTATGTAATTCGACAATATGGATAAGTAGAGTCAGACTGAAGAATCCAATGCCATAGCCGGGATTTGATGCATGGATCTCTCGGTCGCTAGTCGGTTGCTGTACCACTGAGCTACCATAACTTTAAAAACGTAGGAGTCATTGTTAAAAAATAAGATAAATAAAATGAACACTATTTACTGCTCACCTTGAATACAAACATATGCAGATAAAGACTGTAGAAAGTTTGTTCGCTGTGACTTTAAGTAAGCAAAGTGTCATATTACAAACTCCGTTAAGCTAGACTCGGTAGCGAGGTTGGCGGGCAGAGTCACGATTCCACAAGTTTTGCGTCGGCAATACATATCTAGCCTAATAGAAAGATAGTATGCAATATCCGAATAAGTGGAAGTTAACATACACATTCGCAATCGAATTTTCCACCCCGTACATTGGACTGACACCCCTCTAGGACTTACAAGCAGATATCTAGGGGTCAGAAGTCTGTTGGGGAGTCAACGGCCCGGAACCACAGAATGGAGAACCTAGAATGAGTGTCTATCCAGTAGTATGAGAGTGAGGAAGTGCCTAATATGAAATATAAAGAAATGGATGATATAAAAATGATGATGGAGCTATTGGTGGAATGAGTGGCGGGGGAAACCGCTTCATCCACCTCAAATCCCACATGCGGTTTAACAATCGCTTCTCGATTCCAAATGACCACATGTGAGATTTGTGATGGACAAAGTGACTCAGTGGAGGGTTTTCTCCGGGTTGTCTGATTTGCACACCATTGCATTCCACCGTGCTCCACCTTCATTCCATGTAACATTTGTGTCATCGCCGCAAGCAGTTAAAGTGTGCATTACACACACTCCAACATTTTTTGTTGGTTTAAAAGAAATATAAAGGTATTTTAACTACCACAAAGTTCATTATTACTATTATTATTATTATTATTAGTAGTAGTAGTAGTAGTAGTAGTAGTAGTACTTATTTCTCGGAGTAGGCGGAGCCGTGGTTGACTGGTTAGACCGCTCGCCTCCCATCTAGGCTGCCCGGGTTCGATGCCAAGCGCCCGAATGTGGCATTTGTGCTGGTCGAAGAGGTGTCTAGGCGGATTTTCTCCGGGTTCTACGGTTTCCCCGCCATTCATTCCACCAAATGCTCTAACATCACTTTTGCAATCATCAGTTGCGCTTACATTTCCGCATGTTCAATACCGACTACGGACCGACCCCTCGTAACACGTTCTCCATTCTGTGGTTACTCGTCGTTGGCTCCCCGACAGACTGCTGATCCCTAGACATCCGCTTGTAAGTCCTAGGGAAGTGTCAGTCGTACATATCATCCACTTCCTCATACTCATGCCTGGCTATGGACCAGGTTCTCCATTCTGTGGTTTCGTGCCGTTGGCTCCCCGAGAGACCTCTGACCCCTAGACATCCGCTTGTAACTTCCAGTGGAGTGTCAGTCCGACATATCATCCACTTCCTCACACTCATGCCTGGCTACGAGTCATGTTCTCCATTCTGTTGTTTCGTGCTGTTGACTCCCCGGCAGGCCTCTGAACCCTAAACATCCGCTTGTCACTTCTAGGGGAGTGTCACTCCTACATATCATCCACATCCTCACGCTCAAGTCTCGCTATGGACCAGGGTCTTCACTCAGTGGTTTCATGCCGTTGGCTCCCCGAAAGTCTTCTGACCTCTAGCCATTGGCTTGTAAGTTCGTATCGCATCCTTGGAAGATACCAAACTTAAACGCCAAGTTTGGTATTTAACGGTATTTTCGTTTTTGACCTATGCTGTCCAAAGACACACACGCACACGGTTTTTTTTAGTAAAAATGCCTTTTTTTTAATTCAGGGAGACCCAAAACATGTATTAACGGTGAAATCTCGGTATCGAATTTTTCGGTAGAATACAATACCTTCTCTATACCCTATCTACATAGTACGTCTAGAGAAAGTAAAAAAAGTGCCCTAAACCAAAACATTGTCAACACATATTGTTGGCTTCATAGCATGATGTCAGAGTATTATACTATTTGCTGACATTGTAAGCTCAGTCACATATTCAACAATGTGTCCTGTAACTGTACAATGTTAACATATATTGTTTGTTTTATTGCACGATGTCAGGAGTGTTATACTACTTGCTGACATTGTGAGCTCAGTCACATCTTCAACAATGTGTCCTGTAACTGTACTATGTTAACACATATTGTTTGTTTTATAGGATGATGTCAGGAGTGTTTTACTACTTGCTGACATTGTGAGCTCAGTCACATCTTCAACAATGTGTCCTGTAACTGTACAATGTTAACACATATTGTTTGTTTTATAGGATGATGTCAGGTTGTTATACCACTTGCTGACATTGTGAGCTCAGTCACATCTTCAACAATGTGTCCTGTAACTGTACAATGTTAACACATATTGTTTGTTTTATAGGATGATGTCAGCTTGTTATACTACTTGCTGACATTGTGAGCTCAGTCACATTTTCAACAATGTGTCCTGTAACAGTATATTTTTATTAACACGTATTGTTTGTTTTATAGGATGATCTCAGGTTGTTATACTACTTGCTGACATTGTGAGCTCAGTCACATTTTCAACAATGTGTCCTGTAACAGTATATTTTTATTAACACATATTGTTTGTTTTATAGGATGATCTCAGGGTGTTATACTACTTGGTGACAATGAGAGCTCAATCACATTTTCAACAATGTGTCCTGTAACTGTATATTTTTATTAACACATAGTGTTTGTATTATAGGATGATGTGAGGTTGTTATACTACTTGACATTGTGAGCTCAGTCACATCTTCAACAATGTGTCCTGTAACTGTACAATGTTATCACATATTGTTTGTTTTATAGGATGATGTCAGCTTGTTATACTACTTGCTGACATTGTGAGCTCAGTCACATTTTCAACAATGTGTCCTGTAACAGTATATTTTTATTAACACATATTGTTTGTTTTATAGGATGATCTCAGGTTGTTATACTACTTGGTGACATTGAGAGCTCAATCACATTTTCAACAATGTGCCCTGTAACTGTATATTTTTATTAACACATAGTGTTTGTATTATAGGATGATGTGAGGTTGTTATACTACTTGACATTGTGAGCTCAGTCACATCTTCAACAATGTGTCCTGTAACTGTACATTTTTATTAACACATAATGTTTGTTTTAGAGGATGATGTCAGGTTGTTATACTACTTGGTGACATTGAGAGCTGAATCAAATTTTCAACAATGTGTCCTGTAACTGTACATTTTTATTAACACATATTGTTTGTTTTGTAGGATGATGTCAGGTTCTTATAGTACTTGCTGACATTGTGAGCTCAGTCACATCTTCAACAATGTGTCCTGTAACTGTACAAAGTTAACACATATTGTTTGTTTTATAGGATGATGTCAGGTTGTTATACTACTTGGTGACATTGTGAGCTCAATCACATTTTCAACAATGTGCCCTGTAACTGTATATTTTTATTAACACATAATGTTTGTTTTATAGGACGATGTCAGGAGTGTTATACTACTTGCTGACATTGTGGGCTTAGTCATATTTTCAACAATGTGCCCTGCAACTGTACACAATTAACACATATTGTTTGTTCTATAGGATGATGTCAGGTTCTTATAGTACTTGCTGACATTGTGAGCTCAGTCACATCTTCAACAATGTGTCCTGTAACTGTACAATGTTAACAGATATTGTTTGTTTTATAGGATGATGTAGGAGTGTTATACTACTTGCTGACGCTGTTACTTCAGTCACATCCTCAACAATGTGTCCTGTAACTGTACATTTTTATTAACACGTATTGTTTGTTTTATAGGATGATGTCAGGAGTGTTATACTACTTGCTGACATTGTGAGCTCAATTACATCTTCAACAATGTGTTCTGTAACTGTACAACGTTAACACATATTGTTTGTTTTATAGGTTGATGTCAGGAATGTAATACTACTTGCTGACATTGTGAGCTCAGTCACATCTTCAACAATGTGCCCTGTAACTGTACAATGTTAACACATATTGGTTGTTTTATAGGATGAGGTCAGGAGTGTTATACTACTTGCTGACATTGTGAGCTCAGTCACATCTTCAACAATGTGTCTATAATTGTGTAATGTTAACACATATTGTTTGTTTTATAGGATGATGTCAGGAGTGTTTTACTACTTGCTGACATTGTCAGCTCAGTCACATATTCAAAAATGTGTCCTGTAACTGTAGAATGTTAACACCTATTGTTTGTTTTATATGATGATGTCAGGAGTGTTATACTACTTGCTGACATTGTGAGCTTAGTCACATTCCCCAACAATGTGTCCTGTAACTGTACAATGTTAACACATATTGTTTGTTTTATAGGATGATGGCAGGAGTGTTATACTACTTGCTGACATTGTGAGCTCAGTCACATTCCCCAACAATGTGTCCTGTAACTGTACAATGTTAACACATATTGTTTGTTTTATAGGATGATGGCAGGAGTGTTATACTACTTGCTGACATTGTGAGCTCAGTCACATTCCCCAACAATGTGTCCTGTAACTGTACAATGTTAACACATATTGTTTGTTTTATAGGATGATGGCAGGAGTGTTATACTACTTGATGACATTGTGAACTCAGTCACATTCCCCAATAATGTGTCCTGTAACTGTACAATGGTAACACCTATTGTTTGTTTTATAGGGTGATGTCAGGAGTGTTCTCCTTTTTGCTGCTGGTTAGCATTGTGAGCTCAACCACGTCTTCAGCAATGTGTCCAGTCCGTTGCAACTGTGGGAGAACATACATATGGTGTGAAGGAGCGTCTTTCTTACATTTAAGAGATTCAACGTTTTCTGTATCTGATGGTAATTTAGTAGATGTACTGGAAATTTCTAAAAGTAGGATATCTGTGCTGGATCCAGATGTCTTCTCTGAGTTAACTAGGCTGGTAAAACTGGACATTAATAATAATGTAATTAGAAAACTCCCAAAAGGATTATTTGACCCTCTTGTAAACCTGATGGAGCTACATCTTTTTGATAACAAACTTTCTAACTTAACTTTTGGGTTGTTTAGGAATCTAACCAATCTTAATTATATCGACCTGAGCAGGAATTTGTTCAAGGAAATTCCACCAAACACTTTTGTCTCACAGTATAATCTTTCAACGCTTCATTTGCATATGAACCAAATATCGTATTTAAGAAAAGACAGCTTCAATGGCCTACATAATCTCAAATACCTTAACTTGATGGACAACCACCTGGAGGAGCTGGAAGAGAATGTCTTTGATCACTTACAGTCACTCGGTCAGCTGCTTCTAAGTTACAATCGCATTTCTTTTCTTCATGGAAAGGTATTTGCTCGTTTACCTCAGCTGAAATCTCTTTGGTTCAGTTCTAACAGACTAACTAAGATTACAGACACTGCTTTTGCTGGTTGCCAAACTCTTAAAACTTTAAGTCTGTCAAGAAATTCCATCATTAAGATATCTAAAAAAGCATTTCTTGAATTGGGAAATCTTAAAGTTCTTTACCTGGACCAGAACAGACTACACACAATTGATTCAGATGTCTTTATGGGATTGACAAATCTTCATAATCTTACGCTTTATAGCAACAAATTAACAAACATCGAAACAAAAGCTTTTAAGCCCTTGGTAAATCTTAAGTATATAAACTTCTTAGATAATCCTCTGATCTGCAACTGTTCGCTGCAGGACTTCTGGCTAGGTTGGAAATCGAGGCGTATTGAAGTACAAGTATATTGTATTCTTCCTAATGGGGATAAAGTAACTGATCTTGTAAATTTCTTCTGTGAAGCCCAAAATGATACGTCAAGCACAAAGACGAAAACTCTTCTTTTACTTATAATTTGTGTTTTAATACAATTCTTCCTCAGCCTGTAAGGTCGTACCAGGGATGAAATGAGACCTTCAAATCTCTTTTGCTCTGATTTGATATTTCAGTCAGAGTACACAATACATTGCAAACTCCTGATAAATACTATGTGGGGCGTTCCATAATGAAATACATTTTTATTTTTGAAAACAATACGAAACTGTAAGCATCGCCAGTTACATCTAATTTCTTCAAATGGTATCCATTGAGTTGTACACACTTGTGCCACCAGTGTGGTAACTTCTGTAGGCCCTCCATGAACCAACCATTGCAGGGCAGCTGCTTGCAATTCCACAGAAATGGCGAAATGACATCCGCGCAAAGGTTTCATAGCCCCAAATTGGTGGTAATCAGAAGGAACGATGTTAGGCGAATACGGTGGGTGTGGCAGCATCTGTAACTGTATCTCAGCAATGGCAGTCGTGGCTTCCCGACTCGTGTGGGGACGAGCGTTATCTTGTTCAAGCTGCACAGCTTGCGCCCATTTTCCTGGTCGTTTCTTTCCAATTTCGTGGCACAACTTCCAAAGAGTCGTCACATGCGCCAGCTGTTGTGGTGGTAGGTCCAATCAATAAGGACGGTTTCATCTGTGCCCAAAATGCAGTGTCCATGCGTTTGCCTACTTAGAGCACTGTACGCAACTTCTTTGGTAGGAGAATGCCTTTATGCTTCCACTGCATTGATAGAGATTTGGTAGTGGAGCCAGTTCTCGTCAACACTCACTTGTTTACACATGAAGCCTTCTGGATCCTGGTTTCTGGATCATGGTAGTGGAGCCAGGTTCTCGTCGCAAGTCACTTGTTTGCACATGAAGCCTTCTGGACCCTAGGTTCTGATACATGCTATTGGAGCCAGGTTCTCGTTGCCAGTCATTTGTTTACACATGAAGCCTTATGGATCCTGGTTTCTGGTTCATGGTAGTGGAGTCAGGTTCTCGTCGCCAGTCACTTGTTTGCAAATGAAGTCTTATGGATCCTGGATTCTGGTTCATGGTAGTGGAGTCAGGTTCTCGTCGCCAGTCACTTGTTTGCACATGAAGCCTTCTTTATCCTGGTCTCTGGCTCATAGTAGTGGAGTCAGGTTCCCATCGCCAGGCACGAGTTTGCACATTAAGTCTTCTGGATCCTGGTTTCTGGCACATGGTAGTAGAGTCAGGTTCTCGTCGCCAGGCACGAGTTTGCACATGAAGCCTTCTGAATCCTGGCTTCTGGCTCATAGTAGGGGAATCAGCTTCCCGTCACCAGGCACGAGTTTGCACATGAATCCTTCTGGATCTTGGTTTCTGGTTCTTGGTAGTGGAGTCAGTTCTCGTTGCCAGTTACTTGCTTGCACATGAAGTCTTCTGGATCCTGGTTTCTGGTTCATGGTAGTGGAGTCAAGTCTCGCGTCCAAAAACTTGTTTGCACATGAAGCCTTCTGGATCCTGTTTTCTGGTTAATGGTAGTGGGGTCAGTTCTCGTTGCCAGTCACTTTTTTGCACCTGAAGCCTTCTGGATCCTGGTTTCTGGCTCATAGTAGTGGAGTCAGATTCTCGTCGCCAGTTTGCACATGAGGCCCTCTGGTTCCTGGTTTCTGGCTCATGGTAGTGGAGTCGGTTCTAATTGCCAGTCACTTGTTTGCACCTAAAGCCTTCTGTATTCTAGATTTTGGCTTACAGTAGCGGAGCCAGTTTCTAGTTGCCAGTCACTTTTTTGCACATGGAGCCTTCTGGATCCTGGTTAGGGTGTGGAGAACATCACTGCACATGTCCTTGCGCTGTTGCTTTTGTGCTGCATCCAGGGATCTGGATATCCATCTGGCAGAGACCCTCCCCAACTTCAGGTTTTCGTGCACTATGTGGTGCGGAGTGTTTTTGGGAAGTCCTGTGTGCACGTCCAGTTCTATGAACACTTGTTCTCCACTCTTGAACTGTTGACCGGTGTTGTCACAGTTAAGACCTTCCAGAACTGGTTTCTCCCTCC
The DNA here is from genome assembly GCA_030762935.1 of Hymenopus coronatus. Classification (NCBI taxonomy): domain Eukaryota; kingdom Metazoa; phylum Arthropoda; class Insecta; order Mantodea; family Hymenopodidae; genus Hymenopus; species Hymenopus coronatus. The sequence continues at coordinate 147,469,283 of CM060890.1, forward strand.
GTTTATGATCTGCCACTTTTTCACCCAGTTATAAACAGTGTTCGAGATGTTTAGACTCCCCACACACTGCCAGGTACCACCTTTGAATTTCCGCTGTGGCTACAGCCCCTTTTCACGTCGTCCAAGCGCTGCCCGTAATGATCACACTCCAGGGCGTCTGCTCATGTTATGACTTCAGTTGAAGAAATGCTTTGCAGTGTGCAGTGATGTCACTTATCTGCAACGTCCTGCCACCTTTGGATAGACTAAAGTACTATTAACTTGCAACTGTCATAGCGAGCCAAATAGTAGACCAAGAATGATGGGGTGAAAAGATAAATGTAATTCATTACAGAACTCCCCTCATATGTGTAAGATATGTATTAAGGTTACAGTATACGAGCTGTGTAAGAAGTACCCATTTGGAAAATAAGGCATATTGTATTGGTTTCCACAACATTTATTTTGCATCAAAAAGCACTCCTTAACCTAGTTTTCGACAAGCATCATTGTTCAGGCATTTTTCATATCGAAGAATCAAGTTTTGTGTGCCATCTTCAAAGAAAGCTGCCGCCAGTGACGACGGCCATTGCGTCGCTATCGCTGTCAAAGCGCCTTCCTGCTTCAGGTTCAAGAACAAGTGGTAGTGAGAAGCTTCGAGGTCGGGACTGTACGGCGGCTGAGTGAACTGCTTCATACCCAAGTGTTGAATAAGGTTTTGTGTCAGCAAGGGAACGTACGTTGTAATAAAGCAACACAGCACCTGCGACTTTTATTTTCAATTCCTTGCCCAAGATCTCTCAATGTATCACAGTACTGTACCGCATTGATGGTTGGAACCAACAGAACAAGCTGAACGCCTCTTCTGTCCCAGAACGCACTGGACGTGCTTTTTCGTGCTAACAGCGATGTTTTGTGTTTGGGGGATCCTGTGTACCTCCACTCCATCCAGTGTTATTTTGATTCGGGAGGCAAATCCAAGTTTCATTGCTGCTTGAGTTTTCATATGCCTCATCACTGTATAGGTAAGAAATGTGAAATCAATGTCTAGGTGCTTCATTCTGTGGACATATTTGAGCATCTTATATTTTATTTCCTTAGAAAGGTTGGAAAGTTTGTGATTACATTATATTATGTTTTTAATATTGACATGAAGAATAAAGGTTGTTTTAAAATACTTCTAAAAAAGCTATTACATACCATGAAGCTATCTTGTCGTACAAATCTGGAGATCCTTTGCTGACACTTGCTCCACTAAATTTGGTGTTGGTGATCTGGACGCGTTTCGAATAACTTCATTGTCATTTTCTTGCAGGTGAGCAGACGTCCGAGGTAGCTGGAGCAGTAACAAGTGTTCTTGGTCGGGGGCAAATCGCCACGGTAGCTATCCGCTTTTCTTACGGATTTACCCTGCGATAAAGTAGACGTAGTCATGTGTAGATATGCTGTGAACCAGGTTTCTCCCCTTATGCTACGCGCGCGGGCAGGTTTACTTCCCAGGGTGGTCGCCCACCCAGGAAGGGATCAGGCCCGATGCTGCTTAACTTGGCCAGCCGCTTGCGGGCTGTCACGTAAAGCAGTGGCAGCTAGTGGGGAGAACGAAGAGGATGGAGGTAGCTAGTAGGGGTAGGCCAGATATACGCCTGGTCGGTGTAAGACTCAGTGGTCACCCAACCAAGTCGTGACCGGGCTCAGCGCTGCTCAACTTGGCGGGGTTAGGTTTTTCTGAAGGGAGAGGCGGCAGAAACTACCGGAAGCCGGTAGTTGACGCGTCTTCTGGACAGCATATCGTCATAGCGACCGAGAGAATTCACCAGGGGATTAGGGTGAGAAGCAAGTTTATTGTATATTGTGCGAGCTCTTTCTCGTACAACATCCACTATTTCGGGAATTCCGGAGTGGGAATGGAGGATGTGGGACGGGAATCTCGAGTCTGTGCCATAGATCATCCTCAGTTCCCTGTTCTGCACAGTCTGCAGTCTGCGGATGGTGAAACGAGCTACAGAACCCCAGACTTCTCAGCCGTTAAGTATCAGACTGAACGATACAGCCGTAGTTTTAGGTGTGAGGGCATGGTGGAGCGGAAGAGCAGCGTGCTCCATCCCGACCTTTTCCCTGACATGTGGAGTAAATGTAAGCCCGCGGTCGAGGACTCCGTGGTATTTGGCGATGCGGACCTGAGGATCCCGCTTCGTCGCAACCTCAGGGAACTCTCTCGCCGCCAGCAACGGACTTTGGCCAGCAGGAGAGCGTAGCTCTTCTTTGGGCTAATGGCTATCCGCCAATTTCACTCCATCTGCCGATGGCCTGGAGCTGTCTTTGAAGCGGGGTGTAGCAGAAACGGACGTTCTTGTTACGTGCCACTATCGTTGGCATACTGGCACGTAATAGTACCGGGTTCTGTGGGAAAGTCAGACATGAGGTAGCTGAGGAGCTTCAGCGTCTAATACAGGTGGCATTCTGATTGCAGTGAACTCAAGTGGTAGTAGACGAACTTCATTGATATCTGCCTTCTTCTTGCGTGACCTTGGCGACCTCTGGCGGAACGTTTCGGAACTATTCAAAATTAACCACATTACTGATATTACTATGAATGAAGTTTTTTTTCTCCCAGATAACCAACTCTGAAGGAATGAATGGCTTTGCGTAATTTAATTTAATTTCCTGTCCAATTTCGTGATTAGTATTCCAGAAATAATTCAATAGCCAATCGTTTTTGGTATACCAAAGGAATACGCAAGAAGAAAACAGATGTCAAAGAAGTTCGTCTTCAGCCACTTGAGATCACTACATTCAGAATGACACCTACATTAGACTACGAAGCTCCCCAGCTATCAGGATTTGTTTGGTTTTTTTGTTTGTTTGTTTGTTGTTTTTTGTTGTTGTTTTTTTTTTTTGTTTTAGGTGCCAAGACGGAGTCTGGGGCGTTTGTAGCGCTCTCCTGGGTCGATGTCGTACTCGTCTAGAGCGCGGATTAGGGCGTTGAAGTTATTTGGAAGGTTTTTAAAGAAGTATCTGGGTAGGCACAGGATGTGATCCATCAGGATTTGGATGTTCAAATCCTAACGGATTGTGCGGTTAAGAAGGTGCCATGTGGAGTTGGTGGCTTTTCGCAGATAGCGGGATTGCGGGGTTTCCAGCGGCGACGCCCCAGGCTTCGCAGGCCGGAGAACCTGCTTGTAGAGCAGCAGCTTGTTGTCCACGGACATTACCTAGCCGCGGCTGAACCCCCATCCTTGTTGACCTTGTTCGCCACAAGGTCTATGTGGTCCCTCTAGGTCAGCTTGTAGTCCAAGAGTACTCCCAAATACTGGACAAACGTCCTCCAGTGGACCTCCTCTCCAGCCAACCGGATGGGAACTACGTCCTTCAGGTGGCGTCGACTCTTCTGTGGATGGACACGCAGGCGCCATCGCTTGAACCATGTTTAGAGGAGATCGAAGTACTGCTGGATTCTATGGACTGCAGTTCCAAGCTGCATAGATGTGGAAGTGATCGCGGTGTCGTCGGCGAACAAAAACAGCTTGAATCGTGGCAATTAGGGCAGAGTGTTGATGTACAAAAAAATCCTTCCACATAATCCCTACATAGTATTGCATTTTCCCTCCCTTATCGAATATCCTCCACCAATCATCCTCTCGCCATTCCCGTCTCTCCAATAGAGGGCCTAGCGCTGAACTGGAAGCAGACGGAAGAAGGCAACCTGCAAGAGTTTGTCCAGATCACCAACACCAAATGTAGTGGAGCAAGTGTCAGCAATGGATGTCCAGATTTGTATGAAGGCTGTTCTTTTTCAACCTCCGATAGGCTATACACAAAAGACAAGTACATAGAAAACAATTATTTTATTACTAAAAGTGTTGTACACTTATGGTTACTTTTCAACATAATCACCGAAAAGATTGAGGTATTTATCGTGCCTGTACACAAGCTTTGCAATACCTGCTTCAAAAAATGTTGCCGCCAATGATTTAAAATGAGCATTGACGTTGTTTTGAAGATCTTCGTTGGTTTGAAAGTGCTTCCCTCCTAGCCACGTCATCAGTTCAGGGAAAAGGTGAAAGTCGCTGGTTGCCAGCTCAGGACTGTACGCGGATGATCGAAAATGTCCCATTGAAATTGTTCAAGGAGCCGATTGGGTTGTGCCAGCAGTGTGTGAACGAGCGTTGTCATGGATCAACACAATTCCTGAAGTCAGCATTCCTCTTCGTTTGTTTTGAATGGCTCTCCGCAAACGTCGTAAAGTACGAAGATCTTCAAAATAACGTCAATGCTCATTTGAAATCATTGGCGGCAACATTTTTGAAGCGGGTATTGCAAAGCTTGTGCACAGGTACAATAAATGTCTCAAAAACTTTGAAAATAAACGGCCCTCGTATATAAAAGATGTATTATGTATTTGCAGCACCAACACTGCCCTGACCCCTTACCTGTCTTCTACTAAATGTAGGATTTCTTCTGGATTTTTTAGTATTTAGCACATTTTACTGTATTTAATGATAGCAAATAACGCCTCAAGTTAGCCATATGTATGATATTACTGGCCAGATTTTTGTAGTATTTAGCACATTTTACTGTATTTAATGATAGCAAATAACGCCTCAAGTTAGCCATATGTATGATATTACTGGCCAGATTTTTGTAGTATTTAGCACATTTTACTGTATTTAATGATAGCAAATAACGCCTCAAGTTAGCCATATGTATGATATTACTTGCCAGGATTTGTCGTATTTAGCACATTTTACTGTATTTAATGATAGCAAATAACGCCTCAAGTTAGCCATATGTATATTACTGGCCAGATTTTTGTAGTATTTAGCACATTTTACTGTATTTAATGATAGCAAATAACGCCTCAAGTTAGCCATATGTATGATATTACTGGCCAGGATTTGGCCATTACTTTAGTATAGTGCATTCCATTATGGACCTTCTATCTACGAGGAAGTAAGAAACAAAACCGTTTATGCTAATGTTTTGTCTCGATTAGCATGAAGCAGATAGAAAAATCTGACGTATTCCATTCACATGACTTTCTATTCCTATTCTACAAACATACAATTTTTACAAAACAATATTCTTCTATCCACTTCAAGATAAACAGTAGGAGAAATTATGTTATTGCCTCCTAACAGAAACACTGCAACAAGCTTATGGTCTTATTTACCTAATGCTGATCGAAACAAAGTCTTATTACTTGCTTCCCTGTGACCAGAAGCAAAATATGAGAGTACCATAGGTTAAAGTGATAGTCAAAAACTGTGACTAAACTTGCTTTGTTTGTACGGACAGGAGTTGACTACGGCCTGTGTAAGGTCCCCTGAATCGAAAAAAGCGTTGACCAAGTATGTGGGCAGCATAGCACAAGGAAAACACCATCATATATCTTTATGTTGAGTATTTTCCAAGGACACAAAGATTTTCAAGAAAATTCCCCCACCCCAAACTACCCTTTACATGCGAAAAATTTCCAATATTTTTATTTTCTCAAAAGGGCTCTATCGGATTTTATTAAAACCTTTATATTAAAAATTTGTATACAATAAATAAAATGAATATCCTGAATTTTCTTAGAATTGTACCATTTGTCAGCTAAATATATGTAATATATGTAAGTTATATTAATCAAAATCATTACATTCATTTTTGAGAAAATAAAGAATTTCGAAAAAATTTCCATGGAAAGGACAGTTGGGGATTCAGGGGGCTAAAAACCTGTATTTCCGGTGAAATCTCCCTATCAAATTTTTGGTTGGAATACAATACCTTCTCTATAAACTATGTATATAGTACGTGTAGAGAAAGTAAAAAGCATTTTTAGAAAAATGTCCGTATGTGTGTGTGTGTGTCTTGGGCAGCATAACTCAAAAACGAAAAGTTCCGTTAGAAACAAAATTGTGTATTTCAGTTGGATATCTTTCAAGGATGCGACACGAAGATTTTCAAGAAAATCCCCCCACTCTCAATTACCCTTTACATGGAACCTTTTTTGAAAATGTTGATTTTCTCAAAAATGGCTCTAGCGATTTTGATTAAGATATTGTATACTACAGATATTTACCTGACAAATAAAATGTATATCTTGAATTTTCTTGGAATAGCCTCTGAAGACTACTCTGGATTAATTTTTTGGAATTTTGCATGACTGCTATACCGTAAGAGATGGACCAACACTTAACATACAAAAACTGTAGAGCGAGCACGTTAAAACACACAATTTATGTGATATGCATTTTTTTCTTGGAGTGAATCGTTTTTGAGATATTCCTTGTTTTTGGTTTTAGCTTTAAAAAGCTTATACTTTTCTGATATAGGAAAAAAAGTCAACTGCTGTTCATCAAACAAAGGAACTTCAGTCACATAACAACCAGCTTTTGACTATCACTTTAACCTAAGGTACTCTCTTATTTCGCTTCTACTTACAAGAAAACAAGTAATAAGACTATTTCTGCTAATGTTTATCTCGATTAGAATGAAGTAAATCGAAGAATAAGGTTTTTACAATAATGTGTTGCAGAGATGTAGAGAAAGTCATGTGAATGGAACACATCAGATGTTTTTATATGAAATAATACAAAGAAATAAGTTTAGTGTTACATTCACAAAATTGATATCTAAGTTTCACCGAAAAAAAAAACATGCTTTTAGAGTTCCTGAATTCAAAGTCCATTTATAGAAAAGCTTGTTGTATCTATCTATAAGCAAAATACCTAACAATCCGATGTGTACTATTCACATGACGTTACCTACATATCTGAAGGAAACTATTCTTAAAAAACATATTCTATGTACTGCAAGCTAATCAAGATAAACATTAACATAAATAGTCTTATTACTTGCTTCCTTGTAAGTAGGAGGTAAATAAGGGAATACACTAGGCTAATACGAAAGTCAGTTTTATAAAGCTGGTTGCAATCTATTTCTATTTACTGCCACGACTTGACGATTGTTAAAAGTTTCAAGTATTTTAAAACGGAAACAAATAAAAATGTCTCAGAAATGGTTAATTCTACGAAAAAAAAAAAAAAAACGTATTGGGCGTAAATTGTGTGATTTAGCGAGATCTACAATTTTGTGCAGTACATTTTTTCTATCTCTTACGGTTTACCAGTTATTTAAAATTCAGTAAAATTCATTCCGAACAAAGAAGTCCTTAGGCACTTTTCCCAGAAAATTCAAGTTTTACATTTTATTTGCAATGTAAATATCTTTAATATTTTCAAAACTTGTTCCATGTAAATGTTGGTTTGGGGTGTGGGGATTTTTTTTTAAAACTTTCGTGTCGCATCCGTGGAAAATAGTTAACTTAAATAGCAAATTTTGTATTTTACCGACTTTTTGTTTTTGAGTTATCGTGTTCGCAGACCATACACACAGACCTTATTCTAAAAATGTGATGTATTTCATTCACATGACTTCTCTACATCTCTGTAACAAAATATTGTTAAAAGATTGTCCTTCAATTTACTTCATGCTAATCCAGAAACAATTAGTAGAAATAGTCTTATTACTTGAAATTTAAACGAAACAAGGGAGTATTACTGGTTAAAGTGATAGTCAAATGCTGGTTTCTATGTCAATGAAGTTCCTTTGTTTGTATTGACAGCAGTTGCCATATTCCTGTATGATAAAAATATTAAGTTTTTCATAGCAGAAACCAAAAACAAGGAGTGTCTCAAAAACGATAAACTCCACGTAAAAATGTATATAACAAATTGTGTGCTTTAACGTGCTCTACATTTTTCGTGTGGTAAGGTTTTGTTCATCTCTTATGGTTAATGAGTTATTCAAAATTCCGTAAATTTCAACCAGAATAAAGTAATCTCAGAAGATATTCCCAGAAAATTCAAGATATACATTTTATTTGTCTAGTAAATAGCCTTAAAATACATTTTAATCGAAATCATGAGAGCCATTTTTGAGAAAATCAAAATTTTCGAAAAAAGTTCCATGTAAAGGGTAGTTGGATGTCTGAGCATTTTTCTCAAAACCTTTGTGTCGCATCCCTGGAAGATACTGAACTTAAATACCAAGTTTGGTATTTTACCGACATATATTTCGGGTGAAATCTCGGTATAGAATTTTTGGGTGCAATACAATACCTTTTCTGTTCACTATGTACATAGTACGTGTAGGGGAAAAATGCATCACAAACATTTGAAAGAAATTTACGCCCCAAATTAGCCTTGACATGGAAGACACTTCTAAATTCTGAATTTTTTTAAAGATGTTTACTACATTTTAATATTTTGCTAACTTTCAAGCCAAAAATAGTTCAAGTTGAATTTTCTGTAAAGATCTTCTTAAGTTACCTTCATTTGGTAGCAGTTTTAAATATTTGTTATAACTGGAAAAAAATGTACATTCACGTCAATATCTCCACCTGATCTACAAGCAAACTTCTTTTAAAGGATTATTCATCTTTCTACACAATACTAATCGAGATAAACATTTACAGAAATGGTCTTATTACAAGTAGAAGGGAAATAAGGAAATGTGATAGTCAAATGTCTTAAAGCTATCTCGTCTCTGAGTCGTGGAAGGTCGTTTGTTTGCAAGGCCACGAGCAAAAGAAAAAGAACACGGACGACTTCCTGTCTGAGAAAACTATAAATATTTTAAAACTGAAACCAATAATATGAAATATCTGAGTAAGGGTAAGGGTATACTTTAACAAGATCTACATTTATTGTGAAGTAAGTTTTGCAGGTTATTCAAAAGTCATTCAGAATGAAGACGTCTTCGGAAGCTATTCCCAAATCTTAAAGATATACATTTTGTTTGTCATGTAAATATCTTTAATTTACGGTATTTTTATCAAAACCGTTAGAGCCGTTTTTGTGAAAATGAAAGTGAACGGAAACGGTACCTGGTGGTGTAAAGTTGACCTGCAAATCGCATATTAGGAACATGCTTAACTGAAAAACCAAGTTTGGTATTTATCGGACTCTTCGTTTTTGAACTAGGCTGTCCACAGAGAGACAGCCTCTTTCTAAAAAGTTTTTCTGGGTTCAGGGTTATCAAAACAGGTACGCTTCCGTATAGAGAAGGTATTTAGTTGCAGAGAGAAACGATACATGACATTCTCTCTCCGCTTTCGTATTTTTTGTGGGTATACATATTAATCGGACGAAAGATTCTTTTTTCTTTTATTTCAATTTTAGTTAAGATAAAACTTTCAGATGAGTTTTAGAAAATAATAGTGATAGTTTAAGAACCGGACGCTATATTTTGGCATGAACGTTCCATAGAGTTTGTATACAGTTTCAGACAAACACGGAATATTGTAACAAATATTAGACCAATATTATCAGACACCTAACAAAAAAGCTAATTTGGAATAAACTGTGAGTCTACATTTACTATATAGCACATCTTCAAGTACAGTTTGATACTTACCAATACTATCAATGATAATAATACAGTGAAACACTATATGCCCTTGTGTTTATGTAGTTTATTGCAATATTTCACGTTTTGGCTAATCCGCTAAACAAACACTATTAATGATAATAATACAGTGAAACACTACATGCCCTTGTGTTTATGTAGTTTATTGCAATATTTCACGTTTTGGCTAATCCGCTAAACAAACACTATTAATGATAATACAGTAAAAAACTACATGCTCTTGTGTTTATATATTTTTGTTACGCTATTTTCACGTTTTGATTCATTCTGCTAAACGTATACTATTAATCATAATAACAATACAGTGAAATTCTGAATGCTCTTGTGTTTGTATTTGACTTTCTCTACAGCACTATGTACATAGTGTATAGTGTATAGAGAAGGTATTGCATTCTACTCAAAAATTCGATACCAAGATTTCATCGGAAGTAGATGTTTTGGGTCCCCCTATATCCAAAAAAAAGCTTTTTTCGAAAAAGGTTCGTGTGTGTCAATATGTATGTGTGCCTATGGACAGCATAGCTCAAAAACGAAAAGATCGTTAAATACCAAACTTGGTATTTAAGTTTGGTATCTTCCAGGGATGCCACATGATGATTTTCAAGAAAATTCCCACAACTCAAACTACGCTTTACGTGGAAAGAGTTTCGAAAATTTTGATTTTCTCAAAAATGGCTGTAATAGTTTTCATTAAAATCTCTTATATTTAAGAATTTTACATGCCAAATAAAGTGTATATCTTGAATTTTCTGGGAATAGCGTCTAAATGATTTTATTGAATTTTTGATAACATGTAAACCGTAAGAGATAGACAAAAGCTTACTGCACAAGAAAGTAGATCACGATAAAACACACACTTTGTCATATATGTTTTTTTTTTTTTTTTTTTTCGTGGAGTTGATCGTTTTTGAGATATTCCTTCTTATTGGTTTCAACTTTAAAATAACTTATATTTTTCTCATATAGGAATTTGTCAACTCGTGTCCATACAAACAAAGGAACTTCAGTCACATAGCAACCAGCTTTGACTATCACTTTAACCTATGGTACTCCCTTATTTCGCTTCTACTTACAAGCCAACAAGCAATAAGACTATTTCTGCTAATTTTTTCTCGATTAGCATAAAGTAAATAGAAGCATAAGTTATTTACAATAACTTGTTACAGAGATGTAGAGAAAGTCATATGAATGGAGCACATCAGATTTTTTGTTACATTGTTATGTTTCAATTTATTCAGCTAAACAAATACTATTATAGATGATAATACAGTGAAACACCACGTGCTCTTGTATTTCGTGTTTTTAAAAGACGGCTTGAAGCGATTGAAATGGCAAAGTTTGTTTCCAACTTATTATTCTGTAAAGTTCGGTTATATCAGATTCTATATTAGTATTTCAAGTTACACTCACATGATTTTCTCTATCTGTTCTACTAACAAACTTCATTGTGATTAATGAAATCGAGATAAACATTAATAAAGTATTCTTATTACTTAGTTCCTCAAAAGTAAAGCGAAAATCGCTAAAAGCTATCGTTATGTAATTGCCATTCTAATTCGTCTCTTTGCTTGTCTGGGAGTAGAACAAGAGAAAATCGGACACTTTCTGTTTCAGGAAAGTATACAAGGAGTACCTGGGAAACGATCAACTCTACAAAAAGAAAAGAAAAAGTGACATAAATTCTGTGTTTCAACGAGATCTAAATGTTGTGTAGTAAGCTTTATTTGTTTATTTATTATGGTTCAATCGTTTTGCAAAATTCTGCAGAAATCAATCAGAATAAAGCACTCTTCAGATGCCATTCCCAGAAATTTCTAAATATACATATTATTTGTGTTGTAAATAACTTTAATACTATACCGTATTAAGAAATTCAAAATTATTTTTACTTTCTGTACACGTTCTATGTACAGTGTACAGAGAAGGTTGTATTGCACCCAAAAATTCGATACCGAGATTTCACCGTAAATACATGTTTTGGGTACCTCTGAATCCAAAAAAAGCATTTTTGGAAAAAGGTCCGTGTGTGTGCGTGTATGGGTGTGTGTGTCTGTGGACGCCATAGCTCAAAAACTAGAAAGCCATTGAATACCAAACTTGGTATTTAAGTTTGGTATCTTTCAAGGATGCAGCACGAAGATTTTTAAGAAAATCCCCCCACCCCAAATACCCTTTACATGGAAGTTTATTCGAAAATTATGATTTCCTTAAAAATGGCTGAAATGATTTTGATTAAAATATCGTTTATTGAACATATTTCTCTGACAAATAAAATGTATATCTTGAATTTTCTGGGAATAGCCTCTGAAGATTACTTTATTCTGGATGAATTTTGCATAACTGCTAAATCGTACGAGATGAACAAAAACTTACCACACAAAAAATGTAGAGCACATTAAAACACATAATTTAGGTTATATAAATTTTTTCGAGGAGTTGATAGTTTTTGACATATTCCTTGTCTTTTGGTTTCAGCTTTGAAAAACTTGTACTTTTCTCATATAGATATTTGTCAACTCGTGTTCATTCAAACAAAGGAACTTCAGTCACCTAATAAGTAGCTTTTGACTTCACTTTAGCCTATGATACCCCCATATTTTGTTTCTACTTACAAGGAAGCACGTAATAAGACTATTTCTGCTAATTTTTTCTCGATTAGCTTGAAGTAAATAGAAGAATAAGCTTTATTAACAATAATTTGTTACACAGAAGTAGAGAAAGTCATGCGAATGGAACACATCAGATTTTTTATTTTGTTTTCTTTAAAATATTCGTATCGCATCCTACAATATAATTTAACTTAAAGACCAAGTTAGGTATTTGAAGGTCTTTTTGTTTTTGAGCTATGCTGTCTATAGACACACCGGACTTATTTCTAAAAATCTGATGTGTTCCATTAACATGACTTTCTGTGTATTTTTGTGATTAATTATTATTAATAAGCTGATTCTTCTATCTCCTTCATGCTCTTCAAGATAAACATTAGTAGAAATTATTACTTAGTTCCTTATAAACTGAAGGGAAATAAGGGGATACGCTAGCCTAAAGAGATAGTCAAATGTTTTAAAACGTTGCTAAGCGTGACCAGAAGTAGAATATTTCCTCTATGAGAAAGGCTCAAGAATTTTAAAACTGAAACTAATAACAAGGAATATCTGGAAACGCTCAACTGCACAGAACAAAGTCTATATGACACATATTGAGTGTTTTAATGACATCTACGTGTTTTCTACAGTAACTGTTTGTCTATTTCTAACGTTTACCAGTTATGCTAAATTCATCCAGAATGGACAGATTCTTAAGAAGCTATTCCCAAAAATCTGATGTACTCCATACACATGACGGTTTCTACATTTCTGTAATAAATTATTGTTAAAAAGCTTATGCTTCTATTTACTTCATGCTAAAATTAGCAGAAATAGTCTTATTACTTGCTTCTTTGAAAGTAGAAGCGAAATAAGGGAAAACCATACGTTAAAGTGATAGTCAAAATTTGGTATGGATAGGAGTTGACAAATTCCTGTATGAGAAAAGTAAAGTTATTTTAAAGCTAAACCAAAAACAAGGGATATGTAAAAAACGATTACCTCCACGAAACAAATATATATCATATAAATTGAGTGTTTAATGAGCTCCACATTTTTTGTAAGGTAACTTTTTCTCCATCTCTTACCGTTCAGCAGTTATATACAATTCTGTAAAATTCATCAATAATAAAGTAGTTTTCAGAGCCTATTCCCAGAAAATTCAAGATATACATTTTATTTGTCAGGTAAATACATTTAATATACGAGATTTTAATCAATATCATTATAGCCATTTTTTGAGAAAATCAAAATTTTCGAAAAAAGTTCCATTTAAAAGTAGTTTGGGGTGGGGGAATGTTTCTCAAAATCTTAGTGTTGAATCCCTGGAAGATACTAAACTTAAATGCCCATTTTGGTGTTTTACCGACCTTTCTTTTTGATTTATTGTGTTCACAGACACAGGGATACACACACACACAAACAAACACATACGCACGCACACAACACACGAACCTTTTTGTGAATATGCTTTTCTTGATACAGGTGACCCTAAAACATATATTTCCGGTGAAATCTCGGTATCGAATTTTTGGATGCATTACAATAACTTCTCTATACACTGTGTACATTACATGTAGAGAAAGTAAAAATTTAGGATATACATTTTATTTGCGATGGAAATGGTGTTAACATGTATTTTAATAAAAATCGTAAGAGCTATTTTTGCTTAAAACAAAAATTTCAAAAATTTTCCATATAAAGGGTAACTTGCGTGGGGCAATTTTCTTTGAAATTTTCGTGCGCCATCCTTGGAGGACACCAAGGTTAAATCCAAATAAACTTAAACCACTTTAATAGGCCATAATTTCTCTATGAAAGTTCGTAGAAATGTGAAATTTATTTTAATGATCTCACTAGCTCGGGGAGTATCGGCAACAATGGATCAATGTCATCTGTTGACAATGTTGATTTATTTATTTATCCTGGTTGGAATTAAGGTCATAAGGCCTTCTCTTCCACTCTACAGGGCATTTCATTAAAGTCAATACAGCAATGATACAATGAATAAAAGAGTAAAGAGCAAAACTACAATTCTACAAAACTGAATACAAACACATATAAAAAGGTGCAACAAGAATACTGAAATGAAAAGAAAGAATAAAAACTGTAAACAAAATGATTTTAAATTAAATATTCATGTTGGTCGAAACACATATTAGTGATATTTACAATTGAAATGCATGTTACTTGTCAGCACATACAATATTAATAGCAGTAGTGAGGTATAACACAGCAGCAGATTAGCTTTGATTACAAATGTATGTCCTAATGTTCAGCTTGAACAGTCCCTTACGTCTTCAGGGAGGGAGCTAAATCTGTTGTAAATGAAAGTAGAGAGGTATAACACAGCAGCAGATTAGCTTTGATTACAAATGTATGTCCTAATGTTCTGCTTGAACAGTCCCTTACGTCTTCAGGGAGGGAGCTAAATCTGTTGTAAATGAAAGTAGAGAGGTATAACACAGCAGCAGATTAGCTTTGATTACAAATGTATGCCCTAATGTTCAGCTTGAACAGTCCCTTACGTCTTCAGGGAGGGAGCTAAATCTGTTGTAAATGAAAGTAGAGAGGTATAACACAGCAGCAGATTAGCTTTGATTACAAATGTATGTCCTAATGTTCTATTTGAACAGTCCCTTACGTCTTCAGGGAGGGAGCTAAATCTGTTGTAAATGAAAGTAGAGAGGCATATCACAGCAGCAGATTAGCTTTGATTACAAATGTATGTCCTAATGTTCTGCTTGAACAGTCCTTTACGTCTTCAGGGAGGGAGCTAAATCTGTTGTAAATGATGATGAATAGAAGGTTGTATAGCAAGAAGGAAAGAGTGTTGTGAGCATCTAAATAGTTTGGAATGCAAGAGTGAAGGAGTTGATAGAGAAATAATAAAGAATGCAATTTCCTTCTATCCCTAAGCAGGAACCATTAAAGTTTGAGTGATAGTGTAACATGATCAAATCGACGGGGATTGATACAAAGTGTACACCTGTATTCTGAGCCCGTTGAAGTCTTAGAGTAAAATTTTCAGAAGGGTTATTGATGGAATTTACAGACATTTTCATGACATTCTGCACAGCGTTTAGTTTGCAATCGTAACGGCAGCATGTTGGAGAGCGTGTTTTTATTGTGAAGGAAAAACAAATCGAGAATTTCAAAGACCGTTTAATGTACAGCATGTTCCGAAGAAGGCAACTGGTATACTCGTAGTGAGAGTGGAAAACATAGACCCCTATTGAGTGCAGAGACTGTTACCAAGGATAGTGAACTTTCCAAACAAATTTTTGAGCCAGGATATGAAACATGTAAAAGAGTGCAACTGTCTACAATGTCATGAACATGTTCGTAATTTCCATTTAAACCATCATGCTGATGATTGTTACCATTATCTTTGTCATTCTCCCTGAGCTAGAAGGATGAGTAAAACAAATGTCACATTTCTACTGTGAGCTTTCAGAGAGAAAATATGGTGTATTAAAATGGTTCAGGTTTGTATTGATCGCACCGTACTAGTTGCTGACAGCAACTATTTTCAGCTCAGTAATATGTTTAACAAATTGTCAATAATGTTCGAAATTATAAAATGTTTAGTCAATATTTGTTATATAGGATGATGTCAGGAGTGTTATACTACTTGCTGACATTGTGAGCTCAGTCACATCTTCAACAATGTGTCCTGTAACAGTACAATGTTAACACATATTGTCTGTTTTATAGGATGATGTCAGGAGTGTTATACTACTTGCTGACATTGTGAGCTCAGTCACATCTTCAACAATGTGTCCTGTAACAGTACAATGTTAACACATATTGTTTGTTTTATAGGATGATGTCAGGAGTGTTATACTACTTGCTGACATTGTGAGCTCAGTCACATCTTGAACAATGTGTCTATAATTGTGTAATGTTAACACATATTGTTTGTTTTCTAGGATGATGTCAGGAGTGTTATACTACTTGCTGACATTGTGAGCTCAGTCACATCTTCAACAATGTGTCCTGTAACTGTACAATGTTAACACATATTGTTTGTTTTATAGGATGATGTCAGGAGTGTTATACTACTTGCTGACAGCAAGGATTGTGAGCTCAGTCACATCTTCAACAATGTGTCCTGTAACTGTACAATGTTAACACATATTGTTTGTTTTATAGGATGATGTCAGGAGTGTTATACTACTTGCTGACATTGTGAGCTCAGTCACATCTTCAACAATGTGTCCTGTAACTGTACAATGTTAACACATATTGTTTGTTTTATAGGATGATGTCAGGAGTGTTATACTACTTGCTGACAGCAAGGATTGTGAGCTCAGTCACATCTTCAATGATATGTCCTGAAGGATGCTACCGTTCAAGGTTGGAATTCATCAAATGTGAGGATGTTTCGGTGGTGAAACTAACACCTGAAACATGGAAAATATCCAACGCTTTTTTGATACAGAAGCTAATATCTGATATAGTTCCACATTTCTTCGCCGGCCAAAATCACTTGGAAACCTTGGAAATTGTTGAAAACGAAATAACACAAGGTCTATTTGACCCCCTCGTAAACCCTCTATGCTAACAGACTTTTTAGTTTATGGAGTGATTCATTTAGCAATTTAAAATATCTTAACCTTCTTCATTAATGCTACAACTTCTTCACACAAATACAACCAAATACGTTTAAATTAGTTGAGAATCTTTTAAGACTCATTTTGTATGATAACGAAATATATATCTATATATATATCTATATATAGATATATATAGATATCTATATATAGATATATATAGATATATATCTATATATATCTATTTATATGATAACACAGGACAGCTTCAGTGATTTTCAGAAACTGCAGGAGCTTATCTTGGCTAGCAACAAACTGGAATATCTCAAAATAGGCGTCTTCGATCACTTACGTTCACTACAGAACCTCAGTCTAAGCAGCAATGGAATTTCTGGTCTTTCTGCACCTTTTTTTGCAAGTTTAACAAAACTTGAATGTCTCTGGATAAAATCTACTAAACTCCCTTCAATTAGAGGTTTCTATTTTTCCGACTGCCAAAGTCCTCATATGTTATCCCTAAAAAATAATCTCATTAATAATAGACACAATTGCTGGGAGTGACTGTCACTTATCAAGTATAGTAAACTGAACATTTGTATAGAACACAGTATAATATACACAATTGCTGGGAGTGAATGTCACTTACCAAGTATAGTAAACTGAACATTTGTATAGAACACAGTATAATATACACAATTACTGGGAGTGAATGTCACTTACCAAGTATAGTAAACTGAACATTTGTATAGAACACAGTATAATATACACAATTACTGGGAGTGACTGTCACTTAGCAAGTACAGTAAACTGAACATTTGTATAGAACACAGTATAATATACACAATTACTGGGAGTGACTGTCACTCAGCAAGTATAGTAAACTGAACATTTGTATAGAACATAGTATAATATACACAATTCCTGGGAGTGACTGTCACTTATCAAGTACAGTAAACTGAATATTTGTATAGAACACAGTATAATATACACAATTACTGGGAGTGTCTGTCACTTAGCAGGTATAGTAAACTGAACATTTGTATAGAACACAGTATAATATACACAATTACTGGGAGTGTCTGTCACTTAGCAGGTATAGTAAACTGAACATTTGTATAGAACACAGTATAATATACACAATTACTGGGAGTGTCTGTCACTTAGCAGGTATAGTAAACTGAACATTTGTATAGAACACAGTATAATATACACAATTACTGGGAGTGACTGCCACTTAGCAAGTATAGTAAACTGAACATTTATATAGAAAAAAGTATAATATACACAATTACTGGGAGTGACTGTCACTTAGCAAGTACAGTAAACTGAACATTTGTATAGAACACAGTATAATATACACAATTACTGGGAGTGATAGTCACTTAACAAGTATAGTAACCTAAACATTTGTATAGAACACAGTATAATATACACAATTACTGGGAGTGACTGTCACTTAGCAAGTACAGTAAACTGAATATTTATACACAACATAGTATAATATACACAATTACTGGGAGTGACTGTCACTTACCAAGTATAGTAAACTGAATATTTATACAGAACATAGTATAATATACACAATTACTGGGAGTGACTGTCACTTACCAAGTATAGTAAACTGAATATTTATACAGAACATAGTATAATATACACAATTACTGGGAGTGACTGTCACTTACCAAGTATAGTAAACTGAATATTTATACAGAAAATAGTATAATATACACAATTACTGGGAGTGACTGTCACTTACCAAGTATAGTAAACTGAATATTTATACAGAACATAGTATAATATACACAATTACTGGGAGTGACTGTCACTTACCAAGTATAGTAAACTGAATATTTATACAGAACATAGTATAATATACACAATTACTGGGAGTGACTGTCACTTACCAAGTATAGTAAACTGAATATTTATACAGAACATAGTATAATACACACAATTACTGGGAGTGACTGTCACTTACCAAGTATAGTAAACTGAATATTTATACAGAACACAGTATAATATACACAATTACTGGGAGTGACTGACACTTATCAAGTATAGTAAACTGAACATTTGTATAGAACACAGTATAATATACACAATTACTGGGAGTGACTGTCACTTAGCAAGTATAGTAAACTGAACATTTGTATAGAACACAGTATAATATACACAATTACTGGGAGTGACTGTCACTTAGCAGGTATAGTAAACTGAAAATTTGTACAGAATACAGTATAATATACACAATTTCTGCTAGTAACTGTCTCTTAGCAGGTATAGTAAACTGAACATTTGTTTAGAGCACAGTATAATACACACAATTACTGGGAGTGACTGTCAGTATGTATAGTAAACCAAACATTTGTGAGAAAAATAGTATAATATATCACACAATTTATTCAGGTAGAATATGTTTAATATCTTAGTATTATAAAAAATGAATAGAGTGTGAATTACATAAAATATTACTCTATTTAATATGTTTTTAAGTTTTGTATATAAAAATGAAATAACTTAAAATTACACACACCTAGACAATGCCGACGTTATCTTTTATATATAGAAATAACCTGGTTTGTAGATTATGAATGCTTCTCTACCTATTGTGGTACAAACTTATCTTAAAATATCTTATATGTTTCCCTCACATGACTTTCTCTAGCTACTCTACAAACTTCTTTAAAACAATAGTTCTTCTTTCAACACCATGCTAATGAAATAAAATCAAATTTATTCGTCATATGATTTCTTGTTATAGAAATATTGGCTTCGCCATTTACAATATTACAGATACAAATAAGTTTTAGACTAGTAAGTACAGATTCATGAAAGTAAATATATGAGAAACTAAAAATATAAGATATTTCTATTTACAATAAATTACAAAAACAAAGCATCGTTTTAGGAGTTCGAAATATATCACAAATGTGCAACAAAATGAAATAACTAGACAGTTTCCAGGTATTTATTTACAGAGTAATAGCAACCCTGTATTAAAAATATCTTTAATTCTTTCCTAAACACAGCCATGCTTGATAAGTTGTTAAAGGATGGAGGAAGTTTATTATATAATTTAATGCCGTTGTAGGTGAACGTTTTTCATATAGATAGCTTTGATTTACCCCTAGCATTGTGATTAAGAATTTCGTCATTTGTAGCAAAACTATTTAATTGATCATGTGTAAACACCAGCGTTTCATAAAGGTAAACAGATGGAAGTATTCAAAACAAGGTCTACAGCTTGTACTGCTGGAAAGGTTAAACATTAATCGTATTGCCCTTTTTTGTATTAAACATTTCCAGATTTTAGTACTTAGATCCTTATAAGTAGAACGGAACTAAGGGAATGCACTAGGCTACAGTGATAGTCAAATGTTTTAAAACCTTTGAAATGTTTGTCGTTGCAAGTCGCTTCTTTGTTTCACAATTGAAACTAATAACAAGGAATACCTCGAAAACGGTAAGCTCCACGAAAAAAAAATTTATATGACATAAATTGTGTATTTTAACAAGATTTACATTTTTGTATGGCAAGTGTTTGTCTATCTCTTACGGTTTGCTAGTTATGCCAAATTACACAAAATGCGTCCAGAATAAATAGGTCTTTAGAAGCTATTCCCAGAAAATTCAAGATATACATTTTATTTGTGATAGAAATTGCTTTAATATGTGGCATTTTAATGAAAATCGTTAGTGCCATTTTTAAGAAAAACAAAATTTTCGAAAATGTTTCCATGTAAAGGTGAGTTAGGAGTGGGGGGATTTTCATGAAAATCTTCGTGTTGCATCCTTAAATACAAAGTTTGGTACTTAACGGTCTGTTCGTTTTTAGCTATGCTGCCCCTAAGACACACACACAGACACATACACATACGGACATTTTTCTAAAAATGCTTTTTTTTTGGATTCAGGGGGACCCAAAACATATGTTTCCGGTGAAATCTCGTAATAGAATTTTTGGGTGCAATGCAATACCTTCTTTATCTCTATGTACATTGTACATATGGTGCTAGAGAAAGTAAAAAGCTTGTGTGTTACACTCATATTACTTTCTGTAGCTGTTCTACAAGCGGCCATCTTATGATTGCTTTTTTCTTCACCATGCTAATCGAGATAAGCATTATCAGAATGCTGTTATTATTAGTTCCTTATATTTAGGAGAGAACTAAAGGAATGGGCTAAGCTAAAATGATAGTGAAATGTTTTAAGAGCTGTCGTTATACAATGGTTATTGAAAATCGCTTCTTTGCTTGGCCAGGAGTAGATCAAAAGAAAAACGCATACTGGCTCTCAGAGAAAAGTATAAGTATTTTAAAATTGATACCAATAACAAAAAATATTTTGGAAGCGGTCAACTCTACAACAAAAATGCATTTAACATAAATTGTGTGCTTTAACGAGATCTACATTTTTACTTAGGGAGTTTTTGTTTATTTCTTATGGTTTACTAATTATGCAAAAATTATCAAGTACGATCAGGTCTCCTGTGGCTTATCCCCAAAAATTTAAGATTTACATTTTATTTGTTATGTAAATATGTAAAACGTAAGGTAATTTAAACAAATTCGTTACAGCTATTTTTGAGGAAAAAACATTTTCAAAGTATTTTCAATCAAAGGGGTGTTTTGTGTGTGGGGATTGTTTTGAACATTCATGAAACAAACATTTTTCGAAAATTTTTATTTTCTCAAAAATGGTTCTAACAATTTTGATTAAAATGTCGTATATTAAAGATATTTACCTGACAAATAAAATGTATATCTTGAATTTTCTGGGAGTAGCCACTGAAGACTACTTTATTCTGGATGAATTTTATGGAATTTTGTATAACTGCTAAGCAGTAAGAGATGGACAAAACTTACCACACAGAAATGAAGAGCACATTAAAATACACAACTTATATGTAAAAGAAGACGCTTTTTGACAATAATTTGAAATGTAGAGAAAATCATGCGAATGCAACACATTAGATGTTTTAATGCAATACATCACTTGCTCCACTTTGCGTAGAAGCAAAAGTAAAAACATCAAACACTGCACAATGTTTATTATCAATTTCCTGTTAAAGGAACCAGCAAGAACATTTTTCTTGGTAAATCAGTATCAGATTTGGTCGTCGCATCAGTCTTCTGTGTACGTTAACGCTGTTTTTTCTCACTATTTTACATCAAATATGGTTCAACATCGGCTGTTGCGGTTATTTGGACCCTAGGTTGCGTATCTTAGATTTTCTTGTGAAATTTAGTTATTACAAGAAATAATAAACCATTATATCTGTTGTTGTGCTATTATTGTTTACACGTACTATGTACATGGTGTATTCCGTACCGGGATATCACAGCAAATATGTTTTGAGATCCCCTAAATCTAAAAAGAAGCATTTTAGAAAAAGGTCCATATGTCTGTTTGTGATAGCTCAAAAAGGAAAGGTCCGTTAAATACATAATTGATGCAACACGAAGATTTTCAAGAAAGTCTTCCCACCTTTAATTACTCTTTATATAGATTGAATTTCGAAAATGTGATTCTCTCAAAAATGTATCTAATGATTTGGATTTTAACAGACCGTATATTCAAGCTATTTACATCTCAAATAAAATGTATATCTTGAACTTCATCGGAATAGCTTCTCAATACCTCTTTATACTAAATGGATGTTGCTGGATTATGTATACAAGAGCCAGAAGAAATAGACAAAAGCTTACTAAAAATATGTAGATTTAGTTGAATGCACAATCTATGGCATATACAGGTTTTTCGTAGAACTGGCCATTTTTAAGATATTCCTTGAAGTTGGCTTCAATTTTAAAATTCTTAAAACTTTTCACGCTCGGAACTTGTTAACTCCAGTCGCTGCATTGAAACGGATTCCAACCACATGACAACCGGCTTTTAGAAGATTTTAGCCTAGTGTATTCCTTTATTTACCTTCTACTTACAAGGAAGTGTTCATCTGAATTAGCATGATGTAGATAGAAGAAAATTTTAACAATAATTTGTTACACAGATGTAGAGAAAGTCACGTGAATGGAACACATTAAATGTTTAGAAAAAGTTTCGTGTGCATGTATCTGTGAACAGTTTAGCTCAAAACCGAAAAGTTGGTTAAACACCAAACTTGGTATTTAAGTTTGTTATCTTCCAAGGACGCGACACGAAGGTTTTCAAGAAAATGCCTCCACCCTCAACTACCCTTTACATGGAACACTTCGAAAATTTTGATTTTCTCAGAAATGGCTCTACCGAATTTGATTAAAATACCGTATATTAAAGCTATTTATAACACAAATAAAATGTATATCTTGAATTTTCTGGGAATAGCCTCTAAAGACCCCTTCATACTGAATGAAATTGGCTTAATTTTGCATAACTGGTAAATCGTAATAGACACAGAAGAGCATATTCCACAAAAAATGTAAATTTCTTGAAACACACAATTTATGTCATATACATTTTTTTCGTGGTGCTACCATTTCTGAGATATTCCGTGTTATTGGTTTCAGTTTTAAAATGCTTAAAACTTTTCTCATACAGGAACTTGTCAATACTGGCCACTTAAACAAACTGATTTTAATCGCATAGCAACCACATTTTAAAACATCTGACTGTCAGTTTAGCCTTGTGTAGTAGATAGAAGAAAACGATTTTAACATAAATTTTGTTACAGAAATATAGAGAAAATCATGTGAATGCAACGCATTAGATTTTTAATGCAACACAATACTTCCTCTACTTAATTTAAATCGAAGCGAAAGTAAACATATTAAGCATTGTATACTGTTTCCGGGCTTCTTATCGAGTTGCTGATAAAGGAACTGAAATGCTAAAAAGCAGGAAGATCCGTTTTCCTTGGTATATCAGAGTGCTTCCTAAAACTAATATAATGTGGTCGTCATACCAGACTTCGGTGGCAAGGTAACGTTTCTTTCAGTATTTTATATCAAATATGGTTCATCATCAGCTGTTAAGCTCAGTTGGAAATTTAGTGAAATTTAGTTATAAAAAGGTTTAATAACTATCACTGTAAGTGATGCTGTCTTATTACTTACACGTACTATGTACATATTGTGTAGAGAAGGTATTGTATCGCATCCAAAAATTCAATACCGAGATTTTACCGCAAATGCCCTTAATCTAAAAAAATCATTTTTAGAAAAAGGTACTGTGTATCTGTGTGTCTGTTCGTGTTAGCTCAAAAAAGAAAAGTTCGTTAAAGACCAAATTGTTGCAACACGAAGATTTTCAAGAAAACCCCCCACTCTCAATTACCCTTTGAAGGAAAGAGTTTCCAAAATGTTTCTTTTGTTCAAAAATGTGATTAAACTCTCATATATTTAACATATTTATATGACAAATAAAATGCATATCTTGACTTTTCTGGGAATATCTTCTTCATTCTGGATGTTTTTTACTTCCTCTACACGTACTATATACATAATGTATAGAGAAGGTATTGTAATGCACCCAAAATTTCGTTACCGAAATTTCACCAGAAATACATGTTTTGGGTCCCCCTGAATCCAAAAAAAAATGCATTTTTAGACAAATGTCCGAGTGTGTGTGTGTGTGTGTGTGTGTGTGTGTGTGTGTGTGTGTCTGTGGGCAGTATAGCTCAAAAACGAAAAGGCCGTTAAATACCAAACTTAATATTTAAATTTGGTAACAATGCGGCACAAAGATTTTCAAGAAAATCCCCCCAACCCCAACTACCCTTTACATTGAAAAAATGTCGAAAATTTTGATTTTTTGAAAAATGACTCTCACGATTTTTATTAAAATATCGTATATTAAACATATTTACCTGACAAATAAAATAGATATCTCAAATTTCCTAGAAATTTGGATGAATTTTAAGGAATTTAGCATAACTGCTAAACTGTACGAGATGAACAAATTACCATACAAAAAATGTAGGGCACATCAAAACACACATTTTATATTATTTTCATTTTTTCCTTGGTGTTGATCGTTTTTGAGATATTCCTTGTTTCTAGTTTCGGCTTTATAATCTTATACTTTTCTCATATAGGAATTTGTCAACTCCTGTCCATACAAAGGAACTTCAGTTACATAGCAACCAGCTTTTGACTATTACTTTAACCTATGAAGAGACAGAAGAATACTTATTAACAGTAATTTGTAACAAAGATGTAGAGAAAGCCATGTAAATGGAACACCTCAGATTTTTAGAAAAACGTCCGTTTGTGTGCGTCTGTGGGTAGCATAGCTCAAAAATGAAAAGTCCATTAAATGCCAATCTTGATATTTAAATTCAGTATTTTCTGTGGATTCCGCTCGAAGATTTTCAAGAAAATCCCCCACCTCTCAATACCCTTTTCAAGGAACTTTTTTCGAAAAAGTATTTTGAAAAATGACTATAATGATTTTGATTAAAATATCGTGTATCAAAGATATTTATTTGACAAATAAAATGTATGTATTAAATTTTTTGGTAAGTGCCCTTGAAGACCACTTTATTCTCGATGAATTTTAAGGAATTTTGCACAACTGCTTCGTAAGAGATCAACAAAAACTTACCACT
The DNA here is from genome assembly GCA_030762935.1 of Hymenopus coronatus. Taxonomy (NCBI): domain Eukaryota; kingdom Metazoa; phylum Arthropoda; class Insecta; order Mantodea; family Hymenopodidae; genus Hymenopus; species Hymenopus coronatus. The sequence continues at coordinate 147,494,362 of CM060890.1, forward strand.
CAAAAGATGTAGAGTACATAAAAACACACAATTTATGTTATATAAATGATTTTCGTGGTGTTGATAGTTTTTAGATACTCTTTTGTTTTTGGTTTCAGCTTTAAAGCACATACTTTTCTCATTCGGAATTTGTCAACTCTTGTCCATACAAACAAAGAACTTCAGTCACATAGCAACCAGCTTTTGACTATCACTTTAACCTATGGTACTCCCTTATATCGCTTCTACTTACAATGAAGCAAGTAATAAGAGTATTTCTGCTAATTTTTTGCCCATTAGAATGAAGTAAATAGAAGCATACGCTGTTTACAATAATGTCTTGCAGAGATGTAGGGAAAGTCTTGTGAATGAAACACATTTTTCAGTTTTAAAATACTTAAGCTTTTCTTATACGGGAATTTGTGTACTCCTGGTATTGCAAACAGTTTTTAAAAGATTTCACTTTCACCTTATCCTAGTGTATTCCTTAATTCTCTTCTCCTTAAGAGGGAACAAGTAATAATATTAGCATGGAGTAGATAGAAGAATAAGTTTAGTAACAATAATTTGTTACAGAGATGTAGAGAAAATCATGTGAATCTAACAAATCAGATTTTCTTCTTCTAGCACTGCACGTTTTTCACGTGTGATTCTTGTTTTGCACTGAAGCATTGCTTTCAAATTTTTTCACAAGAACGTGAATTAAAGTTCTCCAAATTAAGAATTGCATAAGAAAATACAGGATGAGTTCTGCAAAAAACCCGATTCATGTTAAAAAAAAAATCTGACGTGTTCCATTCGCACGATTTTCTCTACATCTCTTCAACAAATTATTGTTAAAAACTTTATTTTTCTATTTACATCATTCTAAAGGAGAAAAAATTAGTAAAAACTTTCTTATTGCCTACTTGCTTCCTTGTAAGTAGACGTGAAATAAGGGAGTACCATAGGTTGAAGTGATACTCAACAGCTGGTTGCTATGCGACTGATGTTCCTGTGTTTGTATGGACAGGAGTCGACAAATTCCTGTATGAGAAAGGTATATGTATCAAAATTGATCAACTCCATGAAAAAAATATATATGACATAAACTGTGTGTTTTATCGTGATCTAAATTTTTTGTGTAGTAAGCCTTTGTCTATCTCTTTGGGGCGGATTAAAGAGTCCTCGACTTTGTAAGCTGTGGATAGGTGTTATATTTAATTTAACAACCTTTTTTATTGGTTTGAATTAGCCGCTGTATAAGAAGTCGGTATGTGCTAGCTTCAGTCGGTGAGTACCTATCTCCATGCTTGGATGGTAGCATGTAATATTATACAAAATTAATTTAAAAGATTTCTTGATATATATGAACTTTTATTTCTTAACTTGTCGAAACAATGTTGTGAAATAAGGTACGCTGTTTGATCAAAATGCACCTTTTTAGAAAACTGTGCCGAATATACACATTATGTGTACTTACAGTCAATCACTTGCTAATAAGTAGTACAACACTATATTTCACTCTGAATAGCCATGTAAGAAGTCTCGATTTGCTCTTATTGTCCTTATCCCTGGCGTCTATCTCATTGATTGCGTCCCGGAATTTGCACATATATACACAATAGTCGAAAATCAATGTTTTATGGCATTGAAATCTGTCCGACACCATGAGAACGACACATTTCCTTATTCCACATTTCGTGAAATACAAATTTAAAATACATTTTTATACATTCATAATAATTAAAAATTAATGCATTTTTATAATTTACATGAAAATGTTCTTATAATAGCTAACATTTCTTAAATACATAATTGTTTAACTCTTGTTCTTATGCTTTGTTACCGGTATAAACAATTTATAGCATGCGGTATCTCGTTCATTTTTTATGATTCTTCTTCTTCTCTCATATTACTACTTTTATGTTTTATTATAATTATGTTTTTCTAAACATCATTTCTTAGCTATACATTACGCATTATGTGTTGTATTCATTACATAACCTTGGCTATGTTATTTTCGTAAAAGCACGCCATTTCAGGCTAAATTCGTGCGTATTGTGAGGTGATGACGTCACGCTGCCAGTTTTATACATGCAATTCTTTCTCATACATTGCAAAACAATATATTTTATTATTTCATAACATTACTTTAGAGCAGTATTGTTCCATTTTCTCTTGAATTGGTTTACTTAGCATTAAATCCTACGTTATCTTACGGTTTTCTAGTTATGCAAAATTCAATAAAAATCATCAAGAATAAAGTAGTCTTCAGAGGCTATTCCCAGAAAATTCAAAATATACATTTTATTTGGCATGTAAATATCTTAAACGTAAGAGATTTTACTCAAAGTCGTAACAGAAATTTTCAAGAAATCAAAATTTTCGAAATTTTTTCCATGTAAAGGGCACTTTGGAGAGGTGGAATTTTTGAAAATCTTCTTGTCGCATCCTTGGAAGAAACCAAATTTAAATACCAACTTTGGTTTTTACCAGTTTTTTCGTATTTGAGCTATGCTGCCCACAGACATACACACACGGACATTTTTCTAAAAATGCTTTTTTTTTTGTCTACAGGGGTCTCAAAATATATATTTTCGTTGAAATCTCGGTATCGAATTTTTGGGTGCATTATAATACCTTCTGTATATACTATGTACATAGTATAGAGAAAGTAAAAAATCTGATGTCTTATACTCACATGACTTTCTCTGGCTATTCTATAACTTTTATAAAAGGATTATTCTTCTTTCTACACAATGCTAATCGAGATAAACATTAGCAGAATGTTCTTATTACTTAGTTCCTTATAAGTAGAGTGTCAATTAAGGGAATGCGCTATACGAAGTGATAGTAAGGTATTTTAAAAGCTGTCGTTATGCGATTGTCATTGCAAATCACATCTTTGCTCTTCCAGGAGTCAAACAAAAGAAAAATGGGCACTTCTTGTCTGAAAAAAGTATAAGTACTTAAAATTGAAGCTAAGAACAGGTAATATATCGAAACCGGTAATACACACTAATTGTGTACTTCAACGTGATTTACATTTTTTGTGTATTAAGATTTTGTCTATCTCTTACGGTATAGTAGTTATGCAAAAATCATCCACAATAAAAAGGTCTTCAGCAGCTATTCCCAGAAAATTCAATATATACATTTTATCTGTAATGCAAATGGCTTTAAGATATGGTATTTTAATTTCGTTAGAGCCATTTTTAAGAAAAATAAAATTCTAGAAAACTTTCCCATGTCTAGAGTAGTTAGAGAGCGGAGATTATTTTGAAAAATTCGTGCCGTACCCTGGATGACACGAAACTTAAATACCAAGTTTGGTATTTAACGGACTTTTCGTTTTTGAGCTATGCTATCCACAGACAGAACGAGAGACAGACACACAGATAGACGCTCAAACACAAACCCGCCCGGACTTTTTTCTGAAAATGCTTTCTTTGTTTAAATCCGGGAGTTCAAAAACATGTACTTTTGGTGAAATCCAGGTATCGAATTTGGTTGCAATACAATAACTTCTGTTTCCATTATGTGCATCGAAATTAAAAATAAAATAAATATTAAAGAGATATATAAGAAATGTTTGAAAGCATAACACATAAACAATATAAAAAATAGTCAGATAAATAATAATAATACCAAAATAAAATTATAATATTAATAAATGTAATAATAATAGTAAATAATAAATAATTAATAAAATTATCTTCAATAATTGATAATAAATAATATCAATAATATTAATAATAATAATTTAGAAATAATAACAAATAGATGAAAGGTATTAAATGTATATTTGGTTATTTTTAGCTGATTGTAGTGTAGGGTTGTTGAAATGAATTTGAAGAATTAGGTTAATGAGAATTTTGGTATTAAAATATTAATGTTTGTGGTGTGTTTTTATCCATTATGTAATTTGTTTAGTTTTATATGTCTGTTATTAAATATTTTTTTATTTTATTGGCTCTTTATTTAGATTAGATTATGAAAGTGTATTAATTTAAATGTTGAATAATTGTTATAAATTTATTTTATTAGTCTTTGTTAATATGTAGTTTATTATAATGTTATACCTTTATTCTTTTTATTTTATACTGTATGTTTTATTTTCTTTAGTCTATATATATATATATGAATTGGTTACCAGAGTTTGTATACAAATGTCTATCTTATTTTACTTTGTTTTATTTCGTACATACGGGCTAGAGAAAATAATAACATTTAATTACAATTATACTTTTCTCTAAAGAAAGCTCAGTTACACCTTCAACAATGAGTCCTGTAACTGTACAATCCTAACACATATTGTTTGTTTTATAGGATCATGTGATTAGTGTTATACTACTTGCTGACAGTGTGAGGTCAATCACATCTTTAACAATGTGTCCTGTAACTGTACAGTGTTAACAGATATTGTTTGTTTTATAGGATGATGGCAGGAGTGTTATACTACTTGCTGACATTGTGAGCTCAGTCACATCTTCAACAATGTGTCCTGTAACTGTACAATGTTAACAGATATTGCTTGTTTAATAGGATGATGTCAGGAGTGTTATACTACTTGCTGACATTGTGAGCTCAGTCACATCTTCTACAATGTGTCCTGTAACTGTACAATGTTAACATATATTGTTTGTTTAATAGGATGATGTCAGGAGTGTTATACTACTTGCTGACATTGTGAGCTCAGTCACATCTTCAACAATGTGTCCTGTAACTGTACAATGTTAACACATACTGTTTGTTTTATAGGATGATGTCAGGAGTGTTATACTACTTGCTGACATTGTGAGCTCAGTCACATCTTCAACAAAGTGTCCTGTAACTGTACAATGTTAACACATACTGTTTGTTTAATAGGATGATGTCAGGAGTGTTATACTACTTGCTGACATTGTGAGCTCAGTTACATCTTCAACAATGTGTCCTGTAACTGTACAATGCTAACACATATTGTTTGTTTTATAGGATGATGTCAGGAGTGTTATACTACTTGCTGACATTGTGAGCTCAGTCACATCTTCAACAATGTGTCCTGTAACTGTACAATGTTAACACATACTGTTTGTTTTATAGGATGATGTCAGGAGTGTTATACTACTTGCTGACATTGTGAGCTCAGTCACATCTTCAACAATGTTTCCTGTAACTGTACAATGTTAACACATATTGTTTGTTTTATAGCTCGATGTCAGGAGTGTTATACTACTTGCTGACATTGTGAGCTCAGTCATATCTTCAACAATGTGTCCTGTAACTGTACAATGTTAACACATATTGTTTGTTTTATAGCACGATGTCAGGAGTGTTATACTACTTGCTGACATTGTGAGCTCAGTCACATCTTCAACAATGTGTCCTGTAACTGTACAATATTAACACATATTGTTTGTTTAATAGGATGATGTCAGGAGTGTTATACTACTTGCTGACATTGTGAGCTCAGTCACATCTTAACAACGTGTCCTGTAACTGTACAATGTTAACATATATTGTTTGTTTAATAGGATGATGTCAGGAGTGTTATACTACTTGCTGACATTGTGAGCTCAGTCACATCATCGACAATGTGTCCAGTTACTGTTCAATGTTATCACATATTGCTTGTTTGATGGAATGTCAGGAATGTTATACTACTTGCTGACATTGTGAGCTCAGTCACATCATTGACAATGTGTCCAGTTACTGTACAATGTTATCACATATTGCTTGTTTGATGGAATGATGTCAGGAGTGTTATACTACTTGCTGACATTGTGAGCTCAGTCACATCATTGACAATGTGTCCAGTTACTGTACAATGTTATCACATATTGCTTGTTTGATGGAATGATGTCAGGAGTGTTATACTACTTGCTGACATTGTGAGCTCAGTCACATCATTGACAATGTGTCCAGTTACTGTACAATGTTATCACATATTGCTTGTTTGATGGAATGATGTCAGGAGTGTTATACTACTTGCTGACATTGTGAGCTCAGTCACATCATTGACAATGTGTCCAGTTACTGTACAATGTTATCACATATTGCTTGTTTGATGGAATGATGTCAGGAATGTTATGCTACTTGTTGAGCTCAATCACATCTTTAACGATGTGTCCTGTACCTTTGCTATGCTAACACATATTGTTTGTTTTAAAGGATGGTGTCAGCAGTGTTATACTACTTGCTGACATGTTGAGCTCAATCACATCTTTAACGATGTGTCCTGTACCTTTGCTATGCTAACACACATTGTTTGTTTTAAAGGATGGTGTCAGGAGTGATATATGTTTGATGACAGTAATCATTTGACAGCAAGTGCATTTTATAATGCAGCTGAATTTTATTATTGTAGAACACTAACAAATAAGTTTGTTTTATAGGATGGCGTCATCGTCAGCGTACTACTTGCTGGCAGTAAGCATTGTGAGCTCAGGCACTTGTACAACAATGTGTTATGAAGATTGCCAGCGTTACAGCAAGACGAAGATGTGGTGTAAGGAAGTCCCTCTTGACCACCTCTTCAGCGTTTACGCCACCTAATGCTGCAATGCTAGTTCAACTGTCACTTGTAAACAATAACATAACTGTTCTCAACCCAAATGTCTTCTGTGACCTAACCTCATTACTAGATTTGATGGTTATTGAAAATGAAATAACTGATCTTCCAAATGGCGTGTTTGACTCTCTCCAGAATCTTAAGTACCTGTATCTATATGATAACAAAATCTCTGTCTTAAGTGGTGATGTGTTTATAAACTTAAACAAACTCTTGCTTCTCGATTTATGCTGCAACTACTTGACAGACGTTCCACCAAACCTTTTTCAGTCATTACATAATCTGTCTATACTTGACCTAAACGACAACGAAATATTCAACATAACAAAAGACAGCTTTATAGGACTTGATAAGCTCCAGGGACTTTACTTGCAAAATAACCAACTTGAAGAACTGAGAGAAAATGTCTGTATTCACTTATATTCACTACAAAACTTGAGTTTAGGTGACAACCACATCTCTTATCTTCACGGAGGCATGTTCGCACGATTACCTAAACTCCGATATTTATGGTTGTATTCTAACAAGCTTACTGCAATTACAGACCTTAATTTTGCAGGTTCCTGCACATTAAAGATATTATCTCTCTTTAATAACTTCATCACTGAGATATCGAACAATGCTTTCAATGGGATGAACAAACTTGAAACTATTTATCTAACGAAGAACACTCTACACAGTCTTGATCTAACTGTCTTCAGGGGTTTGGAAAATCTTCGTTACCTCTATGTTGATAACAATATAACAACCATCAATATAGAACCATTTCACACTTTGAAAAAACTTTCGTTTATGAACATCTCAGGAAATCCTGTGACCTGCAACTGTTCGCTAAAAAATTCCCTGCTACAGTGGGCAAGGACAGGTGTTCAATTAAAAGCAGCATGTAATGATCCCGGAAAATCTCCCTGTATACATAACAGCGGAACTTCAAACACAATAACAAACATCCCTCCTGTGCTAATCTTACTTTGTGTTTTACCACAAGTCTTCTTTAACCCGCTAGATGGTGTGGTTGTGTATTAGAGCTGTACCAACATATGCACTTCTAAAATAATATTCCCAACAGAAGACAAAGAAGTTCAAACCATATACCCAAATACATAAATGCAGAAAAACACTCACCAATCTGATATAAGTGTCATTAAGCAAGTAAGAGAAATAACATTTGTATAGAACACAGTATAATATACACAATAACTGGGAGTGACTGTCACTTAGCAAGTATAGTAAACTGAACATTTGTATAGAACACAGTATAATATACACAATTACTGGGAGTGACTGTCACTTAGCAAGTATAGTAAACTGAACATTTGTATAGGACACAGTATAATATACACAATTACTGGGAGTGACTGTCACTTAGCAAGTATAGTAAACTGAACATTTGTATAGAACACAGTATAATGTAAGACTTGAAGCTTTCACGGCGAATGTTATTCATTATGGCTTCACGGGTGATCAGCCGTGTCAGGTATATAAAATATATGTTATATACCTGACATAATATAGCATACAAAATTACAAGGAGTGACTTAGGAGGTATAGTAAGCTGAGCATTTGTGAAGATAACCGTTTAAGTAACACTGTGTGAAAAAAACATGTTTGAATTTAATTGTTTTAACTTAAAAATAGTTTAATAATCGATTTTAAAACAATAAAGTTACATTGTTGTGATGCCTTTGTTGTATTAGTACTTATTTGGAAAATTTTAATTATCTATGTAAGATTTTAAAACATTTTATGCACACCATGGCAGACTCTTTGGCCTGTTCGGCTCTTTTCAAAGGACATCATGTGAAATTGTAATGGTTAAAGCGAGTTCTGGACGGATTTCTGCCAAATTTTCTAATTGCATCTATCACATTCTTGATTACAACCTTTACTTTTATCTACTACACCATTCTTCCATAGCACTTTCCTCACTCTAATAGCAAGCACCGGGTTTATACCCACATTGCCTCTCTGATCTAGATTTTGTTTGTTACTCAGCAAACCGCTAACTCTGTAAACCCACCTTATGAGGAAGGTAAAATTTAAAAAAAAAAAAAAAAAAAAAAAAAAAAAAAAAAAAAGAAGAAGAAGAAGAATTGATGACTTCCATTCTTTTAGCTTTCTCTAATTGTTCCAATTACAAAATGTTCTTCAACTTACTATTGTGTTAACTACAACATGTCATGGTAATTAAGATAAACATTAGCAGAAATGGTCTTACAAGATTTTCCTTATAAGCAGCAGGGAAATAAGGGAATATAGGAGGGCGTTCAAGAAAGTAACGAACGTTTTGGAATCTCTAAATAATAATAAAAGATATGAACACAAAGTTATATACAAAGTTACAGTACCTTACTCTATTTCTCAACGTAATCGTCATTGCTATCAAGGTATTTATTGTCACGTGGTACTGGTTTTATAATTATATGTTATGCTCTTCCACCGCTTAAGAAATGAGCCAAGATGTTGAGGTTATCACCGGTTGCGAAATCTTTTCCACCCAAAAAGTCATATACGGTGTTCAAAGTGAAACACCGGTTCTTCTAAATTCTTTTATCAACAGTTGCTTTCAACTGCTCCATAACGATTGATGAACTTCCACTCCGGTCTTTGTCGTACACACTGCAATATTCTTGCTTGATTACTCGTAAATTATGTGTCATTTCCTCACTGAAGACTTGTTCATTGCATTATCATTATACACTTGCGTTATTTGCTTATAAAATTTGAATGGGAACAGGTTTTGGGAACAGATAGTAGTCCCTGGGTGGTAGATCTGGCGAATAGGGTGGATGTTCAAGCAATTCTAACGTTGCAGTAAGCTTGTGTAGTAGTCACCAGTGATAATTTTACCTTTTTCCAAATAATCAATAAAAATAATTCCCTGTGCATCCCACAAAACGCTCGCCACAAACTTGTTAGCTGAGAAAATTGACTTTGCCTATTTTGGAGTTGGTTAACCTGGCGCAATCCACTGTTTGGACTGTGATTTACTCCCTGGAGTGTAGTGATGTATCCAAGTTTCATCCACGGCAATAAGTCGTCAGAAAAATTTACTGGGATTTTTACGGTAGAGCTCCACATTCTTAACAGAAACAGTTTTTCTTTGCAACTTTTGATCAGGTGTCAACAAACGTGGCACCCATCTTGCATAGACCTTGTGAAAGCCCAAAACTTTACTAAAAATATTACCTACGCGTTCTTTTGTTATGTTTACAGCCTCTGCTATGCCAAACAACTTTAATCTGCGCTCTTCCAGTAGTAAACGATGAATTTTTTCAATGATCTCTGGAGTTGTCACTTCTAAAGTACGTCCAGAGCGAGGCTCATCACTAGTGCTCGTACGTCCCATTTTAAACTCTGCAACCCACCTTTTAGTCATTGAATATGAAGGGGCAGAGTATTTCAATGTACCTTCCATTTCCTCTTTGATTTCTTTAGGCGCTAAGCCTTTCAAATGGAAGTATTTAATCAGTGCTCGTTTTTCCAAATCCTCCATTTTCGTGAAAACTCTAAAGTTGTCTTGTTTAAAATGCAGTCATTCGAAAACTAAACAAGCTATTGACATGTAACTATAGATACAAGCTAGTCTAGAGTTAAACTATACAATGTTACCGCCTAACTGGCCTAGTGGCGCCATATCTGTGTGAGGCCTGGGACTTATCAACCGACCCTCGTTCACCTGCACATTCATTTCCACACTGAGACTGGGAAACGTTAATGTAGATTTCCATGCTATTTGATTGCGTACATTTATATCTTTAAAATAAATGTGATGTGTTCCATTCACATGACTTTCTCTTCATGGTGTAACAAAATTGTCTTAAAAAGCTTTTTCTTCTATCTACTTCATGAAAATCGAGATAAACATTGGCAGAAATTTTCCTTGTTATTTTGTCCCTTGTAAACAGAAGGAAAATCATATGTGCACAGGCTAAAGCCATAGGCTCGTCCTTTAAAAGCTGGTCAATATATGGAACAATTAAAATTCCAATCGTTTTGCTTGCTTGGAATAAACAATCGAGAAACGGGGAGAAATATGTCTTCTCGTTTGAGAAAAGTATAAATAGCTAAAATTGAAACCAATAATCCACCGAAAACAGTTAACTCTACAAAAATATATATGTTTTAATGTGATCTATATTTTTGTGTAGTATTTCTCTTACAGTTATATTAAAATCATCCAGAATGAAGAGGTCTTCAGAGACTACTCCCAGAAAATTCAAAATATATTTCGTTTTTGATAAAAATATCTTAAACATAAGGTATTGTAAACAAAATCGTTAGAGCCATTCTTGAGAAAATTAAAATTTTCGAAAAATATTTCATATACAGGATAATTTAGTTTGCAAGGATTTTCTTGAAAATTTTCGTTTTGGCATGCTTGGACTTATCGGAACTTTTTCTAAAAATCTGTCATGTTCCATTCACATGACTTTCTCTACATTGCTGTAAGAAATTACTGTTAAAAAGCACATTCTATCTAAATCAAGATAATCATAAAAAAATTAGCAGAAATAGTCTTATTACTTGCTTCCTTGTAAGTAGAAGAGAAATAAGGGAGTACGAAAGGTTAAAATGATAGTCAACATTTCTCACACTTTCCGTGTGAGAAAAGTTAAAGTATTTTGAATCTGAAACAAATAACAAGGGATATCTCAAAAATGGTTAATTCCACGAAAAAACTTGTATGACATGAATTGTGTGTTTTAACGTGATCTACATTTTTGTGCAGTGTGTTTTTCTCTATGTCTTACGGTTTAACAGTTATACAAAAGTCAGCAAAATTCATTCCGAGGCTATTCCCAGAAAATTCAACATATACATTTTATTTGCCATACGGTATAATATACGGTACTTTAATCTAAATCGTGTCAGCCATTTTTGAAAAAATCAACATTTTCTAATTTTTTCCATTTAAAGTGTAGTTTGAGGTGAGGGAACTTTTTTTTCAAAATTTTCATGTCGCATCTCTGGAAGATACTAAACTTAAATACCAAGTTTGGTATTTACCGACTTCGTTCTTGAGTTATAATGTTACCAGACACACACACACACACACACACACACAGAACTTTTTCTAAAAATGCTTCTTTGGTTATCAGGGGACCCCCAATCATATATTTTCGGTGAAATCTCGATATGCAATTTTTGAGTGCATTACAATACCTTCTCTATACACTACGTACAAAAACACCAAAAGAAGCCGGCACTGTCTTGTTCCATACCGTTTATAGGGTACTTTATTACGTCACCTTGCAGCTGAGTGTTCTAGATGGAACCAATAGAGCATACCTATGCTGGGTTTGTCAACTCATTCGCTAATAAGAATAGCCAGCTCCCTCAACTGGAAGTGAGGTTAGGTAACGTGTACTGCAACAGTAAGCTACAACCTTCCCCAATTAGAGCGGCCAGCGGATATCAGAACACACGCCCTAGAAATTCCCTACAGACAATCAGAAATTCCATGTCTAATACTATTTGTGCGCTGTGTACATAGTACGTGTAGAGAAAGTGATGCTATGGTCGAATCAGATTTAAAATTGGACATAAATCGTTGTTCCCCTGAGGTTATTGATGTTTATTCGGTTGTCATGTATGCGAAGAGTTGTGACTTTAGAACCACTTGTTTTGATAAGGCAGCGATCCGTTACATGCCCTAGTGAGCGTAGGTAATGTTTCATGCACTTTTATATGCCAACAGTAATCTCAGACCAGACGTTCGATTGCAGCTTTGCACGCTATCTCTCTGCGCTTAAGATTCCCGCGGACAGTCAATAAACAGCCTTTCAAATGCACCGCTTTGTAATCACTAGGGAAGTAAGAAAATTAAATTTTAATGGAAAATCATTTTTTTTTTTACTTTCTCTATACGTACCATGTACATAGTGTATACAGAAGGTATTGCACTCCACCCAAAAATTCCATACAGAGATTTCTCAGGAAATATATGTTTTAGGGCCCCCTGTATCCAAAAAAAGCATTTTCAGAAAAAGGTCCGTGTGTGTGTCCGTGTGTCTGTGAACACGATAGCTCTAAAACGAAATTTTGGTAAAATACCACAGTTGGCATCTAAGTTTAGTATCTACCCTTTACATGGAACTTTTTTCGAAAATTTTGATTTTCTCAAAAATGGCTCTAACAATTTTGATTAAAATTTTGTATACCAAAGATACTTATCTGACAAATAAAATGTATAACTTGAATTTTCTGGGAATAGTCTCTCAAGACTACTTTATTCTGGATGAATTTTACGGAATGTTGCATAACTGCTAAACCGTTAGAGATGGACAAAAACTTAACACACAAAATTGTAGAGCACGTTAAAGCATACAATTTATATTACATATATATATTTTTTTTGGTGGAGTTGATCGTTTTTGAGATATTCCTTGTTATATGTTTCAGCTTTGAAAAACTTACACTTTTCTCATATAGGAATTTGTCAACTCCTGACCATACACACAAAGGAACTTCAGTCGTATAGCAACCAGCTTTTGACTGTCACTTTAACCTATGGTACTCCCTTATTTCACTTCTACTTACAAGGAAGCAAGTATTAAGACATTTGTGCTAATTCTTTCTCGATTAGCATGAAGTAAATAGAAGAATAATAACCTTTTTAATAATATTTTTGCAGGTCTGTAGGGAAAGTCATGTGAATGGAACACATAAGATTTTTTATTCTTATTTGCACATGAGTAGTGCGTAACTATACATTCAGGGAATCGTATTTTCTAATTTCGACACTTCGTTATATATTTCAAACACAAGAAATGCTCACCTTTTTTTTACTTTCTCTACTGCTTACATAGTAGGTAGAGAGGGTATTGCATTCCACTCAAAAGTTCTTCACCAGGATTTTACCGAAATATATATTTTGAGCAAATATCAAAGTGAGTTTTAAAATTAACTCTGTGTGTCTGTGAACAGCATAACCCCGAAAACAAAACTCTGTTGTGATCCATTCACATGACTTTCTCCAGCTGTTCCACAAACAATTATTCCATTGTGTACGTCATTCTAATCGAGATAAACAGAAATCGTCTTATTACTTGCTTCCTTGCAAGCAGAAGGGAATACACCAGACTAAAATGATAGTCAAATCTTTTAAAATAAGGTCACTATATGAAACAATACAATTGAAAGTCCGTCTCTTGCTTCCTTGCAAGCAGAAGGGAATACACTAGACTAAAATGGTAGTCAAATGTTTTAAAATAAGGTCACTATATGAAACAATACAATTGAAAGTCCGTCTCTTGCTTGCTAAGAGTAAACAAAAGAAATGTAAAGAAAATGATTTTCCGTTTGAGAAGAGTTTAAAACTGAAAATAATAATTTGGAATATTTCGAACACGGTTAACCATATAAAATAGTACATGTTAAAATGGTGTGTTTTAACGAGATCTACATTTTTGTGTAGAAGGTTATCTATCTGTTAGGGTTACCGGTTATACAAAACTTATCCAGAATAAAGAGGAAAGTTCCAGAAAATTCAAGATAAACATTTTGTTTGTCATGAACATATCTTACATATATCTCAATTTAATAAAAAATATTAGTGTCATTTTTGAGATAGTAAAATTTTTCGAGAAAGAAAAACTTCTATGTAAAACGTACCTAGGGATGGGGGAGTTTTCATGAAAATCTTCGTGTCGCATTCTTGAAATATACTGAAGCTTATACCAAGCTTTTCGTTTTTGAGTTATGCTGTCAAACGCAGTCAGATAAACACAGACGTTTTTTCTGAAAAGACCTTTTCTGGATTCAGAGGGAACCAAAACATGCATTTCCGTGAAATATCGGTATCGAATGTTTAGGTGCAATAAATTCCTTCTCTATATACTATGTACATAGTATTACGTGTAGAGAAAGTAAAAATTGGCTCTACCCACACTACTCCTCACATAGATAATTTCTGTTAGTTTTGTTCAAAATATTAAATGTGTAGGATGTTTCTTATGACAAAATATGAAATGTACACCTCATAATGGGAGTAGTCTTTAAATACCTCTTCATTTTGAATGAGTTTTATATATCTGGTAAACTTTAAGAGGTAGACAAAAACTTTCTACACAAAAATATAAATCTGGTTAAAAACACTTCTCTGTAGAATTAACCATCTCCTTGTCACAAATGGGAAGTCATCTTTCGCTTTAAACGGCTTTTGTTTTACCGCTAGCCACGCAAATATATCAGAATTTCAATTGCTTCACACAACAATAGTTTTTAAGAGGAGTCGGAATGTCCTATCCTGACAATGTTAAGCTTTGACCCATTATCTCAGCAACAATTTAAAACAGTGAGCTAAACTTTTCAAGGCAAATTCACCAATAACTTTACTGTTGATTTATGAAAAATAGAATACATCTGTTTATTAGAAGGAAACGTGTGATTTTTGTAATAAAGCTCTTACATTTCTATTGAAAACTTGTGATTTTTAAATTTTAAAAACGTAAATAATCCACGTACAAAAATAATTGCCCGTTGAAATAAAGTCTATTTGGGTGCAAATGTGCAGTAAAACTTTCAGTCCTTAGAGTCAATTAGTTTCTGAGATAATGGGGCATTTGTATAGAAAATTTAACATCTTCAGAAATTGCTTTCGAGCAGCAAATTTAACAAAAAAATCTGATGTCTTCCATTCACATGACTTTCTCTACCTCTCTGCAACAAATTATTGTTAAAAAGCTAATGCTTCTATTAACTTCATGCTAATCGAGAAAAAATTAGCAGAAATAATCTTGTTGCTTGCTTGCTTCCTTGTAAGTAGAAGCGAAATAAGGGAGTACCATAGGTTAAAGTGAAAGCCAAAATCTGGTTGCTATGTGACTGAAGTTCCTTTGTTTGTGTGGACAGGAGTTGGCAAATTCCTGTATGAGAAAAGTATAAGTTTTTTAAAGACATTTCAAAAAGAAGGAATGTCTCAAAAACGAATCTCGCTTAGGGTGAGTTATCCGGATAAGGTTTTTTACTCGGATTTTTCCCTTATCCTGAGAAGACGAACGTCGAGTAACTTTAAGCTCCATGGAGATCATATGAGTATCATTTCACCAATTTTATTCACTGTCCGATATGACCAAACAGGTTAACCCTTTGCTGCCCGTCGGTACCTACAAGTTCCGCTTGTTTTAAGCGTAGGTATACAAATAATGTAATCTAGGATTAATTTCATGTTATACTAACCTTCAACCATAAACCACAAGTAATCAATACTGTTTTCTGTTTTATATTGTAAAAATAAATACAAATTTTTACCTAAAATTGCACTGACTTTTTAAATAAATAAAAGAGCAAAACCTATAGTCCATTAACTTCCAAGCATCACACCGATTATTCTACTTGGGCTCTCCCCGTCCTTTACCACAATCACTGGGATTTGAACTTGCAACATTTGTCTTTGAATGGATGGCCAGTCCATTACCTATCACCTAACATTCATGGCCATTTTAACCACTTTTTGGTAGTGCCTTTGGAAGCATTATGAAAACTGATTTAGAAGAATTTAAGCTTTTAATGGGGACGATAAAGATTAATAAAGGATCTACATTTATTTTCATTTCTATTTTCTCTATTATTTTATATAATAATTTTATAGGTTTATTCCATATAGTTTTAATAGAACTCCACTTTCACACTTGAATTAAAGGAAAAACGGCACATATGGTATACTAATGCAGGCAACTAAAGCTTAAAGGTCGTTAAACAAAAACACAAAAAAACAAAACTTTTTAACAATAATTTATTGTAGAGGTGAAGAGAAAGTCATATGAACGGAACTCATGAGATTTGTTTTAAATATGCTTCTTTTGGAACCAAGATCCAGAAAATATGAAATTTCGATGAAATATTGGTATTTAAATTGTGGATGTAGTGCAATATCTTCTCTGCTTACGGTGTGCGTTGTAATCATTTTTACCTATTTATTTTAGGTCGCACAAACATTTACTTCTGTGCATTGTTCTGTTCTGAGTTAATAGCTCAGGTCGGAGATAAACCATTAAATTGTGATAATGGTTAGTCTTTATCTGTTAAATTGCGAACGTCATCTATTTGTATTGGGTCGAGAGATTTATCGGCAGAGGTCAGTGATGATAAACACACAGTGATAAATGTTGTTAAAGAGCGCCTGGAAATGGATACAGCTTGCCGATATTACAGGAAGGTTGCAACACGCTATCATTAGAGCTCGGTCCGCGGTCACACATTGCTGGATTGACGTTCGGTGCATACAGAGTATAACTATAACGTGTTGCACTATATAGCATTGCTCACAGCCTAGTCTCGTTCACTTCCTGCTAGCAGATAAACCAGTGAACACTGAAAGGGAGCGTACGTTAAAAAAATGTCCAAAATACGACAGTGTAGATGTTCGACACTGAACAAACTTGTGGATGATTCTAACATATTCTGAGCGACAGGATGAATTCAATGAATTCTGAGTGAGTTTAATTGATTTATGTTCACTATCTTTTAAAGCTGCGAGCATTATTATTTATCCTGCATTTTTTTTCTGTATCAAACTTTATACTTTTTACTTTCTCTAGCCCCATATGTACAATGTACATAGGGATAGAGAAGCATTGTATTCCACCCAAAAAGTCGATACCGAGATTTCACCGGAAATACAGTTTTAGGATCCCCTGTATCCAAAAAAAGCATTTTGAGAAAAAGGTCCGTGAGTGTGTGTGTGTGTCCGTGTGTCTGTGAACAAGATATCTCAAAAACGAAAAGTAGCTAAAATACCAAACTTGGTATTTAAGTTTAGTATCTTGGAGGGATGCGACACGAAGATTTTGAAAAAAATCCCTTCACCCCAAACTACCCTTTACATGGACCTTTTTTCGAAATTTTTTATTTTCTTAAAAATGGCTTTAACGATTTTGATTAAAATATCATATATTAAAGATATTTACCTAACAAATAAAATGTATATCTTGAATTTCCTGGGAATAGCTTCTGTTTATTCTGGATGAATTTTGCTTATTTGGCATATTTAGTAAACCGTAAGAGATAGGCAAAATTTTAATATACAAAAAATGTAGGTCTTGTTAAAATACACAAGTTATGTCATATACATTTTGCCCTTGGAGCTTACCGTTTTCGAGGTATTCATTGCTATTAGTTTCAGTTGTGAAGTACTTCTACTTTTCTCAGACCGGAGTGTCCGTTTTTATTTTGTTCTCCTTGCCAAGAAAAGAAGCGATTTGTAATGACAAGCGCATAACGACATCTTTTAAAACATTTGACTATTGGTTTAGCCTAGTGTATGCCCTTATTTTCTTCCTACTTATACGGAACTAAGTGATAAGAACATTGTGCTAATGAGTACCACGATTAGCAAGGTGCAGAAAGAAGAACAATCTTATATATGAAGTTTGTAGAACAGCTAGAGAAAGTCATCTGAGTGTAACACATCAGATTTTTTATTTACTAATCATATTATGAAATAATTGTGTTACTTTATGAATTAGAGCAATGTATAGAATGTTAACACATGTAATGAGCTACTTTTGGAACCGACTGTTGCTCAACGTATGCTTGTTTACGCTACGAATTCCTCCCCACCACCCATAATCTTTATTCCTATGACTGCTCTGTGTCTTCGTAACTGTGTTAGCAACCGAGCTCTAATCCTCACTACTGGTAAGAGGACATACGTATCGAAGTGAATGTTGCACATTGGAAACGAGGGAGTCACCTTACTCACTATACCCGGCGGGAAGCAGAGATGAGATGAAGTAACCGAAGAAGGTCGCACACATTTCCAGTTCCAACACCCGCGCACATGTAGAGAGCAATCTCAGAAGGGAAGGAAGCGATCCTAGCAGAAACAGTCTCTGGTGTCCACAGGGAGAAACTTCTGGATCCAATTCCATTGACGGAATGAAGTTAAATTTGTTAATTCCTTATCTACTGAATCCGGTACGGCATATATCCAAAATTTCTTATGTGTTCCATTCACATGACTTTCTCTACATCTCTGCAACCAGTTATTGATAAAACCGTATTATTCTATCTACTTCATGATAATAGAGAAAAAAATAGCAGAAATGGTCTTATTACTTGCTTCCTTGTAAGTAGAAGCGATATAAGGGAATACACTAGGCAAAAGCGATGGTCAAATGTATTAAAAGCTGGTTGCTATTTGATTGAAGTTCCTTTGTGTGGTCACGAGTTGACAAATTCCCGTATGAAAAAAGTAGAAGTATTATAAAACTGAAACCAATAATACGGAATATCTCAAAAACGACCAAATAGTTAATATAACATAAATTATGTGTCTTAACGAGCTGTACGTTTTCTGTTAAGTAAGTTTTTGTCTATCTTTTACGGTTCAACAGGTGTGCAAAATTCCGCGAAATTTATCCAGACTAAAGATGTCTTAAGAGGCTATTCCCAGAAAATTCAAGATGGAAATATCTTTAGTATACGACATTTTAATAAAACTTGTTATAGCAATTTTTGAGAAAATCGAAATTTTCGAAAATGTTTCCACGTAAAACGTAGGCATTTTCTTGAAAATCTTCGTAAACTTAAATACCAAGTATGATACTTTACGGACATTTTGTTTTTGAGCTATTCTGCACACACACACAGACACATACCCACGGAGCTTTTTCTAAAAATGTGATGTGTTCCATTCACATTGCTTTCTCTACAGCGCTGTAACAAATTATTGTTAAAAAAACTTATTATTCCATCTATTTCATGCTAATCCAGATAAACATTAGCAGAAATTGTCTTATTACTTAGTTCCTTATAAGTAGATGGAAAACAACATTAGGCTGAAATGATAGTCAAATGTTTAACAATCTGTTGTCATGTGGTTGAAATCCGTTTCCAGGAGTGTCCATGTTTGAAAGGTATTTTAAATCTGAAACAAATAATAAGAAATATCTCAGAAATGGTCAACCCACGAAAAAAACGTATATGACACAAACTGTGTGTTTTAACGTAATCTATAGTTTTTGTGTAGTATATTTTTGTCTATTGCGGTTGATCAGTTAGGCAAAATTCAGCAAAATTCATTCAGAATAAACAGATCTTTAGAGGCTATTCCCAGAAAATTAATTAAATATATATATTACATTATTTGCCAAGTAAATACCTTTAATATACGTAATTTTAATCAAAATCGTTAGAGCCATCTTTGACAAAATCAACATTTTTCAATTTTTTTCCATATAAAGGGTAGTTGTGTTGGTGAATTTTACTCAAAATCTTCATGTCACATCCCTGGAAGATAGTAAACTGAAATACCAAGTTTGGTATTTTACCGAATGTTTGTTTCTGAGTTATCGTGTTCACAGACACAAGGACACACGGACAGACGCACACATGGACCTTTTTCTGAAAATACTTTTTTGGATACAAGGAACCCCAAAACGTATATTTCCGCTGCAATCGGTGTCGAATTTTTGGGTGGAGTGCAATACGTTCTCTATACACTATGTGTCTATCTATCTGTATATGTACCTTAAGAAAAGTTTTTTTGTTTTATTTGAGGAGTCTCAAAACATATATTTCTGGTGAAATCTCGGCATCGAATTATAGAGTAAAATACAATATCTTCTCTATAGAATATGTATATAGTACGCGTAGAGAAAGCAAATACGTTGGTAACTGCTGGTGTTTATTCAGCGGCAATGTTTCTATTCTCTAACCGTAACGATCCCAGAAATTCACTCGCTCTGGTGCTGCAGTGAATATTAACTGCTTGACCACCAGAGTCGACTGAAACCGTCGGCAAAACAATAGAAGTCGCCGCGGAGACTCGTGTATGGAAATATCATATTAAGGTTTTCTTAGGAACTGTTGGACAGGTACGAAGGAAATGGCGAGAATACTGCATTAGAAACAGGTAACAGTGTTAAGGGTACCCATCAGTGAGAAATCTGATGTCACATGACTTTCTCCAGCTACTCCACAAAGAAACTTCCTACAAAAGATAAATCTTCTTTCATCACCATGCTCATCCAGATAAACACTAGCAGAGTGTTCCTATCACTTACTTCCTTATAAGTAGAAGGCAACTAAAGGAATGCACTAGGCTAAAATGTCAAATGTTTTAAAAGCTGTCGTTAAGCAATTGTCATTGCAAATCGCTTTTTTGCTTGGCCAGGGTTAGAACAAAAGAAAAACAGACACTAAATACTTCACAACTGAAACTAATAACGAGGAATACCTCAAAAACGGTAAGCTCCACGAAAAAAAAATGTATATGTCATAGCTTGTGTATTTTAACAATATCTACATTTTTTGTACAGTAAGTTTTCGTCTATCTCTTACGGTTTACTAGTTATACCAAATTAATCAAAATTCATCCAGAATAAACAGGTCTTTAGAAGTTATTCCCAGAAAATTCAAGATATACATTTTATTTTTGACAGAAATGATTTTAATATATGGTATTTTAATCAAAATCTTTTGAACCATTTTTAATAAAATCAAAGTTTTGGAAAAAAGTTCCACGTAAAGGGTAGTTGGATGGGGGGGGGGATTTTCATGAAAAAATTGGTGTCGCATCCTTGGAAGATACTATAGTTAAATACCAAGTTTAATATTTAACGCTCTTTTCGTTTTTGAACTATGCTGCCCACACACACACACACACAAAGACGCACACATTAACATTTTTCTAAAAATCTGATGTGTTCCATTCACATGACTTTCTCTATGTCTCAACAAATTATTGTTAAAAATCTTATTGTTCTATTTACTTAATACTAATCGAAAAGAATTAGCAGAAATAGTCTTATTACTTGCTTCCTTGTAAGTAGAAATGAAATAAGGGAGTACCATAGGTTAAAGTGATAGTCAAAAGCTGGTTGCTATGTGACTGAAGTGTTTCTGTTTGTCTAGACAGAAGTTAACAAATTTCTGTATGAGAAAAGTATGTTTTTCAAAGCTGAAACCAAAAACAAGGAATATCTCCAAAACGATGATCTCCAAGAAAAAATGTATATAACACTAATTGTGTGTTTAAACGTGCTCTACATGCTTTGTGCTTTAAGTTTACGTCCATCTCCTACGGTTTAGCAGTTATACAAAATTCCGTAAAATTCATCCAGAATGAAGTAGTCTTCAGAGGCTATTCCCAAAAAATTCAAGATATACATTTTATTTGTCAGGTAAATATCTTTAATATACGATGCTTTAATCAAAATTGTTAGACTCATTTTGAAAATTGTTTCCTTGTAAAGGGTAGTTTGGGGTGCGGGGATTTTTTTTTAAAAACTTCATGTCGCATCCTTTGACGATACCAAACTTAAATACCAAGTTTGGTATTTAACGGTCTTTTTGTTTTTGAGCTATGCTGCCCACAGACACACTCACATACACACAAGGACATTTTTCTAAAAATGCCTATTTGGATTGAGGGGACCTCAATACATTTATTTCCTGTGATATCTCGGTATCGAATTTTTGGGTGCAGTATAATACCTTCTCTTTGCACAATGTATATAGTATGAATAGGGAAAATAAAAATTAATAAAATGATAATTAAATAGTTTTTTTTTTCTCCTAAGCCAATAGTCAGATAAAAAGTTCAATTCCTCGTTTTACTAATTCTGTATTTATCAGTATAACTACAAAGTATTGTGTTTCTCTAACTGAAATTGCATCGTGTGCAATGATTTAATTAAATGACAATAAAATACTATAAATATGTTAATATAACAGCAACTATTTTGAACAAAAGTCTGAAGATTAGCATGTTAACTATTCTTAATACTGCAATTGCAGTGTTAAGGTTTCAAATCTATCCAAGCAAAATTGTAGATTTTCTGTTTTTCACAGACGATTATCCTTAATCTGGGATATGCAGTTTACTTGTCCCTTTCATAGTGAATCTCGCAAATCTTTCAAAAAACAGCAATAAAGTATCGAATATTACGAGAGGCGTTTAATAGCTTCCTTATAAAAACAATTTTCCCGGCGTTTCTCAAGCCTTCCAAAATGTAGGATTTCGCAAGGTCCTCAAAATAGGCATGACCCTTCCGTTAGACGTGAATCGCTTTCAGCACAGCCACTATTTTAAAGTTTGGAAATATAAAAAATACGGTGTTCCATTCACATGCCTTTCTTTACATCTCTGCAACAAATTATTGGTAAAAAGCTTATGCTTCTATTTACTTCACACTAATCGAGAAAAAATTAGCAGAAATAGTCTTTATTACTTGCTTCCTTGTAAGTAGAAGTGAAATAATTGAGTACCATAGTTTAAAGTGATAGTCAGAAACTCCTTTGTTTGTGTGGACAGGAGTTGACAAATTTCTGTATGAGAAAAAGCAATAACAAGGAATATCTCAAAAACGACCAACATACGAAAAAATGTATATAACATAAATTGTGTGTTTTATTATGCTTTTTGACCATCTCTTACGCTTTAGGAGTTAATGCAACATTTTGTAAAATTCATCCAGAATAAAGTACTCTTCAGAGGCTATTCCCAGAAAAGTTTTGATATACATTTTAATTGCCAGGTAAATATATTTAATATACCATATTTTAATCAAAATTTTCGGAAAAAGTTCCATGTAAAGGGTAGTTGGGGGTGGGGGGATATTTGTTAAAATCTTCGTGTCGTATCCCTGGAAGATACCAAACTTAAATACCAACTTAGTATTCTACGGTCTTTTCGTTTTTGAGTTATCGTGTTCACAGACATACGCACACACGGACATTTTTCTAAAACTGCATTTTCTGGGTACAAGGAATACTAAAACATGTATTTCCGATGAAATCTCGGTATTGAATTGCTGGGTGGAATGCAACAGCTATGTGTGTGAAGAGAAAGTAAATAGTAGAAACTTAAAATCTGCTACAAGAAGCTACAGTTTCTTGTGATTAAGAAGAGATGTGACCGCAAGTTGAAAAGTATTTTCAGAAAAAGGTGTGCGTGTGTGTGTGTGTGTGTGTGTGTGTGTGAGTGTGTGTGTGTGTGTGTGTGTGTGCGTGTGTGCGTGTGTGTGTGTGTGCGTGTGTGTGTGTGTGTGTGTGTGTGTGTGTCTGTGTCTGTGTGTGTGTGCGTGTGTGTGTGTGTGTGTGTCTGTGTGTGTGTGTGTGTGTCTGTGTGTGTGTGAGTGTGTCTGTGGACAGCATAGCTCAAAAACGAAAAGACGGTTATATACCAAACTGGGTATTTAAATTGGTATCTTCCAAGGATGCGACACGAAGATTTTCAAGAAAATCACCCCACCTATAAGTACCCTTTACATGGAAAATTTTTCGAAAATTTTGTTTTTCTTAAAAATGGTTCTATCGAGTTTATTTAAAATATCACATATTAAAGCCATTTTGTATCACTTTTTGTATATGCTCAATTTTTGGAAATAGCTTTTAAAGACCTGTTTATTCGCTTAAGTTGACATAACTAGTAAACCGTAAGAGACAGACAAAACTTACTCCACGAAAAATGTAGAGCACGTTAAGACACACATTTTATGATATACATTTTTCCGTGGAGGTAATCGTTTTTGAGACATTCCTTCTTTTGGTTTCTCCTTTGAAAAACTTATACTCTTCTCATATAGGAACTGCTGTCCATACAAACAAAGAAACGTCAGTCACATAGCAACCAGCTTTTGACTATCACTTTAACCTATGGTACTTCCTTATTTCGCTTCTACTTACAAGGAAGCAAGCAATTGGACTATTTCTGCCATTTTTTTCTCAATTAGCATGAAGCAAATATATAGAAGCATTAGCATTTTAACAATAATTTGTTGCAGATATGTAGAGAAAGTTATGTGAGTGTAACACATGAGATTTTTAATGAAGAAGTGGTTGTTGTATTTACCTAGAGCCATTAGCATCCATCATAGGCTGCAGCCCCGCTGTGTTATGGTCTGCCGAACGTACTCTGTTTGGGCGGCGCTAAGTGTATTTCTGTCTGTTCCCCTTTTCTTCTTTTTCTGAAGCACTTCACGGCCATCAACCACAACCTACAGTACTCCTCGTGTTGACTCACCAGCTGCTGTCTTTATGTATATCACTTTTTGCCAACTTCACTCCCTATGAGTCATAAAATGTAGCTTTCGAATATACACAGCGTTGCGAACCACATTTTATTCAATTTCTTTGAAGACTTATATAGAAGGTATTGTAATGCACCCAAAAATCCAATACCGAGATTTCACTGGGAATACATGTTTTGCGACACCCAGAACCCAATGATGATGATGATGATGTTTAAGGGTGCTCAACTACCAAGGTCATCAGTGCCCTAATGATAATTAAATTATAATTTGTAAATTTTATCTAATTACCTATAATTTGTAGTATTAGTAATTAAAAATCTGATGTGTTCCATTCACATGACTTTCTCTACATCTCTGCAATAAATTATTGTTAAAAATCTTATGCTTATTTTTACTTCATGCTAATTGAGAAAAAAACGGATTGTATGTTTTTTACATGATCTACCATTGCCCCTAAGTTTTTGTCTATCTCATACGGTTTGCCACTTATTCAAAATTCCGAAAAATTCATCCAGAATAAAGTAGTCTGCATAGGATATTCCTAGAAAATTCAACATATACATTTTATTTTTCAGGTAAATATCTTTAATATAGGATATTTTATAGAAGATCGTTAGAGCCATTTTTTAGAAAATAAAAATTTTCGAAAAAAGCTTCATGTTAAGGGTAGTTGGTGGTGAGCGCATTCTCCTCAAAATCTCCGTGTCGCAGTCCTGGAAGATATTAAACTTGAATACCAAGTTTGGTATTTTAGCGACTTTTCGTTTTTGAGTTACTCACTGACACACGGACCTTTTTGTGAAAATGCTTTTTTTTTGTTTTAGGATACAGGGGACCGTAAAGCATATATTTCCGGTGAAATCTCACTATTGAATTTTTGGGTGGAGTGCAATACCTTCTCTATACAGTATGTACTTAGTACGCGTAGAAAAAGTAAAAAGGGTGATCTACGTATAAAAGGTTAAAAACGACGAAGAAGGTATATGAATGTTTAGTAGCTTGTTTTCTTAAGGAAAGAACAAAAGAATTACGAATACATTAATCTCTTAAAGAAATATATTTACTTAAGAAGATATGTGCAAAATTAGTGGACATAATTAACCTATTAAATTGTGAAAGATGAAAATGCAACTGTGTATAGGAATTGATATGATTAAACAAGTGAATGAGAAAAATACCATCGACCTATAAGTTACAATGATCTCGTATAATAAATTTATTATGTTATCGATTTGTTAACTTAATTAAAGTTTCGTTTCGCAAAGCTCTTGAGTAAAATAAGATATTATAATTTGAATTCCTAAGCTTACCTATTTTATTCAGTAGCAGTTGCTCCTGGTTTAACTATTAAACTTTGAACAATTATAGCTGGTCACACATACACATATATACATTTTATGACAAGAATTGAAAGCATTATTGCAAGGGAAAAGACTATTATTGGACGGAAGAAGTTTTACCATTTATCAGGTAAACCAACATACGGAAGTTAAAATCCCTAGCAATACGCAATCTAAAAAAATAAGATTTGTTCCACTCACCTGAGTTTCTCTACATTGCTGTAATAAATTATTGTTTAAAGGTATATTCCTCTATTTACTTTATGATAATCGAGGTAAACATTAGCAGAAATAGTCTTGATTACTTAGTTCCTTGTAAGTAGAAGGGAAATAAGAGAAAAACGGACAGTAAAATCTTAGGTTGCCATTTGTATAAAACACGTATCTATGGAGGGTCAAGAGTTTACAAAAAAAAAAAAATATCGTAAAATATGTGTCTTAACGTGATCCACATTTTTTGTAATGTAAGTTTTTGTCTATCTCTTACGGTTAAGCAGTTATGAATATTCCGTAAAATTCATCCAGAATAAAGCGGTCTTCAAAGGCTATCTCAGAAAATTGAAGATAAACATTTTATTTGTCAGGTAAATATCTTTAATATACGATATTTTAATCAGAATCGTTAGAGCCATTTTTGAGAAAAACAACATTTTCGAAAAAAGTTCCATATAAAGGGTAGTTGGGCGTCGGAGGATTTTCTTGAAAATCTTCGTGTCACATCTTTGGCAGATACCAAACCTAAATACCAAGTTTGGTATTTTATGGACTTTTCGTTTTTCATTGGTATTTTATCGACTTTTCGTTTTTGAGTTATCGTGTTCACAGACACACGGATACTCACACGGAGCTTTTTCTAAAAATATGTTTTGTAAACAGGGGACCCTAAAACGTGTATTTTCGGTGAAATCTCGGTACCATCTAATTTTAAAATAATCTGGTGTGTTCCCTTCACATGACTTTCTCTGCATCTATGTAAACAGATTATTGTTAAAAAGCTTATGCTTCTATTTACTTCATGCTATTACAGAAAAATATCTTATGTGTATCATTCACATAACTTTCTCTACATCTCTGCAACAAATTATTGTTAAAAAGCTTATACTTCTATTTACGTCATGCTAATCAGAAAAAAATTAGCTGAAATAGTCTTATTACTTTCTTCCTTGTAAGTAGAAGCGAAATGAGATTAAAGTAGTAGACAAAAGCTGGTTACCGCCTGCGGTGCCTTAAGTACTTAACGCGGGCGTTAAACACTACCCAAAAAAAAAATAAAACCTGGTTGCTATGTTACTGGAGTTCCTTTGTTTGTATGGACGGCAGTTGACAATTTTCTGCATGAGAAAAGTATAAGTTTTTCAAAGCTGAAAATAAAAACAATGAATATCTCAAAAACCGACGAACTCCACGAATATAGTGTATATGACATAAATTGTGGGCTTACGCGTGCTCTACATTTTTGTGTGTTAAGTTTTAATCCTTCTCTTACGGTTTACCAGTTATGCAAAATTCCTTAAAATTCATCCAGAATAAAGTAGTCTTCAGAGGCTATTCCCACAAAAGTCAAGATATACATTTTATTTGTCAGGTAAATGTCCTTTATATATATATATATATATATATATATATATATATATATATATATATATATATGTATATATAATGATCGTTAAAGCCACATTTTAGAAAATCAAACTTTTCGAGAAATGTTCCATGTAAAGGGTAGCTGGAGGTGGGGGGATTTTCTTGAAAATCTTCGTGTCGCATCCTTGGAAGATACCAAGCGTAAATACCAAGCTTGGTATTTAACGGTCATAGACACATGCACACGGACCTTTTTCCAGAAAGTTTTTTTTTTCTTCTTCAGGTAGTCCCAAAACATGTATTTCCGGTGAAATCTCGGTATCAAATTTTGGGTGCATTGCAATACATTCTCTATACACTATGTGCATGGTACATGTAGAGATAGTGAGAAACAAAATAGAAAAAGGTCCGTGTGTGCGTGCGTGTTTGTGGACAGCATAGCGCAAAAACGAAAAATACCATAAATATCAAACTTGATATTTCATTTCAGTATCTTCCAAGAATTCGCATAAAAGATTTTCAGGAAAATCCCTCACTCCTAACTATTCCTAATAGGAAACTGTTTATGAAAATGTTTCTCGCAAAATTTTCTCTAACGATTTTGATTAGAATCACGTATATTAAAGACATTTACAGCCTAAATAAAATGTGCATCTTCAATTTTCTGGGAATAGCCTCTGAAGATATCTTTATTCTGAATGAATTTTGGGGAATTATGCTAACCGTTAAACCGTAAGAGATTAACAAAAACTTACCACACAAAAACTGTATAGCATGTTAAAACACACAATTTATGTTACATGCATTTTCTTCGTGGAGTTGATCGTTTTTGAGATATTCCTTGTTTTTGGTTTCAGCTTTGAAAAACTTATACTTTTCTCATAAAGGAATTTGTCAACTCGTGTCCATACAAACAAAGGAACTTCAGTCACACAGTAACCAACTATCACTTTAAAATATGGTACTCCCTTATTTCGCTTCCACTTTCAAGGAACCAAGCTTTTTAACAATAATTTGTTGCAGCGGTGTAGAGAAAGTTCGTGAATGCAACGCACCAGAATTTTTATTAATTGTTTGCCTCAGTACTCGTAACATAAGGATCCCATTCCTTAGTTTATAAAAGATAGAATCAATGTGGGATTTACATCCTAAATTAGGCTCAAGATGAATGCCTAAGAATCTTACTACTGAAAAAGTATTAACAGCACCATTACTAAAACTTGGATGTGCAGTCTTAGCTTGATTAGATACTAATCTATTAGAATCACATCATTTATAATATCACTTCCATTCTACATAATACGGGAGTCCAAGCTTGCGTTTGTCCTGTAACAAATGACGATCGACTGTTGATAATATGGCAGCGCATTGCAGGAACAAAATCGCTCACCGCTGTTAATTTGGGTTATTTCCATGTTAACGCGTATAGTGGCAATCTTTTGTGTCTTGTACTTTGAAAGTGAAGTGTCTTTTTCATTTATAGAAAACTCTGAACTATAAACCTGGTGTGGAAAGCCTCCGTTAAGGTAAGATATATTTCACATTTCTGCCAATTTTCCCTTCAGCGCCCGCCAGCTGACTGGTTCATTGACCTTTGTATTCGATTACTACTCTGTATGAGTTTCAACCACAGAATTGACACCAACAATGTTTAAAATAATGAATTATTCGATTTTATTTATTTATTTATCCTTTGAAACGTATTTATGTTATTGAACTTGTCAGTTTTAACAGAAAATATATACATGCATACAATAAATGCAGAAACGTTAATAATGTTAATAGGAAATATTTGTATATGTTACAAAAGTACCTTACAGACGTAGATTTATCAAGTCATTTACGCAAAAGAAGGGATTTTATACAACAAAAGTAAAATAATAAACATAATACATATTCGTAATTAACTACTTACCTAAATAATTTCAAAAAAATATATTGACTGATTAAAACCATCATTTTGGCTTTGAGTATACCAATTGAAAAATGGAGCTCAGCATTTATTTGCATTTATAATACAGTATACTCTCGATTATCTGGGGTAATTGGGGAGCAGAATAATCGAAAAATACGAATAATCGAGAAACCAGTAATTCAATGTTTTTAAGGTACAACATGTGTAGATATGAAATTATGCTTAAAAGATGTTTTCAAAATGTATTCTTTATTCAAAAGTTTATTCTACTTCTGTGCATAGCTATTGTTTTTCTTCAGGAAACAGCAATAACAAATCTAATAGCCCGCCTGAGTAGTGTTTGGTAGCGTGTCTGCCTCATATTCAACAGGTCGTGAGTTCGAATCTCGCTTAGGGTGAGTTACTCGGATAAGGTTTTTACGGGGTTTTCCCTTATCCTGAGAAAACGAATGTCGAGTAACTTTAAGCTCTATGGTCCCCGAGATCATTTGAGCATCATTTCACCAATTTCATTCATCGTCCGATATGACCAACCAGGTTAAAGAACGTAAAGTTGCAAAAAAGAATCTAATGTGTTCCCTTCACATGACTTTCTCTACGTCTCTGCAACAAAGTATTGTTAAAGAGCTTATGCTTCTATTTACTTCATGCTAATCGAGAAAAAATAGCGGAAATAGTCTTATTACTTGCGTCCTTGTAAGTAGAAGCAAAATAAGGGAGTACCATAGGTTAAAGTGATAGTCAAAAGCTGGTTGCTATGTCACTGAAGTTCCTATGTTTGTATGGACAGGAGTTGACAGGAGTTTTTCAAAACTGAAACCAAAAGCAAGGAATATCTCAAAAACGATCAACTCCCCGAAAAAAATGCATATAACATAAATTGTGTGTTTTAAAGTGCTCTACAGTTTTGTGTGGTAAGTTTTTGTGTGTTTCTTACACTTAAGCAGTTATGCAAAATTCCGAAAAAAATCGTCCAAAATAAACTAGTCTTCAGAGGCTATTCGCAGAAAAATAAGATATACATTTTATTTGTCAGCTTAATGTCTTTAATATATGATAATTTAATCAGAATCGTTACAGCCGTTTTTGAGAAAATCAAAATTTTTGAAAAAGCTCTACGTAAAGGGTAATTTGGGGTGGGCGGATTTTTCTCAAAATTTTCGTGTCGCATCCCTGGAGGATACTAAATTTTAATACCAAATTTTTTAGTTATCTTGTTCACAGACACACACACACACACACACACACACACACACACACACACACGGACCTTTTTGTGAAAATGCTTTTTTTTGATACAGGCGACCCTAAAACATACATTTCCGGTGAAATCTCGGTATCGAATTTTTGGGTGCAATACAATATCTTCTCTTTACACTATGTACATAGTCCGTGTAGAGAAAGTAAAAATCCCGCCTCGTGACAATAGGTGTCATTACCATTGTTTAAACGATCACTGTGTACAGTTTCCATTGTTATTGGCCTGCCTATTCCGTGTACATTAAAACAAGTTCAGTTTTTGTGATATTAATCAGCGGTAAGTGTGAACGAAGTAAGATAAAGAGATTTCTAGAAGAGGTGGTGGAGAAATGAAATAAATAAGTGTTACATTACAACAGAATATTTGGGGGGCGGGATGCACAGATAATCTGCACACGAGTATACTGCACTCTGTTGCTTTCAGCGGCTTATTTGTATTGATTACTACACAATATTGATTAAATTCCTCAAGTGAGTAAAATTGTTTAGAAGTCAGCCTTGAATTTTTACCAGACCCTATATTCTTCTGACCAGATGGTAAATTATTATACAGTTTTGAGCATTTATATTTAAATAAATTTTCAAATAGTTTTTATGAGTAAGAATTTGCAATTTAGTTTGACTCCGCGTGCTAAGAGAATGAATCTCAGGTTTGGGTTTAACAATATTAATGTTTCCTTTATGTAAATCCAAGGTAAAGTTAATATATTCAGTTTTTACTTTCTCTACGCGTACTGTGTACATATTGTATAGAGAAAAATTCGACACCGAGATTTCACCGGAAATATATGTTTTGAGACCCCTGAATCCAAAAAAAGCAGTTTAAGAAAAGTGTCCGTGTATATGTGTGTAAGTGTAGTATCTGTTGACAGCATAGCTCAAAAACGAAAATACCAAACTCGGTATTTAAGTTCAGTATCTCCCAAGAATGCGACACGAAGATGTACAAGAAAATTTCCCCATTCCCAGATACCCGAAACAGTAAATTTTTCGACAATGTTGATTTCCTCAGAAATGGCTCTAACGATTCTGATTAAAATATCATATATTAAAGACATTTAGCTGACAATGTATATCTTGAATTTTCTGGAAATAGTCTCTAAACACACCTTTATACTCAATGAATTTTGCGGTATTTTGCATAACTGGTAAATCGGAAGAGATAGATAAAAACTTACACAGTAGAAAATGTAGACCTCTCAAAACACACAATTTATGTTTTATATATATTTCGAGGAGTTGACCGTTTTTGCGATATTCCTTATTATTGGTTTCAGCTTTGAAAAACGTATATTTTTCTTATACAGGGATTTGTCTACTCCTGTCCATACAAACAAAGAAACTTCAGTCACAAAGCAACCAGCTTTCGACTATCACTTTAACCTATGGTACTCCCTTATTTCGCTTCTACTTAAATGTAAACAAATAATAAGACAATTTTAGCTAATTTTTCTCAATTAGCATGAATAATCTTTTTGTTGTAGCAGAGATGTAGAGAGAGTCATGTGAATGGAATGCATCAGATTTTTTTTTGGACCGTGTTGTGAAAGGAGTGGAGGCTCTGAATATAGGTCAGCAAGGCCCCCTGACATGAACGGCAATTTTGTGAACATTGTGAGCCTTCAATAACAACGATACCCCCCGGACAATGTCATTGTCCCGCAAGTACACAGCTTATGTGTGTGTTGCACACCTTTGGGTCATATACAGCTTTGGGAAAGTACCTACTGTGACGTCATTACAGTAAACGAACGCTAAGGGGATATTTCATAACAGTTCTGCGAGATTGGGAGTCATTATTTGTTTTAAAAATTCGATATTTCGATTTTTTTTTTTACTTTCTCCATACGTACTGTGTAATTCTATAGAGAAAGTATTGCACTCCACACAAAATCACCTGGGAAACCTCACCGGAAATATATGTTTTAGGGTCCCCTGTTTAAAAAAAAAGCATTTGTAGATAAAGGTCTGTATAAGGTGTGTGGGTGTGTGTGCGCGCGCGCGTGTCCGTGTGTCCGTCTGTCTGTGAACACGAAACTCAAAAATGAAGAGTCGCTAAATACCAAACTTGGTATTTAAGTTTGGTATCTTCCAGGTATGCAAAACGGAGATTATGAGAAAAGTCCCCACATGCCAAATACCCTTTACATGGAAAGATTTTGAAAATGTTGATTTTCTCAAAAATGACTCCAACGATTTTGATTAAAATACGGTATATTAAAGATATCTATATGGCAAATAAAATGCATATCTTAAGTTTTCTGGGAATAGCCTCTGAAGACCTCTTTATTTTGGATGAATTTTACGGAATTTTGCATAGCTGGTAAATCGTAAGAATAAACAAAAGCTAACTTAACAGATAATGTAGAGCTCGCTAAAACACACAATTTTTGTTACATTCATTTTTTCGTGGAGTTAATCGTTTTTGAGATATTTCTTGATTTTAGATTCAGCTTTAAAAAACTTATACTTTTCTCATACAGGAATTTGTCAACTCCTGTCCATACAAACAGAAACCAGCTATTGACTATCGCCTTAACCTATGGTACTCCCTTATTTCGCTTCTAATTACAAGGAAGCAAGTAATAAGAATATTTCCGCTATTTTTTTTTTCAATTAGCATTAAGTAAAAAGAAAAATAAGCTTTTTAACAACAATTATTAGCAGAGATGTAGAGAAAGTAATGTGAAATCAACACATCAGATTTCTTTTCCGAGGTCTTGTCGGCTCTGTATTCCTTTTTCTTTTCCCCTTTTTTCCAATTTCCTTTGTTGACTGACCTGTTGTTTACCATTTTCTGTCTTCTAATGCCATGCCCAAGGTGCGATTGGAACCGACGATCCCCTGCGCCACGAAGCACCCTAGTGAGCGTGGACATGACAACAGGTATTGTTTCACTGCTTGAATTCTGGTCGCTAGCATTAACTAAGTGATTGTCTGAACCAATAGTTTAGCCGAAGAAGCGAAAGAAACGAAAAATCTCATGTGTTACACTCACATGACTTTCTCTAGCTGCTCTACATACAAACCTCTTACAAAAGATTATTCTTCTTTGTACACAATGCTAATCGAGATAAACATTAGCAGAATGTTCTTATTAGTTCCTTATAAGTAGAAGGGAACTAAAGGAATACACTAGGCTAAACCGACACTCAAATGTTCTAATAGCTATCGTTATGCGATTGTCACACTTCCTGACTGACAAAAGTATATGTACTTTACAATTGCGACCAATAAAAAGGGATATCTCGGAAACGGTTACCTCCACAACAAACGTGTAAAGGACAGAAATTGTGTGTTTTGACGAGATCTACATTTTTCGTGTAGTAAGTTTTTATCTATCCCTTACAGCTTAGCAGTTAAGTAAGATTCGGCAAAATTCATCCAGAATAAAGAGGTCTTCAGATGTGATTCCCAGAAGATTCAAGATATACATTTTATTTATCATGTAAATATCTTATATATACGATATTTTAATCAAAAGCGTTAGAGCAATTTTTGTGAAAAACAAATATTTCAAAAATAGTTCCATGTAAAGGGTACTTGGGGGCGGGGAATTTTCTTAAAAATTTGTGTCGCATCCCTGGAAAATACTTAACTTAAATACCAAATTTGGTGTTTAATGGTATTTTCGTTTCTGAACTATGCTGCCCGCTATCCATTTTATGGATTCAAAGTAACCTAAAGCATGCACTTCCGGTGAAATTTTGGTATCGAGTTTTTGGGTGGAATACAATACTTCCTCTATACATATTACATGTAGAGAAAGAAATAAGCAAGCAATAAGACCGTTCCTGCTAATGTTTATCTCGATTGTCATATACAGATAGAAGAATAAGCTTATTAACAATATTTTTTCTTTCTCTAGCCCCGTATATACAATGTATATAGGGATTTTTTTTTTTTTGGTAGTGTTAAACGCCCGCTTTAACAACTTATGGCACCGCAGGCGGTAAATTGGAATAGAGAAGTATTGTATATTCCACCCAAAGAATCGGGATTTCACCGGAAATTCTTTTTTTAGGACACCCTGAATCCAAAAAAAGTATTTTCAGAAACAGGTCCATGTGTGTGTGTATGTCTGTGGACAGCATAGACGGTTAAATATCAAAATTGGTATTTTAGTTTGGTATCTTCCAAGGATGCGACACGAAGATTTTAAAGAAAATTCCCCACGCCTAACTACCCTTTACGTGGAAATATTTTCGGAAATGTTGTTTTCCTAAAAATGATTGTAATGGTTTTGATTAAAATACCACATATTAAAGTCATTTCCAATACAAATAAACTGTATATCTTGAATTTTCTGGGAATAGCTTCTAAAGACCCATTTAATCTGAATGAATTTTGCTTAATTTGGCATAACTAGTAAACCGTAAGAGAGAGACAAAAACTTACTAAAAAAATCTGATATGTTCCATTCACATGACTTTCTCTACTTCTCTGCAACAAATTATTGTTAAAAAGCTTATGCTTCTATTTACTTCATGCTAATTGAGAAACAATTAGTAGAAATAGTCTTATTAGTTGCTTCCTTGTACGTAGAAGTGAAATAACGGAGTACCATAGCTTAAAGTGATAGTCAAAAGCTGGTTGCTATGTGACTGAATTTTCTATGTTTTTATGTACAGGAATTAACTTATTCCTGTATGAGAAAAGTAAGTTTTTCATAGCCAAAACCGAAAACAACGAATATCTCAAAAACGATCAACTCCATGAAAAAAATGTATGTAGCGTAAATATTGTGTTTTAACATGCTCTACATTTTTTGTATAGTAAGTTTTTATCTAAGTCTTACGGTTTAGCAGTTATTCAAAATTCCGTAAATTTCATCCAGAATAAAGTAATCCTCAGGGCTATTCCCAGAAAATTCGAGATATACATTTTATTTGGCATGTAAATGTCTTAAATATAAGAAATTTTAATCAAAATCGTTGGAGCCATTTTTTAGAAAATCAAAATTTTCCAAATAGTTCCATGTAAAGGGAATTTGGGATGGGGGATTTTCTTGAAAATCTTCGTGTGGCATCCTTGGGAGATACCAAACTTAAATACCAAGTTTGGTATTCATCGATGTTTTCGTTTTTGAGCTATGCTGTCCACAGACACACAGACACACACTCAGACACACACACACGCACACACGCACGCACACACGCATGGACCTTTTTCCAAAAATTATTTTTTTGGATTCAGGGGGACTGAAAACATGTATTTCCGGTGAAATCTCGGTATCGAATTTTTGCGTGGAATACAATACCTTCTCTATACACTACTTACATAGTACCTGTAGAGAAGGTAAAAAATGTAGATCTTGTTAAAATACACAAGTTAGGCTATATCCATTTTTTTCGTGGAGCTTACCGTTTTCGAGGTATTCCTTGTTATTAGTTTCAACTGTGAAGTACTTATACTTTTCTCAGACGGAAGTGTCCGTTTTGTACTTTTTAGTGGCTGAATTGTGGTCTCTAGTATTAAGTATATGAAAAGATGAACTAATAATTTAGGTCAGGAAGCGAAAGAAAAGACAAGAAAGGAAGAGGAGTGGCATGAAGGAAATGCCCTCTACTTTCTTGATACACTCTTATGTAACTTGCTCATCAGTTTATGTATGCGCAGGTGTCCGGTTCTCTATGCTCTGACATGCGATCTGAACAATTTAAAACATCGTAGCGTCGCTAGGTTGCTAGGTAATAGCTCTGTTTACTGTAACTTAATTGGCAACTGTCTGCGCTCGCGTTGCTAATGAAGCAATTATAACAAACTCGGCTCCCGAAATTGCCTGAACATCAGAAATCATGTTAGTCTCTGCAAGTAAGGGCGCAATCGAATGTTTTAACAATCGAATGTTCTGTATTCGAATCACTTTAAGGATTGAAACTTTCTCAAATACTAAGGGCATTCAATAAGTCCTTAGAAAATCCAAAAAATGACATTCGCAGCATCAAAAATATTTGTTATTGTTGTCGAGGAATTTCCTTGTGATCGACGCATTTGTCGTCTTCTGGCGGGCTCGTTAGGTTGCGAGGAGGAAGAGTCTTGTAGGGAAAAACATTTACCGCGATTCTTTACCACCGCGAATGTAGAACTAGAAGCATGTTGGACGCTACTGGCAGGCACGGAAACGCCGCGACGGGCTAGATAAATTTACACTTAAGGCAAGACAGCTGAGATCTGAGAAGGCTGCCAATAGAGAAGAGGGATAAGAACAACTAAACAAAAGTGACTACAATGTTTACATATATATTATGTCATTGTTGTATTGTGTATATATTTCTCTTCAGTATATTTGTCTATTATAAGAGGGTACATTTATGCTGCTGAATAAGGTGTACTCTGTGCTGTAAATTTAAATTGCTGTATATTTTTATTTTTGTTCTTACACTTTTAATATTTTGTTGTTTTAATATTGTTTTTTATTTTGTATATTACGGTCCGTGCGATTGTTAAATTTCAATGTATGATTTTTTTTTATTGTTTCATTTATATAGCCCTCTTTAACATGTAAGTTAATATCGGGGTCTTTGCATTAGAAACAACTTGTTGTCTTTACGTTGATTTTAAATCGTTCTATTTTCCCTAAACATGCACTCATTCACTCTCACATACATACTTCCAGACTCTATGGGGGATAGGGAATAATTGTGGCCCCAGCCGGGAATCGAACCCGGGAGCTGACCACTCGACCACGGAGGCAGTATGATATTGTTATGTCAATAAATACACTTATTCATTCAGAGAGATACATCTACAGGTTCACTGGAAATTTCCTTATAGTTGACACTTGTGTCGTCTGCTGGCAGGGCTTGTCAGTTTGCTGACCAATCATAGTGTAAGAAAACGTAACTGTCAGAAACATCATGTCATCGGTGTTGCAACATCTACAGGTTCCGTAGAAATTTACACGTGCGTGATCTGGTTGTTTGATTTCATCCTGTGATAAGTTGTGCACAGGGATTTACATTTATAATCGTCACTACCTGTTATACAGGATGTTAATGAACTATACCAAAATATGTTCACAGAATATGTGGATTAATTAAATAACTAATTTGAGATAGGAAACTTATGGCTTATTTATTGAAATTTCGAAGTAACGGCTATAAGTTTCTGAAGTGCCAGTACGGCACTTCGTCTGGAATGAAAAAAAAGTAATAATAAAAATCATTTATTCTATGACAGCAATCGAATGCATGACCTTTGGGTTAGCAGCTTCTCGTGTTACGCATTTAACCACCAGAGTAGTTGAAAAAATTCCTCCAGAGTAGGCTACATGGCACAAGAACGTAGTTAACGTGTTGCACTGTCAAGTGATTAGTTCGAGATTTTGCGACATTAAATCTTGAGAACGCTAGTAACGAGCTGCTAAAATCGATATTTCTATACTCGGGGGGCAGCAGTTTTAAAGACATTCTAAGCCATTTTTTCAACCTTCTTTGCTTTAACACCGACTTATCAATACCTGATATCCACACATTTAACGTTATGTTTATCCGCGGACCCTGCATCGCCGATCTCAAATTACTTATATGTCGCATATTATTTCGGTGTACTTCATTAACACCCTGTATATCACGGACATTGCTCTTGTTCTCATCCTAGAACTATAACGAGTGACACTGTGATTTGAAAATGTCTTACTCTCGTGATAAACATGTTGAGGTTATATTAGCCGAAATAATAAAACTGTTACGTTTTGTGAAGCACTGGGTCCAATTTTGAAAGGAATGTATGAGGTAACTAGTGAGAAATGGAGAAAGGTAGTTCAACATACGAGAACTGTGATAGAAAATGCATGGACAGGAGAGATTTTAGAGGAAGCAGTTGAACGTGTGGCGCGGCAGATAGATAGCGAATAAATGTGGCAACAGCGTACCGAGACAGACAAGTGTCAGCAGGAATGTCAATCTCAATCTAATTTCTCACTACTAAGAGTAGCTGTCGTCTCTTACTAGATGGCAGTTAAAGTTTCAGCTATATCCATCTCGTGGTTTCGTTGCAATTAGCGATTGAATCACAATCTTTTGTTTCTTCAGAAAGATGGAAAAAAAAAAAAAAACGGAAAAAACGAGTTTGTGCGGCGATTAAACACTCTATTTAAAAGACTTAACACCGAAAGAGATAAAATTCGAGTTGGATGAAGTTCATGGCACATCTGCTCCTACGTTTGCAACAATTTACAATTGAATAAATTAATTTAAACATGGTCGTACATCCACAAATGATGAACATCGTTCTGGACGTCCAGTAGAAGTGACTTCCTACGAAATTATTGACAAAATCCAGGATATGGTTTTCAGCGATCAACGAATCAAAGTTCGCGAAACGGTAGACGTCACAGGCATATCACGCGCGCACACACACACACACACACACACACACACACATCGCAATTTTGCACCAAAAATTAGGTCTGACAAAGTTCTCGGCTGCCTCGTTTTATCTGAATGGAGAATAAACGCAATCCTGTGATCGATTCGGAAGCTGGTTTGGAAATTCTCCGTCGCAATTCTGACGATTTTCTGCATCGATGTATAACTGAGAATAAAAATATACACTATTAAACTCCAGAGACAAAAGTACAGTCGCAACATTGGGGCTTTAATGGCGGTATGCTCCAAAGAAGGCAAAGGTGGTGAAATCTGTAGACAAGATGATGGCATCGGTTTTTTGGGATGCACGCAGAATCATCTACGTTGATACTCTCAGCAAGGAAGAATGATACATGGAGAGTAGTATGCACCGTTATTGCACAGGTTGAACGGAGAAAACGCCCTCATCTGACAAAGAAAACAATTCTGTTTCACCAAGGCAAAGCAAAAGTGCACATCTGCGCTGTTTCTGTGACGAAAACTGTAGAATTAAGGTTTGAATTACGACAATATCCACCGTATTCACCAGATTTACCCTCGGTGAGTTCTTTTTATTTCCAAACTTGAAAAAGTGGCCCGGTGGAAAACGCTTTACGTCTAACGATGAGGTCATCTCCCAAACAAATGCCTATTTTGAAAACCTTCTAAAATCCTACTTTTTGGAAGGCTTAAAACAGTTGGAGAAACGCTGGGAAACGTGTATCGAGCTAAAAGGAGATCACGTTAAAAGGTAAACAAAAATTTAGTAAAACTAGTTTGTTACTTTCTCTACACGTACTATGTACATAGTGTATAGAGGAGGTATTGTATTCCACCCAAAAAATTGGATACCAAGATTTCATCGGAAATACATGTTTTGGGTCCCCCTGAATCCAAAAAAACATTTTTTGGTAAAATGTCCCTATGTGCGCGCGCGCGTGTGTGTGTTGTCTGCATAGCTCAAAAACGAAAAGACAGTTAAATACCAAACTTAGTATTTAAGTTTGGTATCCTCCAAGGATGCGACAAGAAGGTTTTTAAGAAAATTCCCCCATACTAAACTACCCTTTACATGGAACACTTTTCGAAATTTTGTATTTTCTCAAAATTGGCTGTAACTATTATGATTAAAATATCGTATATTACAGATATTTACCTGAGAATTAAAATGTATATCTTGAATTTTCTGGGAAATATTCTCTAAAGTCTTCTTTATTCTGGATAATTTTTATTGAATATTGAATAAGTGGCAAACCATAAGAGATAGACAAAAACGTATTACACAAAAAATGTAGAGCACGTTAAAACACACAATTTATGTAATATAATTTTTTGTTTTCGTGGAGTTGATCGTTTTTTATATATTCCTTATTATAGGTTTCAGTTTTAAAAAACTTTTCTCATACAGGAATTTGTCAACTCGTGTCCACACAAACAAAGGAACTTTAGTCAAATAGCAACCAGCTTTTGACTATCACTTTAACCTATGGTACTCCCTTATTTCGATTCTACTTACAAGGAAGCAAGTAATAAGACTATTTCTGCTAATTTTTTCTCGATTAGCATGAAGTAAACAGAGCATAAGCTTATTAACAATAATTTGTTGCAGAGATGTAGAGAAAGTCATGTGAATGGAACACATCAGATTTTTTTATTTTGTTTCCTTATTCCTCATCAAAAAATCAACAACTTTTGTTTAAACCATTTTCTTGTACAGGGTTCTTTTACTGGTATAGACCACATGAAGGAGCGTATAGGAAATGCTTGTGCCAGCATTGGAACAGACATGCTTTCACTGACACAGCAATCGTTTATTCACAGAGTTGGAAAATGAAGGACACATCTTGAACATTTATTACACTAAGATATAATGCAGTACAATATCCGTGCAGTTCTGATACTCTGTGTATCTGTCTTTCATCAATGTTTAATTGTCTACACCAGAACCCTGTACAAGAAAATGGTTTAAACAAAAGTTTAAAAACGTTAAATGTTAACCACACGGCCAAGCCGATGCCTTTAGACAAAAACCTGCTACTTATCTCTTTAGATCCTTAATACTCGTTTACTCTTACTAATATTACAATCTCTTTATGCCTACATACATTTGGTTTGTAGAATTGACCGTTTCCGAGATATGTCTTATTTTTGCTTTCAATTTTAAAATACGTATACTTTTCTCAAATATGAAGTTATCCGTGTTTCTTTTGTTTTACCCCGGCTATGCAAAGAACCGAAGCGCTATAACAATCGCATAGCAACCACATGTGACTATCACTTTAACCTAGTGTATTCCCTTCTACTTATAAGGAACTAAGACATTTTTATAGTGTTTAACGCGCGCTTTTACTACTTGTGCCATCGCAGGTGATACATGAAATGAAGATGGAGCACTGGTGGAATCGCAGAACCCGAAGAAAATCCGCCCCTGCGCCGTTTTATCCACATGCGGTTCCTTGGGATCGAACCCGGGCCTCTAGGTGAAAGGCGAGTTGTCTAACCTAAGACCAATTCTGCTAATGTTTATCTCGATTAGCATGAAGTAAATAGAAGATAAGGTTTTTAAAGAAGTTTGTATAACAGGTAGAGAAAGTCATGTGAATGGAGGACATCAGAATTTTGGGTGGAATGCAATGCTGCTTCTACTTATCATTAGTAAGAATAGACAGCTATAGAGATTTAAACAATTGCTTTGTAGCAGAGATATAAGAAAGAAACGCTCATGTGAATGCACATCCTCCCGCCGTTATCGGACTTTGGCACACAGAGGAAGTGGTCAGAAGGGGAATCAATAGAGCATCGAAGATAAGCGGTTTAGGACCAACAATAGAAAGTATAACGGCGTCCAATCAGAAAGAGCCGGGGAGAGCTTCCTCTCGTAGGATAAACGACTGACATTTTGCTGCAAAGGCAATCGATAAGTAGGTAAATATCGCATGTTGAGACCCAAATATCACGAAACAGAA
The DNA here is from genome assembly GCA_030762935.1 of Hymenopus coronatus. NCBI lineage: Eukaryota > Metazoa > Arthropoda > Insecta > Mantodea > Hymenopodidae > Hymenopus > Hymenopus coronatus. The sequence goes on from CM060890.1 coordinate 147,536,273, forward strand.
GCGGGATCTTTAACACAACCCACTACAAACTGAACAACGAGTAATGCCACATTCACAAGCGCATTTGCTGTCCTCCGTGGTGTAATGGTTACTTCATATACTCAAGGTCATGGGTTCAAACCCGGTGACGACGATGTATTTTGTGTGTAAACATCTTTAGCATGGCTTCCTTCAGAAGGGAAGTAAAGCCATTTATATTTTTATTTTTTTTATTTATTTGTTTATTTATTTATTTATTTTGCAAGCGCAGACGCATCGTAGGCGCAAGAGTTTCGTCTCATATTATTTAATGTAAGCATTCACATAGAAACACACAAGACGCAACGCAATGCAACGCAAGAGTTTGCAAACTCCAAACTTTATCCTTGCGTTGCATGTAAAGAGCAGAAATTCTGCTTCTTTTCTCTATGCATTGTCTATGAATTCAACAACAGACGATCGCACTGCAAGATTTTGCAGGGCCTGCTGTACAAGCATGCTCTCCTACTTGGCCGTGCCGCGGCATCTCTAATCTCCCTCAAGAGGTTGTGACAGTCTCTTTGCCAATCCTTCTTTGATTTAATGGATGTAACTATCATCTGTGTCTAGAATTCTTGGTTCTCATAATCGAAGACGCAGAGAGATAATTCTTAGTTCATTAAATGTGTAGCTTTATCACTTTCCGACGTCTCTATGCTTGTACTATTTTCAATAATTTTGAATGAGCAATTATTGTGACGTCACTGCCGCGAGCGTCAGTTGTTAGTATGTAATGTATTTTGTAAAAGATTGAGTGAATTTTCTTATGTGGTATTGTTGATTATGTTATTCAGTTTGTAATCTGCAGAGCGCTTGGAAGATATTCGCATGTAACCTACAGATCTAGAAACCCGTGCCAACTTCTTGCGTTGCGCTTACGATTGCATTGTGAATGGTGTCTCCTTGCGTCTGCGCTTATGCTACGTTACGTCTGCGCTTGCATCTCATTGTGAATGTAGCGTAAGTTCTTTTACGAGGACAGCTCAATAAAGGTCGGCCCTCACACAGATATGGCACCATTAGGCCAGTTAGACGGTAGCATCGTATAATTTAACTCTAGACCAGCTTATATCCATAGTTACAGGTCAATAGCTTGTTTAGTTTTCGAATGACAGCATTTTAAACAAGCAACTTTAGAGTTTTCTCGAAAATGGAGGATTTGGAAAAACGAGCAGTGATTAAATACTTCCATTTAAAAGGCTTAACGCCTAAAGAAATCAAGGAGGAAATGGACGGTACATTGAAAGACTCTGCCCCTTCATATTCAATGAAGAGAGTTTAAAATGGGACGTACGAGCACTAGTGATGAGCCTCGCTCTGGACGTCCTGTAGAAGTGACAACTTCAGAGATCATTGAAAAAATGCATCGTTTAGTACTGGAAGAACCGCAGATTAAAGCTGTTTGAGATAGCAGAGGCTGTAAACATATAAAAAGAATGTGCAAGTAATATTTTAAGTAAAGTTTTGGGCTTTCACAAGGTCTGTGCAAAATGGATGCCGCGTTTGTTGATAAATAGTTGCAAAGAAAAACTGTCTCTGTTAAGAATGTGGAGCTCTACCATAAAAATCCCAGTGACTTTTTGAGACGGCTTATTACCATGGATGAAACTTGGATACATCATTACACTCCAGGAAGTAAATGACAGTCAAAACATGGATTACGCCAGGTGAACTAACTCCAAAAAATGGCAAAGTCAATTTTGCCAATTAACAAGGTTATGGCGAGTGTTTTCTGGGATGCACAGGGAATTATTTTTATTGATTACTTTGAAAAGGGAAAAACTATCACTGGTGACTACTATGCAAGCTTACTGCAATGTTTCAATGATGAGGTCAATAGAAAAAGACCTCATTTGGCAACAAAAAAAAAAAGATCACGAGAATGCTCCGTCCCATCGTACAGTCTTTGCAATGGGAAAAATCTGCGATTGGAATTGCTTGAATATGCACCCTATTCGCCAGATCTACCACCTGTTCCCAAACCTCAAAAAATGTTTTGGAGGACGAAGTTTTCACAGCAAGGAGGAGGTCATTGATGCGGTATTTTGAGGACCTTGATAAATCGCACTACAGATATGGTTTAATGAAATTAAAACACCGATATGACAAATGTGTTAGCCTTTTTGGAGATTGTGTTGAGAAATAAAGTAAAAATAAAAAATTTTAAATGCTGTTTCCATTGAGAGACCCGGGACTTATCAGCTGACAAGAATAACTTGTTTGCGGAATATATCAGATTGTTGGACATTAAAGATTTTTACATAGGAATGTAGTAGTACAGAATATTTGTGTTGTCCTGACTAAATGAAGTGGATATTCGGTCTGTCTGTACAATGATAATGGTCAGATATGTTATTTAAGTTGGTTTATAATCTCGTAGCCAGCAGATTCTGTCCACAAATCCAATTAGTGGGCTCGGACTATCACTTACAATGTTCGCATACCTTTTAAACACAGTGTTCATTATGAAGCATGTTTCGTGGATTCTAATTAATTTTGGCTAGAGAACCCTACATACACCACACAATTTAATAAGCACATGCATGTATATCTGCCAACTTCATTAAACAGCCTGCGGGATATGTTGTCTTTATACCCTTCGTTCATATGATTTTCTCTTATACAAACCATTAGGAAGCTTATTATTAGGTATTCTGAAGGCCTGTTCATTATAGGTGAATTTTTCTGAATTTTACATTACTGGTAAACCGTAAGAGATAGACAAAAACTGTAGATCTCCTTAAAACTCAAAATTTGTCATATACAGTTTTTTTTCGTGGAGTTTACCGATTTCAAGACAATCCATGTTTTAATTTTTAATTTTTAGGAACTTAAAATTTTACTTTCTCTACACGTACTATCCACATACCATATAGAGAAGGTATGGTATTGTACCCAAAAATTCGATACCGAGATTTCACGGAAATATATGTTTTGAGACCCCAGAATCCAAAAGTATTACAACATTTAGAAAAATGTTCATGTGTGTAGGTGTGTGTGTATCTGTGGGCAGCATAGTTCAAAAAAAGAAAAGTCCGTTAAATATCAAACATGGTGTTTAACGTCAGTATCTTCCAAGGATGCGACACGAAGATTTTCAAGAAAATCCCCCACCCCCAACTACACATTACATGGAAAAAATCTCGAAAATTTTGATTTCCTCAAAAATGGCTCTAATGGTTTTCATTAAAATACCGTGTATTAAAGATATTTACCTGACAAATAAAATGTATATCTTGAATTTTCTAGGAATAGCGTCTGAAGATTACTTTATTCCATGAATTTTACGCAATTTTGCATAACTGGCAAACCGTAAGAGATAGACAAAAACTTACTTCACGAAAAATGTAGAGCTCGTTAAAACACACAATTTATGTAATATACTTTTTTTCGTGTAGTACATTGTTTTTCAAATATTCCTTGTTATTGGTTTCAGTTTTGAAAACATATGCTTTTCTCATCGGAGAATTTGTCAACTCCTGTCCATAGAAACAAAGGAACTTCAATCACATAGTAACCAGCTTTTGACTATCACTTTAGCCTATCATACTCCCTTATTTCACTTCTACTTAATGGAAGTAAGTAATAAGACTATTTCTGCTAATTTTTTCTCGATTTGCATGAAGTAAAAGAAGCATAAGCTTATTAACAATAATTTGTTTCAGAGTAATAGAGAAAGTCACGTGAATGGAACACTTTTCTAAGCTTTTCTTCCGTCTGTCTTTTGTTTACGTATTCCTGGCAAGCAAAGAAACCGAGTTTCGTTGCTTCACATAGCAACCGGCTTTTTAAAACAATTGATTGTCGCTTCAGCCTGATTAGTTCCCTTCTGCTTACAAGAAAACAATTATTAAGAACATTACTGCTAATATTTATCTCGATTATAATGGAAAAGATAGAAGATCAAGCTGTTTAACAATATTTTTACAGTGATATAGAGAAGGTCATGCGAATGGGAACATTTTAGAAAAAAAAGTCAAAGATCTACTTATAAATAAATGCTATTATTCAGTGAATGACAGATGACATAAGTAATACTTATGAACTATTACTAAATTAAATGCAAGCCAACAAATATGCAAAAATTGTAGAAATGCCATAAGTAAAATAATAAAACTATTATAATTGACAAATGTAAAACTTATTACATGAATTACAATAGTTCAAGATAGGTCTGTGCCGCGTTTGTTGATCAAAAGTTGCAAACAAAACTGTTTCTGTTAAGAATGTGGAGCTCTACCGTAAAAATTCCAGTGAATTTTTGAGACGGCTTATTACCATGGACGAAACTTGGATACATCACAATACTCCATAAAGTAAATCACAGTCAAAACAGTGGATTGCGCCAGGTGAACCAACTCCAAAAGAGACAAAGTCAATTTTGTCAGCTAACAAGGTTATGGCGAGTGTTTTCTGGGATGTACAGGGAATTATTTTTACTGATTACTTGGAAAAGGGTAAAAGTATCACTGTTGACTACTACGCAAGCTTCTGCAACGTTTGAGTGATGAGGTGAAAAGAAAAATACCCCACTTGGCAAAAAAAATGTTTTTCATCACGGTTCAGTCATTGCAATGGGGAAAATGTGCGAATTGCACAGCAACGAGGAGGTCATTGATGTGGTAAACAGCTATTTTGAGCACCTCGATAAATCGCACTACAGAGATGGTTTAGTTAAATTAGAACACCGATATGACAAATGTATTAGCATTTCTGGAGATTATGTTGAGAAATAAAGAAAAAAAAATCGGATGTGTTACACTCACATGATTTTCTCCAGCTACTCACAAAGTTCTTACGAAAGATATCTCTTCTTTCAACACCGTGCTAATCGAGATAAACATTAGCAGAATTGTATTGGTTAGTTCCTTATAAGTAGAATGGAACTAAGGGAATGCGCTATGCTAAAGTGATAGTCAAATGTTTTAAAAAGATGTCGTTATGCGATTGTCATTGCAAATCGCTTCTTTGCTTGGCCAGCAGTAGAACAAACCAAAAACGAAGAAAAGTGCAAGAGCTTCACAATTGAAACTATAACAAGGAATTCCTCGAAAACGGCAAGTTATGTATATGACATAACTTGTGTATTTTAACGAGATCTACATTTTTTGTCTATCCGTTACGGTTTATTAGTTATTCCAAATCAAGCAAAATTCATCCAGAATAAACAGGGCTTTTGAAACTATTCCCAGAAAATTCAATATATACATTTTATTTGTGATAGAAACGGCTTTAATATGCGGTATTTTAATCAAAATCGTTAGAGCCATTTTTAAGAAAAAATATGGAAATGTTTCCATATAAAGGGAAGCTAAGGGTGGGGGGGATTTCCTTGAAAATCTTCGTGACGGATCCATGGAAGATACCAAAATTAAATATCAAGTTTGGTACTTCCTCTATACACTATATATATATAGTTCGTATAGAGAAAGTAAAAAAAAATCTTTTTAATGCTGTTTTCATTGAGAGGCCGGAGATTTATCAGACGATCCTTGTGTTATAAGTTACACGCGTGTGATGGGGTAGAGAGAATAGAGAGATATTAGGTGTAGAGTTTAGTTGATGTTGTAGCGGCAAAGGGAAGCGGCGTACACAGTCTCTTCTTGAGGTTTTTCGCTCTCGTCCGGAACGAGATACTTTAATGAGAGCAGGAAGACCAACTTCGGAAATTACTACGTTCAAAGGATAATCCTGCCTCAAAAATGAAAGACGACACAAAACACTTTTTCCACTAATAAGCCCGCCAGCCAGCGAACCTTTCCGATAAAGTAATAAACTCCCTCATGCACTCTGGCTGCCCCTTGGGCCCATTCTTTAAAACATATTTCTCAGGTCTTGTGGCTGCAAGGCCTGACGGGGAAGGTCTTTTCTTCGTGGCAGGATTTACCAGGAGCCAATTTCAGTTCTATTGACCATTTCGCTGAGATGTCCGGAGCAGATTTTATCCCCGCGATCACTCTCTCGCTCCTTATTTCATATAAAAATGACATTTTCCACCAGCAGCAGCTGCGGATACGAATGCTTGAATACAGAGCTTTGAGTGCGTGTGCGGCCAGACAAAACCAGGAAATTGAAAAGGTGATGGGGTAACCTCTATTGAAAAGATTCTGTTTATACGTCACCAGAGGCGCTGCCTTTCAAATATCCTCTGTATTTATTACTTTCATTATACCGCTCGACTTCTTAATATTGTTCATCTAAACAGAGTGACCAAGTGCGGCGGTAACAGGGGTTCCGGGTATTAGGAAAGGTATGGAGATGTGGGTGCCCTAGCTCAGGATTTTGTTGGCACGGAATTTTTCTCAGGTGTGGTGAGTCACAAGTGATTTTCTTGAGTTCCACATTATTATTATTATTATTATTATTATTATTATTATTATTGTTTCATTTATATAGCCTCTTCAACATCTAAGGTCATATCGGGGGCTTTGCACTTGAAACAACTCGTTGTCTGTAGGTACTTTGGTTTTTAAATCGTTTTATTTTCCCCAAACACACACACACACATTCACTCTCACACAGACTTCCAGACTCTGTGACTGAAGAAAAATTTCCCGCCCCAGCCGGGAATCAAACCCGGGACCTCTGGGTGAACAGTCAGCTCGCTGACCACTCGACCACGGAGGCCGTCCCCAGATTATTATTGAACTCATGTATTCATTTAGTTCGGCCTTTTCACGCATTCCTCCTAAATGTATCTCTTTTAAAGCACGCTTTACGCGACCGCGCCTCTCATTCCTTATCAACTTTGTGCGTCTGTTGGTGCATCAAACAAACATTCTTTCTATCGCAGCCGTATGTAGCCCGCGGACTGAGCTATCACGTCTTAGCTCCGCGAATGTTCCTGCCAAGTGCCAAAGCTGTCGCTTGACCAGTAAGAGAATTATTTCTCTTCTCCTTGTTACGTTCACCCTCGGGCAGTGTAACCTCACCCCTTCAGTTCAATGCCCTACCCTTAACGGTACTTCCTACCAGCTCGTGAAAACTTGGCTATTTAGAGGTGTTTAAAAATCTTTCTTCCCTGCCCATTTTCAATGTACATTTGTCCCCTTTTTAGTTTCTCTACACGTACCATGTACATAGTGTATAGAGAAGGTATTGCACTCCACCCAAAAATTCGATACCGAGATTTCACCGGAAATATATGTTTAAGGGTCCCCTGAATAAAAAAAAAGCATTTTCAGAAAAAGGTCCGTGTGTGTGTCTGTATCTCTGAACATGATAACTCAAAAACGAAAACTCGGTAAAATCCAAACTTGGTATTTAAGTTTAATATCTTCCAGGAATACGAGACAGATTTTGAGAAAAATCCTCCCACCCTAAATCTACCCTTTACATGGAATTTTTTTCGAAATTTTTGATTTTCTTAAAAATGGCTCTAACGATTTTGATTAAAATATCGTATATTAAAGATATTTATCTGACAAATAAAATGTATATTTTGAATTTTCTGGGAATAGCCTCTGAAGACTACTATATTCTGGACGAATTTTCGGAATCTTGCTTAACTACTAAACCGTAAGAGATGGAGATAAACTTGCCTCACAAAAATTTGGAGCACTTTAAAACACAATTTATGTCATATACATTTTTTCGTGTAGTTGATAGTTTTTGAGATATTCCTTGTTATTGTTTTCAGCTTTGAAAAACTTATACTTTTTTCGTAAAGAATGTGTCAACTCCTATCCATACTCTCTTATTTCCGTTCTACTTATAAGGAATCAAGTAATAAGAATATTTCTGCTAATTTTTTCTCGATTATCATGAAGTAAATAGAAGCCTAAGATTTTTAATAATATTTTTTGCAGAGATGTAGAGAAAGTCATGTGAATGGAACACATTAGATTTTTTATAAATGATTTCACACAGTGGACCTGAACGTATATTCTCGGCTAGTGCATTCCCTTATTTCCAGTCTACTTATAAGGAACTAAGTAATAAAATTCTGCTAATGTTTATCTGAATTAGCATGGTATTGAAAGAGGAATTATCTTTTGTAAGAAGCTTGTTTGTAGAGTAGCTAGAGAAAGTGATGTGTTGTTATATTTAACATATACATCACTTTATATGAAAGCTAGTAACGTTGGTTGTAATCCTGGCCGATCTGGTACACGGGAAAGTCGCGGAAACGGTCTTCAACTTGTTTTATTCACGGACATTTCCTGGAATTCCTGGCATTTCATTTTCACGTCTTTTCGGAGCTTTAAGAACTGGTTTTAGATTTCTTGCGTCACAGAATATTTTTCTTAGAATGTTCGCTTCTCTTTCGACCTGTAAATTTTTTAATTCCCCATGCATCATTCAGAGAAAACCTGCTGTGAATAACGTTTACGTCACGTTTTGTTTCCTGGTGTACAATGAACTACAGACACTCACTGTTCGCGTAATGGAGCACGCGATGACGCTTTCTGGAGGTTGTGGGTTCGAGTTCCACAACCATAGGCTTTTCTCCGGGTCAAACACATACTGGTGAGAGGTTAGATAGAGCATGTTATTGGAGGACACCTCGACCGTCCTGCTCGTCTGTCGCCACGTCCTCGGTCGTTTCCGTCTCTTCTGGCGCTGCGGTGGGTTCCTGCCGACTGCTGAAAGGTCATCAGATTCCTCTATTTCTCAAGGGGTGGAGAACAAGCACACGAGACATTTTCGCTGATTCCTATTTTATCTTCTGGTCGACCTGGTTGATTTTGTAACTTTGAGGTTCTCGAGACCTCGCGCGGTGCGGTAAGAATTTCTCACCTCGCGATATTTTACCCAGATGCGAGCACCATTTGGGGCGATCCAACTCACGCGCGATTACTTTATCCTGTTTACCGCGCTTCCTTACTTTAGCCGTTCTGCGCACTGGAGCATTACTTTACCAACTGAATGAACCGAACGACGAGCAATAAGCAACCAGCAACTCAGCGACTGAGCTCTTCCGTATTTATTCCGTTTGAAACCTGGCTTTACGTCTTAAAGTCACCTGCTTATTGGTCGAATGTTTGCGGGTCGGTTTCTTAATTTCCCGGCTGTCGGCTTCCCATTGACCGAAACACATTTACCCCGGTAGACGTGGCAAAGATCGAGACATTTCTGTGGCCTACCTTGACCTCGCGCGCAGATCGGGACATTTGGAATACAATAACACATAACGGTAGCCACCTTGGCCCCTTCTGAAATAGCCTGCGAGAAACTGCTGTTTGCTCTCAAAAGAACACCCCAGGTACACGTATGCAATCGTTACATATATTCATTTTTAATAGTAATAATGAAATATCTTATATCCTAGTACGAGGGCCGTTTTTTTTTTTAAATCTCCGATAGGCTATAAATAAAAGACAAGTTCATAGAAAGTAATTATTTTATCACTAAAAGCTTTGTACACTTATGGTTACTTTTCAACATAATCAATGAAAAGATTGAGACATTTATCGTGCCTGTGCACAAGCTTTGCAATACCCGCTTCAAAAAATGTTGCCGCCAATGATTTCAAATGAGCATTGACGTTGTTTTGAAGATCTTCGTTGGTTTGAAAGTGCTACCCTCCTAGCCACGTCTTCAGTTCAGAGAAAAGTTGAAAGTCGCTGGGTGCCAAGTCGGATGATCGTAAAATGTTCCATTGAAATTGTTCAAGGAGCCGATGGGTTGTGTGTGGACGAGCATTGTCATGGATCAACACAATTCCTGAAGTCAGCATTCCACTTCGTTTGTTTTGAATGGCTCTTGCAAACGTCCTAAAGTTTCACAATAAACAGCTGCATTGATAGTGGTTCCGGGCTACATCATTGGCGGCAACATTTTTACCGGGCAACATTGGCGGCATACAGATTGTATTTTTATTTTACTTTTATTTTTAGATCACTAGATGGCTTCCCTGGCGCGCCAGCAGGCCGAAAGGCGGAGCCCCTACATTGTTTAGCCTCTTCATGGCAGATTTCTCTACAGTGCAGGGCGTCAAGATGACCCAGTTGGCTGAGGACGTCCTGCTCAGTTAAAAGCCTTCGCAGAGCCTTCACCGACACTTCCATCTCGTCCAGGACTGGTGCAGACAGTGGCAAAAGCCACGCTGTTCTGTTTACCAGAAAACTTCTCCTCCCCCGCAGCTCAGATACCCAACTTCTCCTACCAGGACCAAAGGATAGAGTGGGGAAATACCATCTGACACCTAGGCGTCAATCTAGATAAGGGCCTCTCAAATGCCGGTCCACTTAAAGTTACGTCTCTTCAAGGCGCTCTTAGTCCTCAGATGCTCCATGCCTGCGAGGTATGGGGCATGGCAGCAGACACCTGGCCTGACTGGTTACAGCGGATACAGAATAGAGAACTCCGGTCAATCTGTTCTGAATGTCGACGTTTCCCAGTGAGGCTACTACACGAAGCTTCGGAAGATGTAATCAGGCGCCGGATTCAAAAATAATACGCCTGATTGGGCCAACATGAGAAGGCACTTGTCAGAACACTGGAGGACTACTTACGAACTTAACGCCGATACAGGCATGGCTTGCGGGCAACCTAGGCAGTTGTCAACTAAAACTCAACCCAACAAAAACAAATATTTAACTCTTTGTTGCCTGTCGGTACCTATAAGTTCCGCTTATTTGAAGCGTAACTATACAAATAGGGTTGTACTCTAGGATTAATTTCATGTTATACTAACCTTCAACCATAAACGACAAGTAAGCAAGACTGTTTTATGTTGTAAAAAGATATACAAAATTTTCCCTAAAATTGCGGTGATTTTTTTAAATAAATAAAAGAGTAAAACTCACATAACTACAGTCAAATGTCACCCCAAGCATCCCACCGATTATTTTACTTGTGCTCTCCCCGTCCTTTATCACAATCACTGGGATTTGAACTTGCAACATTTGGCTTTGAATGGATGGCCAGTCCATTACTTATCATCTAACATCATGGCTATGTGAACTATTTTTTTGGTAGTGCCTTTGGTAGGATCATGAAAACTGGTTTAGAAGAATTTAAACTATTAATTGAGAAGAAAAAGATTAACAAAGCATCTACATTTGTTTTCATTTCTATGTTCTCTATTATTTGACATAATAATTTTATAGGTTTATGCCCATATATTACTTTCTCTACACGTAATAAGCACATAGAGTATAGAGAAGGTATTGTATTGCACCCAAAATTCGATACCGATATTTCTCCGGAAATATATGTTTTGAGATCCCTGAATCCAAAAAAAACATTTTTAGGAAAATGTCCGTGGGTGTGTCTGTGTGTGTTTGTGTGTATGTGTGTGTGTCTGTGGGCAGCATAGCTCAAAAACGAAAAGACCGTTGAATACCAAACTTGGTATTTAAGATTGGTATTTTCCAAGGATGCGACACAAAGATTTTCAAGAAATACCTCCCCCCACCATAACTACCCTTTACCTGAGACTTTTTTCGAAAATTTTTGATTTCCATAAAATTCCCTCTAACGATTTTGAAGGGCCGCGCCGTGGCCGAGTGGTTAGACCACGCGCCTCTCACCTAGACGGCCTGGGTTCGATCCCAAGCGACCGCATGTGAGATTTGTGGTGGACAAAGCGGCGCTGGGGCGGGTTTTCTCCGGGTACTCCGGTTTCCCCCGCCATCTCATTCCACCGGTGCTCCATCATCATTCATGTATCATCAGTGTCACCGCCTGCGGTGCCATAAGTAGTTAAAGCGGGCGTTAAACACTACCAAAAAAAAAAATAACGATTTTGATTAAAATATTGTGTATTAAAGGCATTAACCTGACAAATAAAATGTATATCTTGAATTTTCTGGGAATAGCCTGTGAAAACTACTTTATTCTGGATGAATTTTACGGAATTTTGCATAACTACTAAACCGTAAGAGATGGACACACGCAAATAACGCACGCATACACTCCACGCGCAAACAACACACGCACTCACTCCCACACGCAAATAACGCACGCATACACTCCACGCGCAAACAACACACGCACTCACTCCCACACGCAAATAACGCACGCATATACTCCAACACGCAAACAACACACGCACTCACTCCCACACGCAAAGAACGCACGCATACACTCCCACACGCAAACAACACATGTATACACGCCCACACGCAAATAACGCACGCATACACTCCCACACACAAACACATACGTACACACGCCCACACGCAAATAACGCACGCAAACAACACATGCACTCACTCCCATACAAATAACGCACCCACACACTCTCACACGCAAACAACACACGCACTCACTCCCACACGCAAATAACGCACGCACACACTCCCAGATGCAAACAACATGCGCACTCACTCCCACACGCAAATAACGCACGCACACACTCCCAGATGCAAACAACATACGCACTCACTCCCACACGCAAATAACGCACGCACACTCCCACACGCAAACAACGCAGGCACACACTCCCACACGCAAACAACACACGCACACACTCCCACAGGCAAACAACACACGCACACGCAAACAACACATGCATACACTCCCACACGCAAACAACACATGCATACACTCCCACACGCAAACAACACATGCATACACTCCCACACGCAAACAACACACGCATACACTCCCACACGCAAACAACACACGCACACACTCCCACACGCAAACAACACACGCACACACTCCCACACTCAAACAACACACGCACACACTCCCACACGCAAACAACACATGCATACACTCCCACACGCAAACAACACATGCATACACTCCCACACGCAAACAACACACGCATACACTCCCACACGCAAACAACACACGCACACACTCCCACACTCAAACAACACTTGCACACACTCCCACACGCAAACAACACATACACACACATTCCTACACGCACAAACTCCCACACGCAAACAACACACGCGTACTCCCACGCACACGAAACACGAGTTCAACAGTGGCTGTCTTCACTGGCGGCAGCTTTCTTTGGTGACGTACAAAAGCTGATTGTCCGTTATGACAAAAACCTGACAATGATGGCAGTTATGTCGAAAAATAGATTAAGGAATGTTCTTTCATATAAAACCGGTACTTACTCTCTGGACACTCCTCGTGTCTTGTAAAGTATTTATATAATTGAAATATCATTTGGCGTTCCTATTAGCACAATGATAATGCAAACACAGTAAAACCTTCAGATAAGTCTATACAGATATATAGAAAACTGTAGACCAATATAGAAAATTGCAGAAATTCATACTTTAAAGTTCGAGTAAACCTGAAAGTTGAAGCAGTTTATTGAACTGTGTATTAAAATGGTGGCAGAGGTGGGTGATAAAAGTGCGCTAGTTGTGAGGTGGGGAACGAGCAGATGTTTCATCTGCTTAAGTGGAACATAAAGCTAGACTTACAAAGAGCACATTTGTGCAAACGTTTGTATGTTTGTGCAGTTTGAGGAAATTGGTCGAGTTCTAACTTCACTTAACCCTCTTCCAAAAACAGAAAGGAGCAGTGAAAATGAAAGAAATGGAAGGAAGGTGTGGGAAGTGTTACGTCGTCCAGTAACCCCTCCCCCCCTGCGGTATAAGGGTTTGGTGGTAATGAGAGCTTCTAGATAGGGCGAACACGGAAAAGTACTTCCAGGTACCAGTTCTTGTAGCGGCGCCTCCCCCCCCCCCCCGGCCGGGGCGGGCTGCCCCTCTCAGAGAAAATGACGAAAAGATTGCCATCCCAAGTCTGGGAAAATATTTTCAGGATCATTTCACATCTAGATGCCACTCTAACGTATATTTACCATAGCCACTATATGGGCTATCTGTCGGCGTTTTACTACCTGCTTTCTGCCATTTCCCTCTTGTTCTGTTTCCTTGCTGCTTCTAAAAACATGCTAGGTGTTTTAGTGGCTCCAACTTGGCGAGATACACTTTCTCTGTTGCTTTACAGTTCTACCATTTGTAAAACAAAAACGGTCATAGATTTTTCTACGTCCGAGCGTAATTGAGTAGTTTATGAACCCATTTCAGATCGGAAATTCATCTTTACGGAATCCACGCGCAAAAAGTGCAGCAAGGTAAAGTAATTTTGTTCCAACTTTACGCTCGCCAAAATAACTCACGATATTAGTGTGCATACATCACTGATCAACAGACAAACATTTAAAATTAGTCGTGCACGATATAATGTTATGTTCAACGTCGATAAGTGACAAATATTCTTCCGCAGCTCTAAGGATATCATAATTCTCACGGAACAACAATAATATTGGTTTGTCACGGCCTGCTATAACCGTACCGTCATCGCGCCCAGGAATGCGAAATAAATATCCAACTATAACCCTTGGTGAATGGCTCAAACTTAACCTCAAATTTATTTCATCTTTTGTTATTTCTCTTTTAATATCAGAAAATTCTCGTAGAAAAAAACATTGTATGATACGCGAGCGTAAAATTTCTTTTTGATTCCTGGCTGGTTTATTAATATTCCCCCTCGAATCAAAAACCATAAGTTTACATAATAATTAACTATAAGGTATATACAGTATTTACATTTCAAAACTTGCTCAAGTTTAATCTTTTTGCATTCATTATTATTAAAATGAAGATTATTATTGTTATTATTATTGTTATTATTATTATTATTATTATTATACAATATATAGACCTCCATTTTAACAGAAGGTATTTTAGGATCACAATTACTTTCTCTACATAGTACATGGTACGTAGGTAGAGAAGATATTGCACTCCACCCAAAAATTAGATTGCGAGACTTTACCCCTATCTAAAAACTATGATGTGTTCCATTCACATGACTTTCTCTACATCTCTGTAACAAATTATTCTTAAAAAACTTTATTCTTCTACTTCATATTAATCGAAGTAAACATTAACACAAATGGTCTTATTACTTGCTTCCTTGTAATTAGAAGGAAAATAAGGGAGTGCACCATGCTAAAGTGATAATCACATGTTTTAAAATGTGGTTGCTAAGAAATCAAATCCGTTTCTTTGCGTAGACAGGAGTTGACAACTCCCGTATGAGAAAAATTATAGTATTTTAAAATTTAAACCAATAAAAAAAAATATCTCGAAAACAGTCAACTCCACGAAAGAAATGTATATGACATAAATGATGTGTTTTAACGAGATCTACGTTTTTATGTAGTAAATATTTGTCCATCTCTTATGGTGAACTAGTTAGGTAAAATTCAGCAAAATTCATTCACAATAAATACGTCTTCAGAAGCTGTTCCCAAAAAATTCAAGATATACATTTTATCTGTCATGTAAATATTTTTATTAAACGACATTTTAATAAAAAATCGTTTGAGGGATTTTTGAGAAAATCAAAATTTTAGAAAATTTTTCCATGTAAAGGGTAGTTGGCGGTGGGGGGATTTGCTTGAAAAACTTCGCGTCGCATCCTTGGAAGATCTCGAACTTAAATACCAGTTTTGGTATTTAACGGTATTTTCGTTTTTGAGCTATGCTGCCCACAGGTACACACACATACACACACAGACACGCACACACTGACACACACGGACATATTTATAAAAATCTTATGTGTTACATTCACATAGTTTTCTCTACTACTTTGCAATAAATTATTGTTAAAATGCTTATGCTTCTATTTACTTAATGCTAATCGAGACAAAATTAGTAGAAATAGTCTTATTTCCTTGTACGTAGAAGAGAAATAAGAGACTACCATAGGTTAAAGTGATAGTCAAAAGCTGGTTGCTGTGACTCAAGTTCCTTTGTTTGTATTGACAGGAGTTGACAAATTCCTGTGTGAGAAAAGTGTAAGTTTTTCAAAGCCGAAATTAATAACAAGGAATATCTCAAAAAAGACCAATTACACGAAAAAATGTATATAACATAACCTGTGTGTTTTAACATTCTCCACGTGTTTTGTGTCCAGAAAAGATACAGAGGAGATCTCACTATATCAAGATTAAATAAATGTTATTGAGACAGTCATGGTCTGTTAGGAGTCTAAAAGTTGCTACACAGGATCTTCTTGGTAATGTAGTGATTCTGGTCGTGTTATTACATAAACTTTCCCATGGTTTCCCTTCAGTGTGTAAGATATGGATAGAAACCATCTACTGCGCTGCCCAACCTTTAGTCAACATGATAATATGACATCAAAATACTGGAATGCAAGAGAGCGAATGGCTTCACTGCCAACTGCTCAACATTAGATACCAACCAACCATTTTTTGTGTAACAAGTTTTTGTCCATCTCTTATGGTTTAGCAGTTATACAAAATTTCGTAAAATTCATCCGGAATAAAGAGCTTTTCAGACGCTATTCCCAGAAAAATCAAGATATACAGTTTATTTTTCCTGTAAAATATGTTTGATATACGACAAAATTGTTAGACATATTTTTGAGAAAATAAAAACTTTTGAATTTTTATCCATGTAAAGGGTAGTTTTGGTGGTGGAGGAATTTTCTTCAGAATCTGCGTATCGCATATTTGACTGTTTGTTTTTGAGCAATTCTGTCCACAGATACACACACGGACATATTTCTTAAAATTATTTTTTTTTGGATGCAGATTTTCGTCGAAATCTGTATGGACTTTTTGGGGGCAATACAATACCTCTTTATACACTCTGTACATAGTGCGTGTAGAGAAAATGATAATTAAGTTTGTAAGGTACAGAATAGTTAGAGGGAGTCTTGCTGTTTACTTTCTCTACACGTACTATGTACATGGTGTATAGAGAAAGTATTGCACTCCTATCAAAAATACCACACCGAGATTTCAGCGGAAATACATGTTTTGGGTCCCCTGAGTCCAAAAAAAAAAGCATTTCCAGAAAAAGGTCTGTGCGTGTGTGTCTGTGGACAGCATAACTCAAAAACGATAAGATCGTAGAATACCAAACTTGGTATTTAAGATTGGTATCTTCCAAGGATGCGACACGAAGATTTTCAAGAAAATCCCCCCATCCCCAACTAACCTTTACAGGGAACGTTTTTTGGAAATTTTGATTTTCTTAAAAATGGCTCTACGATTTTGATTAAAATATGGCATATTAAAGATATTTACGAGACAAATAAAATGTATATCTTGAATTTTCTGGGAATAGCCTCTGACGACTACTTTATTCTGGATCAATTTTACGTAATTTTGCATAACTGATAAACCGTAAGAGATACAAAAAATGCAGAGCTCTTTAAAACACACAATTTATGTTATATGCATTTTTTTCGTGGAGTTGATCGGTTTTTAGATATTCTTTTTGTTTGGTTTGAGCTTTAAAAACTTGTACTATTCTGATACAGGAATTTGCCAACTCCTGTCCATACAAACAAAGGAACTTCAGTCGCATAGCAACCAGCTTTTGACTATCACTTTAACCTATTTCTGTAGCAAGTAATAAGACTATTTCTGTTAATGTTTTCTCGATTAGCATGAAGTAAATAGGAGCATAAGATGTAGAGAAACTCATCATATTTTTACATTTTAATTTTCTACGTTTTATATGAGAGTAAGTCCCGGTGATGAAGCAAAACGGGTAGAGACTTGAATCAGGTAAGCTCGTCCGTCGGGAGGATAAACACAATCATGCGCCGAGCCGAGCCGACCGCGCTACCCCCTGGTGGAGCTTCCTGGAAGCCAGGATCACAGCAGCCACGCGCGTTCAACAACTTCAGTTGTCGTTGTGGCTGCGGCTCAACCGGTTACGTGTCTACGTGTGTATGCTTGTACAGTATAGCCTGTGTCGGTCGCGTGTGTTTGTGTTCCAGTGTTTAGTGCAAACAAAAAGTGTTTCAGCTTTCATGTAAGTATTACACAAATGTTTCATGTTGGCAGGCCTGTCAATTAACAGAATAATCTGCACACCTCGCGTGTCATAAGACCAAAAGATTTGTGCCCGTGTTTTACAGCGATTCGCATTTGTGGGCAGAAATGCTGGATGGAGGTTCTAAATCAAAAGCTGCGTTTCAACTGTCATTTCTGGAGGGTGAGAAGTGAATTGTGTGCTGAGAGCACCTAACCGGGAAAATGCGGCACATGGAGAAATAAGCTCGTGAAAACTCTGTGGCGGTTATAACATACTTGAAATATGGGGTAAAAATCTACCTGTTCTGTAACAAAAACATGTATAAACGCTTATTCCTCTATCTGCTTCACGCTAATCGACATAAACATTAGCAGAAATACTTTCTTTCCTTAAATAGAAGGGAAATAAGAGAATAAACTAGGCTAAAGCGATAGTCAAATACTTTAAAAATTGGCCGCTCTGTGACGCAATTCAAATTCCAATCTGATATGTTCCATTCACATGACTTTCTCTACATCGCTGTAACAAATTATTGTTAAAAACCTTATTCTTCTATCTTCTTTATACAATCGAGATAAATATTAGTAGAAATTTTCTTAATTACTTGCCTCCTTGTAAGTAGAAGCTATATAAAGCAATACACTAGGCTAAAACGAATATCAAATGTCTTAAAAACTGGTTGCCATGTGTTTGAAATCCGTTTCTATCTAGGGCCAGGAGTTTACAACTTTCCGTAAGAGAAATTTTCAAACTGAAATCAAAAACAAGGAATATCTAAAAAAACGATAAACTTCACGAAAAAAAAGTATATAACATAAATTGTGTGTTTTAATGTGCTCTACATTTTTTGTGTGGTAAGTTTTTCTCCATCTCTTACGGTTTAGCAGTTATGCAAAATTCCGTAAAATTCATCCAGAATAAAGTAGTCTTCAGAAGCTATTCCCAGAAAATTCAAGATATACATTTTATTTGTCATTTTTATTTTATCTTTAATATATGATATTTTAATCAAAATCGTTAGAGCCATTTTTGAGAAAATAAAAATTTTCGAAAAAAGTTCCAAGTAAAGGGTAGTTTGGGGTGGTGAGATTTTTCTCAAAACATTCGTGTCGCATCCCCGTATGGTACTAAACTTAAATACTAAGTTTTGTATTTTACCGACTTTTCGTTTTTGAGTTATCCTGTTTACTAACACACGGACTTTTTTCTGAAAATGTTTTTTTGGATACAGGGGACCCTAAAACATACATTCCCGGTTAAATCTCGGTATAGAATTGTTGGGTGCATTACAATACCTGCTCTATACATTATGTGCATAGTATGTGTAGAGAAAGTAAAAACATTTAAAATATGCGGGTTGCTTTCGCATTTCTCTACCTGTTCTGTAAGAAACAAAAAGTTATTCCATGCTAATCAAGATAAACTTTAGCAGTGTTATTAGTTCCTCATAAGTAGAAGAAAGTCGCCCTCCGTGGTGTAATGGCTAACTTTAATGTCGCGGGTTCAAACCCGGCGGAGGACCATCAATTTGTTCGAGTGTAAAAATACTTAGCATGTCTTCCTTCGGAAGGGAAGTAAAGCCGTTGGTCCCGTGTCGTAAATTTACGGCACGTAAAAGAACCTCAAGCCTGATAGAGAGGACTCTGAGCAAAATAATTAAGCGGTCTTTCACGCCCATCATAGAATGGGACGCTGAGAACCACAGCAGTTAAAGAGCGTCCATAAATAACACGCCATTTGTGTATTTTATAAGTAGAAGGGAAATAAGGGAGTACACCAAGATAAACCTTATTAAAATGTTTTAACAGCTGACCGTTCTGTGATGCAATTCAAGTTCTCTTCCCTTTGTATGGCCAGGATTAAAACAATCTGATGCTTTCCCTTCACATGACTTTCTACTGGATCTGCAACTGTACTCACAAAATATTGTTCTTCTATCTGCTTTATACTAATCGAGATAGACATTAGCAGTCTTATTGCTTAGATCCTTAAAAGTAGAAGGGAAATAAGGGAATGCACTAGGCCAAAGCGGTAGTCAAATGTTTTAAAAGCTGGCCGCTCTGTCATGCAATTCAAATTCTTTTCTCCTTTTATGACCAGAATTAAAAAAAAAAAAAGTTGATGTGTTCCATTCACATGTTTTTCTCTGCATCTCTGTGATAAATTATTGTTAAAAAGCTTATTCTTCTGTTTTTACTTCTTGCTAATCAAGATAAAAATTAGCAGAATTGTCTTATTACTTGCTTCTTTGTACATAGATAGGAAATAAGGGAATACGTTAGGCTAAAGCGATAGTCAAATCCATTAAACCTGGCCACTCTGTGACGCAATTCAAATTCCCTTCTGTTTGTATGTCCGGTAGTAAAAAAAAAAAAAGTAAACAACGACTTTATATTTGATAACAATCTGATGTGTTGCATTCATACGAGTTTTTCTACTTCTCTGCGATAAATTATTATTAAAAAAATTATTCTTCTATTTACTTCACGGCTAATCTAGTAAAAATTAACAGAAATTGTCTTATTCTTACTTCCTTGTAAGCTGGTTGCTATGTGACTGAAGTTCGTTTGTTTGTATGGACAGGAGTTGGCACATTCCTGTATGAGAAAAGTTAAGTTTTTCAAAGCTGAAATCAAAAACAAGAAATGTCTCAAAAACGATCATCTCCACGAAAAAAATGTATATAACATAAATTGTGTGGTTTAATATGCTCTACATTTTCTGTGTGGTAAGATTTTGACTATCTATTACGGTTTAGCAGTTATGCAAGGTTCCGTAAAATTCATCCAGAGTAGGCTCAGAGGATATTCCCAGAAAATTCAAGATTATACATTTTATTTGTCAGGTAAATATCTTTTATATACGACATTTTAATCAAAATCATTTGAGCCATTTTTAAGAAAGTAAAAATGTTCGAAAAAAGTTCTATGTAAAGGGTAGTTGGGGGTGGAGGGATTTTCTTGAAAATCTTCGTTTCGCGTCCCTGGAAAATACTAAACTCAAATACAAGTTTGGTATACAACGGTATTTTCGTTTTTGAGCTATGCTGTCCACAGATACACACGATTCACACACACACACACACACACACACACACACACACACACGGACCTTTTACTCAAAATGCATTTTTTCTATTCAGGGGGACCCCAAACATGTATTGCCTGTGAAATCTCGGTATAACATTTTTGGGCGGAGTGCAATACCTTCTCTATACACTATGTACATAGTACGTGTAGAGAAAGTAAAACATAGTATAGAAAAATCTTATGTGTTTCATTCCTATCCGTTTGGAAAGAAAATAGCTTCTCTATACACTATGTACATAGTACGTATAGAGAAAGCAAAACATAGTATAGAAAAATCTTATGTGTTTCATTCATATTCATTCTTATTCGTTTGGAAAGAAAATATTCTTACAAAAAGTATTCTTTTACCCTCATCAAAATAAACATTAACATAAATAGTCTTATTGCTTACTTCCTTGTAAGTAAGGGACATAAGGAAGTACAATAAGGTAAAATGATAGTCAAATCTCTTGAACGTCGCTCGCTCTGTGATACAATTCAAATCCCCTTCTCTTTGCATGACCGGGATTTAAAAAAAAGAAGAACGACTTTACATTTGAGTATTAGAAAATGGAACCCACTGGCAAGGAATATCTCGGAAATGGTTAACCCTACAAAAAATGTGTATGACATAAATCGTGTATTTTAAAGGAATTTACGGTTTTTATACAGTAAGATTTTGTGCATCTCTAACGGCTTACCAGTTGCACAGAAGTTAGGTGTTCGGAATGAAATGGACTTCAGAAGCTATTCTTAGAATATTCAAAATATACATTTCTTAAACATGAGGTACTTTAATTAAATTGTCACTTTCTCTACACGTACTATGAGCATAGTGTATAGAGAACGTATTATATTGCACCCAAAAATTCGATACCGAGATTTAACCGGAAATACATGTTTTGGTCCCCCTGAATAAAAAAAGAACATTTTCAGAAAAAGGTCCATGGGTGTGCGTGTGTGTGTCTGTGTGTCGTTTTACAGCATACCTCAAAAAGGAAAAGACCTATAAAAACCAAATTTGGTGTTTAAATTTGGTATGTTCTAAGGATGCGACACGAAAATTTTCAGGAAAATATCCGCACCCCCAACTACCCTTTACATGGAAAAAATTTCGAAAATTTTTAATTTCTCAAAAATGGCTCTAACGATTTTGATTACAATGTCGTTTATTTACGTGACAAATAAACTGCCTATCTTGAATTTACTGGGAATGGCGTATTGAGCACTCTTTATTCTACGTTATTTTATTAAATTTTGTATAGCTGGTAAACCGTAAGAGATAGACAAAAACTTATTCCACAACATACATAAATCTCGATAAAATACACAATTTATGCCTATATTTTTTTTCGTGGAGTTGGTCGTTTTCGAGATATTCCTTGATATTGATTTCGGTTTTAAAATACGTAAACTTTTCACATACGGGAGCTTGTTAACTCCAGGCCACGTAAAGAAACGGATTTCAATCTCATAGCAACGACATTTTGAAACATGTGACTGTCGGTTTATCCTAGTGTATTCCCCTCTACTTACAAGGAACTAAATAAAAATGACGTTAATGATAATGTTTTAGCATGAACTAGAGGAATAAGCTTATTAACAATAATTTCTTACAGAGGTGTAGAGAAAGCTATGTGAATGGAACACATGAGATTGGTTTTGATAGAATCAAAATGCTGATAAAGACAAAGATTAGCAGCAATAGTTTTAAAATGCCATTCCAAATAGGTAGAAGGAAAATACAGAAAGCCTTTATTAGACTAAGGCGAGAGTATAATATTTTAAAACCTGGTCACTATATGCTTGAAATTAGGTTTTTATTGTATATCCAGGAATAACACAAAAGAGATATAAAACGTATGACGAGTCCACGTTTGAGTAAAATTTAAGTACTTCAAGATTGAAACCAATTACAAGGAATATCTTGAAAATCGTTAACTTCACAAGATTTTTTGAAGTGATACATTCACATGATTTTTCATTACCGCAACAAGCCATTCTTACACAACATTATTCTTTTGTTTACTTTTGTGTTAGTTTTGTAGAGTATCCTCACAAAAATTCTTATGTTATTTTCTCGCACGAAAACGTTTAACACGTTCTTTATTTCCTGTATTAAGTAGCGGAAATGCTCTTATAACACAAATATTCAGTTTTTACTAGAGATATATGTTTCGGTACACCCTGAATAAAAAAATGCTTTCTTTGCCGCGTATAAGGGACATAAAAGACAGAGAAGGTACTGCATGAAAATAGAGGTTTTAGGCTCCCCTGATTAAAAATAACACTTTTAGAAAACAAATATGTGTGTGTCGCCGTTTTTCTGTGAAGCTTTAAAAACGAAAAGTCGGTTAAATATCAAACTTCGTATTTAAACATAGTATCTTCCAAGGATACGAAAATGCCCCACAAAAATATCCACCACCCCAAATTACAGGCTACATGGAGTAAACTTTCTGAATGTTGCCATGGTAGCTCAGTGGTAGAGCAACCGGCGAGATCCGTGGTTCAGATACCAGCTATGGCATTGAATGTTTCAGTCTGACTCTACCTATCCAAAATAATAATCGTTTGTGACACTAGTATGTAGAGAAAGTCATATAAATGGAACACAACAGATTAGTTTTACTTTCTCTACACGTACTATATACATAGTGTATAGAGAAGGTATTGCACTCCACCGAAAAATTCGATATCGAGATTTCACCGGAAATATATGTTTTAGGGTCCGCTGTATCCAAAAAAAGCATTTTCACAAAAAGGTCCCTGTGTGTGTGTCCGTGTGACTGTGAACACAATAACTCAAAAACGAAAAGTCGGTAAAATACCAAACTTGGTATTTAAATTTAGTATCTTCCAGGGATACGACACGAAGATTTTGGGAAAAATCCCCACACCCACAGCTACCCTTTACATGGAACCTTTTTCGAAAATTTTGATTTTCTCAAAAATGGCTCTTAACGATTATGGTTAAAATATGTATAATAAAGCTATTTAGCTGACAAATAAAATGTATGTCTTGAATTTTCTGGAAATAGCCTCTGAAGAGTACTTTATTCTGGACGAATTTTACGGAATTTTGAATAACTGCTAAACCGTAAGAGATGGACAAAATCTGAATACACAAAAAATGTAGAGCACGTTAAAACACACAATTTATGTTATATACATTTTTTCGTGGAGTTGATCATTTTTGAGACATTCCTTGTTTTTGGTTTCTGTTTTGAAAAACTTTTCTCATACAGGAATTTGTCAACTGCTGCCCATACAAACAAAGGAACTTCAGTGACATAGCAACCAGCTTTTGAATATCGCTTTAACCTATGGTACTCCCTTATTTCGCTTCTACTTATAAGGAAGTATAAGCTTTTAAGAATAATTTGTTGCACAGATGCAGAGAAAGTCATGTGAATGGTACTCATCATAATTTTTCTTGTATCACACGCACACATACACCTTTATACTAAGAGCAAACCCTATGTGGAAATCATGAGCAAATAAAGGCCAAAGGATTACAATCATCTATTATAGGCAAAGAATGAAGAAAGGAGTGTGAAAAAAGCGCCTGTTGCCAGTTCACACACGCTTAATCCAAGCGTGAATGAGTTCTCTATACGGACTGGCTTTCATATTCATGCGCCGAGCAAGATAAAAATGCTCACTTTTTATAGTGCAGCCGCCGTCGCTTATGACGCGCATTTAATTTACAAGTAGGCCCCAGATAACTAACATTGTGATGCATGCAACCATAAATTTTCGTGCTGCATGAAAAATGAACAGCTGGACCCTGTGTTTTTATATTCCAGAGCTGGCTGAACTTTGGGAGTGCTCGTATGTGTAATACTGACCAGAGTATCTATCGCTCGCAATAAAACAGCAATTCTGTGACCAACATCAAATCTTACGTATGTAAAACGAATTAAACACGTAGAATTATATGCTGCTCAACATGCCTATAACTTGCAAGCCATTTTTAGAAAAAGGTCCTGTCAGAGTCTGTGAACTCGACAACTCAAAAAAGAAAAGTCGCTAAAGTATCAACCTTTTTATTTAAGTTTAGTATCTTCGAAGGATGCGCGACACGAAGATTTTGATGAAATACCCCCCACCTGAAACTTGAGAAAATGTTTGATTTTCTCAAAAATGCCTATAAGGATTTTTTTTAAAGTATCGAATATTAAAGATATGCACCTGACAAATAAAATGTATATCTTGAATTTTCTGGGAATAGCCTCTGAAGACTACTATATTCTGGATGAATTTTACGGAGTTTTGCAAAACTACTAAACCGTAAGAGATGCACAAAAACTTACCACACAAAAAATGTAGAGCGCTTTAAAACACACAATTTTTGTTACATACATTTTTTCGTAGAGTTAGTCGTTTTTTAGATATTTCTTGTTTTTGTTTCACCTTTAAAAACTTATTTTCTCATACGAGAATTTGTCAACTGCTGTCTATACAAACACAGGAACTTCAGTCACATAGCAACCAGCTTTTGACTGTCATTTTAACCTATGGTACTCTTTTATTTCCCTTCTACTTACAAGGAAGAAAGTAATAAGACTATTTCTGCTAATTTTTTCCGAATTAGTATGAAGTAAATAGAAGCATAATCTTTTTAATAATAATTTGTTGCAGAGATGTAGAGAAAGTCATGTGAATGGATCACGTAAGATTTTTTTTTATATTCCAGAGCTGGCTGAACTTTGAGAGTGCCCGTATGACCAGAGTATCGCACGCAATAAAACAGTAATTCTCTAGCCAACATCAAATCTTATGTATATAAAATGAACTAAACATTTGTACATTTATAAGCTGCTGAACGTGGCTATAACTTGCGAGCCATTTTTATAAAAAGGTCCGTGTGAGAATCTGTGAACACGATAACTCAAAAACGAAAAGTCCCGCCACCACAAACTACCTTTTACATGGAAAATGTTTGTAAAATTTTGATTTTCTCAAAAATGCCTCTAAGAATTTTGATTAAAATATCGTATTTACATGACAAATAAAATGTATATCTTGAATTTTCTGGGAATAGCCTAAGAAGACCTATTTATTCTGGATGACTTTTGCTTAGTTTTGAATAACTAGTAAATTGTAATTGGTAGTCAAAGTTACAATAAAAATGTAGATCTCGTTAAAAACACACAATTTATGTCATATAAATTTTTTTCTTAGACCTGACCATTTTTTATATATTGCTTGTTATTTGTTTCTGTTTCAAAATGCGTAAAACTTTTCGCATACGGGAATTTGTGAACTCCTGGCAATGCTTAGAAACGGATTTCAACAACATGGCAACCGACTTATAATGTCGTTTTAGCCCAGTGTGTTTCCTTATTTCCTTTCTGCTTACAAGAAAGCATTTCTGCTAATATTTATCTAGATTAGCATAAAGTGGCTAGAAGAATTTGATTTTTAACAATAATGTTTTACATAGATGTAGAGAAAGTCATGTGAATGGAACACATCACATTTTTAGAAACATTTTCGTTGAGTGCGTATGTCCGTGATTACGATAACTCGAAAACGAAAAGTTAAATATAGACTGTGGTCAGAGAGCGCTCTGTTTCATAATGTGGCGAGGCAATTGGAGTGAGTCATGAAATATCTGAAGAAAAGCTGAGCCGTTATAAGGTAATGTAATATCATAATGACCATTCGGTTTGCAATAAACCTGAAGGCGAAATTTGCGGTAGTAATTCGCCTTATTTCGTTATTTTTCTTGAAAACACAGAATTTAACCAAGGACATTCAGTTGGTCATCGTGCGGTTGTCGCCCTCCGTGGTGTAATAGTTACCACTCTTAACTTGATATACCCAAAGATCGCGGGTTCAAGCCCAGCGGAGAACAATAAATCTTTTCGGACGTAAAAATCCTTAGCAAAGCCTTTCGTCCCGTGTCGTAGATTTACGGCACGTTAAAAGAACCTCAAGCCTGATAAAGAGGCCCTTGAACAGCATTAGTGGTATCTATCTCTCTACATTTATTGTTTATTCAGAATATGTAGGTGATGTTATTCTGTAAGTGCTCGCTGCACACAAATTTGTTCATCGTTCAATGTGTAATTTCTCTGTGTTCTAATGTATGTTATTTCACGATCGTACATAACCGTGTAAAATAATCACGATTTCAAATAAAAATAGTAAACGTCGATCAATTACTCTATCATTTATATTTCGCAAAATCCACTTACAATGAGATAAGACAAAGGTTAGTGTTCTCATCTATCATAAATACTAAAACCATTTCTCACCGCCTTCCGAGCTCTCTAGAGATATTTGGAAAACTCCAGCAGGTATACAAGCCTGCATTCTCAACAGTAAGCTAATGTGTCAAAGTGCGCTCTCTGAGTGAGGTTGTGAGCTCAGTTACGATGTATAGTGAGCGCTGCTACTGTGAGATCTTGTGTTCGACTCCATGAGTGAAGTGAACAGAAAAGGAGGTGACTTTGCGCCTATTTAATACTTCGATGCATCGTGAAAAAAGTGAAGTGCTAGGAAAATACTGAACTAGTTCACATTGACGACTCGGCGGTGAGAACCAAGTGAAGTTACTTTGAAAACTGGACTAGGGTACATTAGTGAAGTGAAGTTTGTGAAATGACAAACTGTGAGATGGCATTAAAATTTAATTAGATTGCATTAGTGACCTGAACTTATAAAGTGACGAGAGAAACTATGAAGTGTCTTTGAAAATTGATCTATATTATGTTACTGAGGTGAGGTTAGTGAAGTGACAGTAGGAAACTAAGTGAGCTGGCGTTAAAATTGAACTAGATTCTATTAGTGAACTGAACTAAGTGATGGAAGTGAGAATTATAGAAAATAATACAATTTAACTTGATTACATTAGTGAACAGAATTTGGAGAAGTGACTGTGACAACCAAGTGAAATTATATTAAAACTGAACTCAATTACATTAGTGAAGTGACAGCGAGAATTGCGTGAAGTGTAATAAAGTTGAACTTGTTTACGTTAGTAAACTGATTTTAAAGAAGTGAATTTGAGAACTAAGTGAAGTGGCATTAAAATGAATGAGAATTAGTCAAGTGACAGCGACAATTACGCGAAGCGTAATAAAATTGAGCTTGTTTACATTAGTAAACTGAACTTAAAGAACTAAATGTGAGAACTAAGTGAAGTGGCATTAAAATTGAACTATATTACATTAGTGAAGTGAGAGCGACAATTAGTAAAGTGTAATAAAATTGAACTTGTTTACATTAGTAAACTGAACTTAAAGAAGTGAATGTGGGAACTAAGTGAAATGCCAATAAAATTGAACTAGATTACATTAATGAACTGAACTTAGTGAATGACAGTGATAATTATGTGAAATGTAATAAAAATGAACCTGTTTACATTAGTGAACAGAACTTGAAGAAGTGACTGTTGTGTAAGTGAAGTGAACTAGATTATATTAGCAAACTGAACTTAGTGAATGACTGTGAGAACTCACAAGAGATCAATGTACTTTGAAGTTACAGATCGAACTGAAATTTTTGTAGTGAAAGTAGAGCGGAAATAAAACTACTCCGACCTCGGGGTTCTCTCAAATAGACCAAACTTTGATGGAGAACATTATGAAATTTAGAGTAATTCTGTAATAATACTTAATTGCTTTAAAAAACACTAGACGATAGAGCTTACAAAAATGAGTTCTTTTTTTCCTTTTTCTGAGTTTATTTTCTTAAAGGAAGCCATCACTGTAGAAAAAATGAAACTTACTTTATTAACAAGTTTTGTTTTCACGGATATAAATTGTTCTGCGGTCTTCTGCGCATATAATTACAACATTGGTTATTTTCAGCGCCTAGCATATTACCAGGCAGTTGTTCGTTGGGCGGAAGACAGAACTCAAGTCAGCTGTTTCGACTTAAAACTCTACACATTTTTCCCGCCTGATAGAAGCCCTGAACAAATAAGTATTTAAAACTCTTATGTGTTCCATTCATATGACTTTCTCTACCTGTTCTGCAAACAAATTAATCTTAGAAAGCCTTATTCTTCTTCTACTTCATGTTAATCAAGATAAATATTAGCAGAAATGGTCTTATTACTTAGTAGAAGAGAAACAAGACAATATACTAGGCTAAAGCGATAATCAGATCCTTTTAAAAGCTATAACTAAGTTACTATAATTGAAATTGAGTTTTCTTTCCATGATCAGAAGTAAACAAAACATTCATAAAACGGATATGGACTTTCCGTTTGAGAAAGGCTTAACTAATTTAAAACTGAAACCAATAACAACGAATCTCTCGGAAATGTTGCTCTGCAAATGACGTGACATGAATTGACATAAATTGTGTGTTTTGACGAGATCTACATTTTTGTGTAGTAAGTTTTTGTCTATTTATTACGGTTTAATACTTCTGCAAAATTCATTACGAATGAAGTGGATTTTAGAGGCTATTCCAGAAAATCCAAGGTATGCATTCTATTTGTTATATATATATATATATATATATATATATATATATATATATATATATATATTAGGAGCCGCCGTGGCCGACTGGTTAGACCACCCGCCGCCATTTCATATCGTCGACTTCCTCAGTCTGACACCAGACATCGGGCCGATCGTCCATCCTGGCTTCTCTCTGATCTAGAGTCTTTGCTCCTCAACAGGCGTCTGAATTTGGACGCTGGCTTGTATCGTACATACAATATTGAGAAAATATAGTTAATATCTTTAATATTTGGTATTTTAATCAAATTATAAGTCATTTTACAAAAAAAAATGTTTAGTTGGGGGATTTTATTTAAAATCTTTGTGTCGCATTAAGCTGCTGAACTTAGATATCAATTTTGGTATTTCAACGACTTTTCGTTTTTGCGTTATGCTGTTCACAGACACTAAAAAACGACAGACAGACACACGCACCTATTTCCAAAATAGTTTTTTAAAGTCAGGGGGTCCGGTGTATTTTCAACAAAATCTCGGTATCAAATTTTTGGGTGGAATGTAATACTTTCATTTCCTGTTATGCGCGTCATTATGCTGTAGAAAAACAAACAAACAAAGAAAAAGTTACCTTCGTTTCGTTTTCCATATTTAAGACTGCCCCTTGGGTCTTACAAGCCGATGCCTCTGTATCAAGAGGTATGTCGGGGAGCCAACGGCACGAAACCACAGAATGGAGAACCTGGAACATGGCCAGGCATAAGCGTGAGGAAGTGGATGTTATGAAATGCAAGCGAAATGGAAGATAGGAAAGGTGATGATGGAACAGTTGGTGGAATGAGTGGCGGGGGAAACCGGAGGACCCGGAGAAAACCCGCCCAGACGCCGTTTCTCTACCACAAATCTCACATGCGGGCGCTTGGGGTCGAACCCGGGTCATCTAAGTTACATATCATTAAAATATATAAGAATTTAAAAATGAGTACTGATTACAAATAAACCGGAAGTCTATAACTCCACAAAACCAACATTTTAATTTAATGCCCTTTAACCTGGTAGCAGTCGTTAGAATGTCTTCCAGCCAGGAATTGACAAGGACTTCCGCGCGTCTTTATATCCTGTCTTCCTATGGCATGTATCTTCTTGTGGTCGCAGTGCGAATGAAGCATATAATTAGCTTTTGTGGCACGGTTTATTTCGCTGAAATCACAGGGACGTTCCCAAGCTGCAAGGGTCACGTGACTGCTCCACCTGCTACACACAACAAATTCGCACTTGCTGAAAGCGGTTGTCAGGGCGTTGAAAGCCACGAATACCGCCAGCAAGATGCATGCGCCTCGATGGCACAATGGCAGCACGATCCGCAAGGCACGCCTGTTTCATAAATACGGTCTTGACCGCACTTTTCAACAAGCAGACCACCGGCATCGACTGAAGACCGCCAGGTCACGGTCACGAAATCGTGCCCTTTCTCGTTAGCAATAAGATACCGACCGGCTGCTTTCATGAAATAAATACACCCCACACAAGAAAGGGAAATCTGAATGGCAGGTTTAATAACAGGGAGCCTGCTTACCCAACATAATTGTCTTTCAAAATTCTCTTCTATTACCTGATCGTGTGTCCGTCTATAAACAGCTACATGACTTTCTCTACATCTCACTTTCAAATTATTATTAAAACATATTTTTACTTTCTCTACACGTACTCGTATGTACATAATATATAGAGGAAATATTGTACTCCACCCAAAAATTTGATACCGAGATTTCGCAGGAAATACATGCTTTAAGATCCTCTGAATCCAAAAAAAGCATTTTTAGAGAAAGTTCCGTGTGTGTGTGTGTGTGTGTGTGTGTGTGGACAACAGCTCAAAAACGAAAAGACCGTTAAATACCAAATTTGGTACTTAGGTATAGTATCTTCCAACGATGCGACACAAAGATTTTCAAGAAAATCCCCCCACCACCAGCTACCCTTTACATGGAAAATTTTTCGAAAATGTTGATTTTCTAAAAATGGCTCTAACAATTTTGATTAAAATCTTGTATGTTAAAGCTATTTGTACCCCGAATAAAATGTATATGTTGAATTTTCTGGGAGTAGCCTCTGGAAATTACTTTATTTTGGATGAATTTTAAAAGGTGTTTTGCATAACTGTTAAACCATAAGATGGACATAAACTTAAAACACAAAAAATGTAGAGCGCGTTAAGATACTCAATTTATGTTGTATACATTTTTTCGTGGAGTTCATCTTTTTGAGATATTTCTTATTTTAGGTTTCAGCTGTGAAAAACAATACTTTTCCGACACAGGAATTTTTCAACCCTTGTCCATACAAACAAAGGAACTTCAGTCACATAGCAACAGCTTTTGACTATCACTTTAACCTATGGCAATCCCTTATTTCTCTCCTACTTACAAGGAAGCAAGTAATAAGGCTATTTCTGCTAATTTTTTCTCGATTAGCATGAAGTAAATAGAAGCATAAACTTTTCAACAATAATTTGTTGCAGAGATGTAGAGAAATTCATGTGAATGGAACACATGAGTATTTTAAGAATGGGTGTTTTAAAACGTGTGTTTTTATTGAAATCTTGATATGGAATTTTTGGGTAAGAAGGAACAAATGCTAGAGCTAAGTCAGCGCCAATGTTGATTGCTTGTGGAATCTCTCATCGTAAGCATTACCTCGACGATCAAACATCAACAGAGTCTGCCGCAAAGCAAACGTGACTGAGGGACGTAGAGTCGCCCGCGGCCTGTTGATGTGCGCTACCGGACTCAGGCATTCACATTCACTTCTGGAAAAACATGCTCAGCAAACCAAATGTATATCTGCTAATCGAGATAAACACCAGCAGAAATAGTCTTATTACTTGCTTCCTTGTAAGGAGAAGGGAAATAAGGGAGTACCATAGGTTAAAGTGATAGTCAACAGTTTTAAAAGCTGGTTCATATGTGGTTCAAATCGGTTTCGTTGCATTGTCAAGGGTTGAAAAGTTTTAAGTATTTTAAAACTGAAACTAATAAAAGGGAATCCTCCGTGATCGAGTGCTCAGCGAGCTCACTTCTCACCCGTAGGTCCCGGGTTCGATTTCCGGCTGGTTGGGGATTTTTTCTTAAACAGAATTATTCCCTATCCCCCGCAGAGTCTGGAAGTATGTATGTGAGTGTGTATTTGAGGAAAATAAAATTATTTAAACTAAACGTAAAAAAATAACTTTCAGATCACGAGTTGTTTCAAGTGGAATGTCCCCGATATTACCTTAGTTGTTAAATGGGGCTATACAAATGAAACAATAAAAAAAAAAAAAAAAAAATACTCAACTCCACGATAAAGAAGTATATGATGTAAATGGTGTGTTTTAATGAGATCTACATTTTTTGTGTAGTAAGTTTTTGTCTATCTCTTACGGTTTAGCACTTTTGCAAAATTCCGTAAAATTCATCCAAAGTAAAGTAGTCTTCAGAGGCTATTCGGGCCGCGCCGTGGCCGAGTGGTCAGACCATTCGCCTCTCACCTAGACGACCCGGGTTCGGTCCCAAGCGAGATTTTGGTGAACAAAGCGGCGTAGGGGCGGGTTCTCCGGTTTCCCCCGCCATCTCATTCCACCGGGCTCCATATTTATGTATCATCAGTGTCATCGTCTGCTGTGCCATTGCAGTAAAAGCGGGCGTTAAACACTATAAAAAAGAGAGGCATTTCCCAGAAAATTCAAAATATACATTTTATTTGTCAGGTAAATATCTTTAATATGCGATATTTTAATCAAAATCGTTACAGCCATTTTTGAGAAAATAAAAATTTTCGAAAAAAATTCCATGTAAAGGGTAGTTGGGTGTGGTGGAATTTTCTTGAAAATCTTTGTGTCGCATCCTTGGAATATATCAAACTTAAATACCAAGTTTGGTATATAACAGTATTTTTATTTTTGAGCTATGCTGTCCACAGACACATACCCACATACACGCACACACCTTTTTTCCAAAAAGTAAAAATGCTTTTCTTGGATTCAAGGGGACCCAAAAAATGTATATCCGGTGAAATCTTGTTATGGAATTTTGGGTGGAATACAATACCTTCTCTATACACTATGTACATGGTACGTGTAGAGAAAGTAAACACAGTAATGGTCTTATTACTTGCTTTCTAGTAAGTGGTAGTCAAATATTTTAAAAGCTGGTTGCCATTTTAAAACTGAAGCAAATAACAAGAAATTTCTCAAAAACTGTCAACTTGAAGCATAAGATTCACTTAGCGAGCGCGCTAAATTTGAACTAAAAGTGTACTCGCGCTTCTGCTTGGTTTGGAGTAGCAGTCGACTCTTCTCAGGGCGTTTTAACGGGCTTCACAGACCTGGCCACTTCTTAAATACTAAATCACTGGGATTTTCTTTGTACAATTGTAGTTTACTTTGTAATCACTTCGTACCATTCTAAAGTGAAACTGCAATCGCTCGATGCAATTTATGTGCTTTGTTGAATGATGCAAATATTGGTACGCATATAATTCTACGCGAATACATTAACGTAATCTTCAAGTGACCTTTTTCTTACTTGTGAAAAAGCCTCTTTTTACTTTCTCTAGCCTCGTATGTACAATGTACATAGGGATAGAGAAGTATTGTATGCCACCCAAAAATTCGATACCAAGATTTCACCGGAAATACATGTTTTAGGGCCCCTGTATCCAAAAAAAGCATTTTGAGAAAAAGGTCTGTGTGTGTGTGTGTCCATGAACACGATAACTCAAAAACGAAAAGTAGCTCAAATACCAAACTTGGTGTTTAAGTTTAGTGTCTTTCAGGGATGCGACACGAAGATTTTGTGAAAAATCCTCCCACCCCAAACTACCCTTTACATGGAACTTTTTTCGAAAATTTTGATTTTCTAAAAAATGGCTCTAACGATTTTGATTAAAATATAGTATATTAAAGATATCTACCTGACAAATAAAATGTATATCTTGAATTTTCTGGGAATAGCTTCTAAAGACCTGTTTATTCTGGATGAATTTTGCTTAATTTGGCATAACTAGTAAACCGTAAGAGATAGACAAAAACTTACTGTACAAAAAATGTATGTTTTGTTAAAATACACAACTTACGTCATATACATTTTTTCGTGGAGCTACCGTTTTCGAGGTATTCATTGTTATTAGTTTCAGTTGTGAAGTACTTACACTTTTCTCAGACGGCAGTGTCCGTTTTTCTTTTGTTCTACTCCTGGCCAAGAAAAGAAGCGATTTGTAATGACAATCGCATAACGACAGCTTTTTAAAACATTTGAATAACGGTTTAGCCTAGTGTATTCCCTTATTTTCTTCCTACTTATACGGAACTAAGTAATAAGAACATTGTACTAATGAGTACCTCGATTAGCAAGGTGCACAAAGAAGAATAATGTTGTATAAGAAGTTTGTAGAACAGCTAGAGTGTAACACATCAGATTTTTGCTAACTGGCTTCACAAGCAAGAAAATCAACACGTAACTATGATACTTATTGTTGGAAAACAAAATCGCATGGAGAGAATCAAAACACTTTTACATGACGAAAACACAAGGAATAATAAACATTTGCACTTCGGAATGCAAGAGTAAAAACATTTGAACATCAAATATTACAAAAATGACATGAAAATCACAAAATTTTCGGCAGATTTTATGGTTAGGATATAAATTTTGCCTCAAACTCCAAGAAAAAGATGTATAACACATAAATTGTGTGTTTTAGCGAGCTCTAATTTTTTTTGTAGTAAGTTTTTGTCTCTCTCTTACGTTTACCAGTTATACAAAATTCAGCAAAATGCATCCAGAATAAAGAGGTCTTCTGAGGCTATTCCCAGTATGGTTAAACCGTAGGATATAGACAAAAACTTACTCATAAAATCGTAGATCTTTTTATGTAGAGTTTACTATTTTCGAGATGTTGCTTGTTATTGGCTCCAGTTTTAAAATACTTAAACTTTTCTCAAAAGGGAGGTGACGTTTCGTGCCATGTCTCTTGTTTTACTGCAGGTCATGCAAAGCGAGCGGAACCTCAGTTGTTTCACTTAGGACCAGCTTTTAAAAGAATTGAGTATCACTTTAGCCTAGATTCTCTTCTACTTACAAGGAAGCAAATAATAAGCCAATTTCTGTTAACGTTTATCTCGATTAGCATGAAGTACATAAAAGAATAACCTTTTTGCAAGGAAAGTTGTGTAACAGCTAGAGAAAGTCATGTGAATGGAAGATATATTTTTCTTGGTGTCATAC
Organism: Hymenopus coronatus; assembly: GCA_030762935.1. Lineage (NCBI taxonomy): Eukaryota > Metazoa > Arthropoda > Insecta > Mantodea > Hymenopodidae > Hymenopus > Hymenopus coronatus. Next base: position 147,571,780 of record CM060890.1, read on the forward strand.
AAAGGGGATACAATACTTAGCAACCAGTTGTTAAAACTTTGATTGTCACTTTAGTTAGTATATTCATCTGTTCCCAAGTTTATTGTAAATTGTCTAGAACAATAACCTTTTTTTGAGAACAATGTTTGAAGCATGGGTAAAGAAGGTATGTGAATGCAAACACTAAGATTTTACTTTTACTTTCTCTACACGTACTATGTACATAGTGCATAGAGAATGTATTGTATTCAACTCAAAAATTCGATACCGAGATTTCACCGGAAATACATGTTTTTGACACTCTCTGAATCCAAAAAAAAAAAGCAACAAAAAAACAACCATTTTCAGAAAAAGGTCCGTGGTATTTAAGTTTGGTATCTTCTAAGGATGCGACACGAAGATTTTGAAGAAAATCCCCCCAACATTAACTATCCTTCACATGGAACTTTTTTTTTTTTTTTTTTTTTTTTTTTTTTTTTGTCGCCCTCCGTGGTGTAATGGTTACCACGCTAACTTCATATACCCAAGGTCGCGGGTTCAAACCCTGCGGACGATGGATTTTTTCGGGCGTAAAAATCCTTAGCATGGCTTCCTTCGGAAGGGAAGTAAAGCTGTGGGTCCCGTGTCGTAGATTTACGGCACATAAAAGAACCTCAAGCCTAATAAGAGAGGCTTCTGAGCAAAATTAAGCGATCTTTCACGCCCAATATAGAATGGGACGCTGAGAACCAAAGCAGTTAAAGAGCGCGCATAAATAACAGGCCATTTCATTTTTCTTTTCATGGAACTTTTTTCGAAAATTTTGATTTTCTCAAAAATGGCTCTAACAATTTTGTTTAAAATATCGTATATTAAAGATATTTACTTCACAAATAAAATGTATATCTTGAATTTTCCGGGAATAGCCTTTGAAGACAGCTTTATTCTGGATGAATTTTACGGAATTTTGCATAACTGCTAAACCGTAAGAGATGTACAAAAACTTACAACATGTAGATCTCATTAAAAGACACAATTCCTTGTTTTTGGTTTCAGCTTTAAAAACACACGTTTCTCATACAGGAATTTGTCCACTCCTGTCCATACAAACAAAGGAACTTCAGTCACATAGCAACCAGCTTTTGACTATCACTTTAGCCTATGGTACTCCCTTATTTCGCTTCTACTTACAAGGAAGCAAGTAATAAGACTATTTCTGCTATTTTTTTTCTGAATTAGAATGAAGTAAATAGAGACATAAGCTTTTTAACAATAATTTGTTGCAGAGATGTAGAGAAAGTTATGTGAATGGAACACATCAAAATTTTTTGAGCAGTATATTTAAAAGTATGGCTATTTTGAATAGAAAAGAAGCGGTGGGAGTAAAATGGTTTGAGCTGCTGGTTAACGAAGAGGAATTGATGAAACATGAATGTACTCCTCTAGGGAAGTAATCACTCCATGCTACCTGTTCATTGCCATTTCTTCACTCCCCAGTCCAGCTGCTGCTGCCCACTTTAATCTTAACAGCGTCCCTGAGGGATGCCGAGCGGGAGAAATGATGAAGCTATGCATTAACTACACGACTCACATTTTAATAATAACCAGGGTCCCAGTGGGGTTCGAACTTGCGGTTCTTTCACCACCTTGTAACATCGTTAGGTGCGTTCGTGATTTATATCGCGAGGGTTCCTCTACCTGACCGTGCAGGCTCGGCTCCCGGTCTTCAGTCTGGTTATAAAAATGCTGTTTTACTTTCTCTTCACGTACTATGTATAGAGAAAACATTTTTTTTTTAGCCTAACGTCGTTTAACCTGGTTGGTCATATCGGACGATGAATGAAATTGGTGAAATGATACTCAAATGATCTCGGAGTCCATGGAGCTTAAAGTTACTCGACATTCGTCTTCTCAAGATAAGGGAAAACACCGAAAACAAAAGCTTATCCGAGTAACTCACCCTAAGCGACATCGGAACTCACGTCCTATTGAAGTATGTTTATGGGATCCCCTGAATCCAAAAAAAAAAACTCTGTGTTACATTCACATGCCTTTCTCTACATCTCTGTAACAAATTGTTATTAATCAGCTTATTCTTCCCTCTACTTCATGCTAATACATTAGCAGAAAAGGTTTTATTACTTACTTTCTTATAAGTAGAAGCGAAATAAGGGAATACACTACACTAAAGCGACAGTCAAATGTTTTAAAAATCGGTTGCTATGGGATTGAAATCCTTTTCTTTGCGTGGCTAGGAATGGACAAGTTCCGGTATGTGAAAAGTTTAAGTATTTTAAAACGAAACCAATAACAATGGATATTTTAATGCGGTCAACACGCCGAAAAAATATGTATGCCATAAATTGCATGTTTTAAGAAGACAGACTCAGTTGTGTAGTAAGATTTTGTTCATCACATAGGTTTAACAATTATGCAAAAATTCAGAAAAATTCATCGAGAATAAAAAAGGTTTTCAGACCTACTCCCAGAACATTAAAATATACATTTTATTTGGGATGCAAATAGCTTTAATATATGATATTTTAATCTAAATTGTTAGATACTTTTTTGAAAAAGAAAATATTCAAAAAGTTATCTATGTAAAGAGTAGTTTGGGTTGGGAGATGTTCTTGAAAATCTTCGTGTCACATCCTTTAGATATTGAAATTATATGCCAAGTTTGGTATTTAACGGTGTTTTCGTTTTTTGAGCTATGCTGTCAACAGACACACACACTGACAGATAGAGTGACAGACAGACACACACGGACATTTTTGTAAAAGTAGTTTATTTTTGGTATTAGGGGGTCTCTAAAGATATATTTCCGGTGAACTCCCGGTGTTGAATTTTTGGGTGCAATGCAATACCTTCTTTATACATTACATACATAGTACGTGTAGAGAAACTAAAAAATGTATATAACATAAATTATATGTTTTAACGAGCAGTACATTTTTTACCAGTTATGAAAAATTCTGCAATGTTCATTCAGAATAAAGTAGTCTTCCCAGAAAATGTAATATATACATTTTATTTGTCATGTAGATGTCTTTGATATGCAATATTTTAATCAAAATCGTTAGAGCCATTTTTGAGAAAGTAAAAATTTTCGAAAATGTTTCCATGTAAATGGTTGTTTGGGGTGGGTGGATTTTCTTGAAAATCTTTGTGTCGTCTTGAAAGATACTGAGCTTAAATACCAAGTTTGTTATTTAACGTACTTTTCGTTTTTGATATATGCTGCCTACGGTCACACACGGATCTCTTTCTAAACATGTCTTTTTTATTCAGGGGGTCTCAAAACTTATACGAGGGTTGGGGCAAAAGTCATGGCAACTATTATTTTCTTGAAGAAATGAAATGGCCTGTTATTTATGGACGCTCTTTAACTGCTTTGGTTCTCAGCGTCCCATTCTATATTGGGCGTGAAAGATCGCTTAATTTTGCTCAGAGGCCTCTCTTATCAGGCTTGAGGTTCTTTTACGTGCCGTAAATCTACGACACGGGACCCACAGCTTTACTTCCGTTCCGAAGGAAGCCATGCTAAGGACTTTTACGCCAGAAAAAATCCATCGTCCTCCGCCGGGTTTGAACCCGCGACCTTGGGTATATGAAGTTAGCATGGTAACTATTACACCACGGAGGGCGACATTTTCTTGAAGATACCAGTCCGATTGGAAAATGTGACAACTACAGACGAAAGGACAAGGTGTTAACTACGTGTGTGGACAATGAATATCGTGACACACTAATTTATTACGGTAGTATACAGGGCAATAAGGCCTTCACGGTGAAAAAGAATGACAACACAGTACACATACAGTTGACATGACAAATCTGGGCCTAAACACCCTGAAAGTAGTGCCTTGCTACTGTCACCACACGCTGTCAACGATGTGGGAGGCGCTGAATACCACTTACCGCAGCATTTGCCGCACCGGGTCTTCTGTTCGCGCACAGAATTAGCAATGTCCTCTCGTGTTGCAAACCACCTACCGTATAGTGGTTCCTTGATCTTTCGAAGTCACAGGGCGAAATGTCAGGAGAGTTCTTCTCTGAGTGACTTCCATCTCGCACAAGACTCACCAATCGACTGATTTCACAGCCCTCGCTGAGCTACCACCAGTTATCATAGAGCCATCTGTTGTTCTGAATACACAGTATGCCTGCAGAACTTCCACACGACATATTATACGTTTGTGATTCGTTCACATATCTACATGAATAAAACTAGTTGCAATGACTTCTGCTCCAACCCTCGTATTTCCAGTAAAATATATCGACTTTTTGAATGGAATACACTACCTTCTCTACCTGCGGGTATGTGAATATATAGGGTTTGGTAGATAAAGTAAACATTCGGTTTTCTGACTGATTGTGTTGAAAAGTTGCCTTGCTTGAGGTTAAACTGGTATGGAAATGTTGAAGCGGATGCTCGGAAGGAGAGAATTGAGGCTGCGGGCATCTTAAACGGCCTGCTGGAGGTCACATCATCTTCATGAACTGAGTGGGCAGGCAAACGGGAAGCGCCAGCACATAATAACAAGTTAATCGTTTGTATAGAGGACCGCAACGACATTTGCCTTGACAAGTGTTTTCCTGTCATTTGCTAGGGCCCAATTATAAACCATAAACCTCACTTGCCCCAACAACCATTACATTCCATACAAATATTTGATACCTAAAGTTTACTTCACGAGTGTGTACCTTTTATCCTTTCCTAATATTTTCTCAAAAATTCTTATAGTTAATAATATTATTAGGGTCGTCATTACGAGGAATTGAATTTTAATCGTGGCGTAGATAGTGCTTTGTTTGTTTGTAGCCCCGCGTGAATAAACAGTTTCAATTCAGAGTGTTTAAACTGTACCAAATAAATCAATAAAAGAATGAAAATGGGTATTCCCGAAGAAGTTTTAGATTATGCTAAAAAACTGTACGCGAAAATCAATATAATGATTTTTTTTCTACGAGAATTTTCTGATCTTAAAAGAAAAGAAACGAAAGATGAAATAAATGTTAGGTTAAGTTTGAGTCATTGGTTATTTATTTCGCATTGCTGGGCGTGATGACGGTACGGTTATAGTAGGCCGTGACAAACCAATATTATTGTTGTTCTGTGAGAATTATGATATCCTTAGAGCTGCGAAAGAATATTTGTCACTTATTGACGTTGAACATAACATTATATCGTGCACGACTAATTTTAATTGTTTGTCTGTTGATCAGTGATGTATACACACTAATATCGTGAGTTATTTCGGCGAGCGTAAAGTTAGAACAAAATTACTTTACACTTGCTGCACTTCTTTGCGCGTGGATTCTGTAAAAATCAGGTTTGCAATTTGAAATTAGGTCGTAAACTCTCAATTACGCTTGGTCGTAGGAAAAAGTATTTTATCCTATCCTATAAACTTCATATTTCATGTATCTTAGGATAACCAAAATGAGTCTATTTCATCGTGAAGTAAAATGAGCACTTTATTTTATTGTAAATTATTTTGACTCCTTTGGCACCTCTAATTCTTTAAATAATGAAAATATGTTGTCAAATAAGTCCTTCTACTTCCCGCTCGAATCAAAATCTATAACATTATGCTCTTAGTCACAAATAATTGTTTTACTTCCTCTACCATGCACATACTAGATAGAGGAAGTAATGCATTCCATACATGGAAATTTCTCTGAAGTAACACGTTTAAGAGCTCCTGTATCCTCCCCCCACAAAAATCTGGTGTGTGTCTTTCACATAAAAATGCTATGAGTGTTCCATATCTTACAAAAGAGTATCCTACATCATGATAAACATAAGCAGAATTACTAGCTTCTGTAAGTAGACGGGAAATAAGGGTGTATATTAGACTAATGCGTTATACAAATCGTTTAAAAGCTGGTCGTTATGTGAGGCTCGGTTCCCTTTGCTTGTCGTTTGACAAAAGGTGGTCGTTATGTGAGGTGAGGTTCCCTTTGCTTGTCGTTTGACAAAAGCTGGTCGTTATGTGAGGCTCGGTTCCCTTTGCTTGTCGTTTGACAAAAGGTGGTCGTTATGTGAGGCTCGGTTCCCTTTGCTTGTCGTTTGACAAAAGGTGGTCGTTATGTGAGGTGAGGTTCCCTTTGCTTGTCGTTTGACAAAAGGTGGTCGTTATGTGAGGTGAGGTTCCCTTTGCTTGTCGTTTGACAAAAGGTGGTCGTTATGTGAGGTTCGGTTCCCTTTGCTTGACGTTTGACAAAAGGTGGTCGTTATGTGAGGTTCGGTTCCCTTTGCTTGTCGTTTGACAAAAGGTGGTCGTTATGTGAGGCTCGGTTCCCTTTGCTTGTCGTTTGACAAAAGCTGGTCGTTATGTGAGGTGAGGTTCCCTTTGCTTGTCGTTTGACAAAAGCTGGTCGTTATGTGAGGCTCGGTTCCCTTTGCTTGTCGTTTGACAAAAGCTGGTCGTTATGTGAGGCTCGGTTCCCTTTGCTTGTCGTTTGACAAAAGGTGGTCGTTATGTGAGGTGAGGTTCCCTTTGCTTGACGTTTGACAAAAGCTGGTCGTTATGTGAGGTGAGGTTCCCTTTGCTTGTCGTTTGACAAAAGCTGGTCGTTATGTGAGGCTCGGTTCCCTTTGCTTGTCGTTTGACAAAAGCTGGTCGTTATGTGAGGCTCGGTTCCCTTTGCTTGTCGTTTGACAAAAGCTGGTCGTTATGTGAGGTGAGGTTCCCTTTGCTTGTCGTTTGACAAAAGCTGGTCGTTATGTGAGGTGAGGTTCCCTTTGCTTGTCGTTTGACAAAAGCTGGTCGTTATGTGAGGCTCGGTTCCCTTTGCTTGTCGTTTGACAAAAGGTGGTCGTTATGTGAGGCTCGGTTCCCTTTGCTTGTCGTTTGACAAAAGGTGGTCGTTATGTGAGGCTCGGTTCCCTTTGCTTGACGTTTGACAAAAGCTGGTCGTTATGTGAGGCTCGGTTCCCTTTGCTTGTCGTTTGACAAAAGGTGGTCGTTATGTGAGGCTCGGTTCCCTTTGCTTGTCGTTTGACAAAAGCTGGTCGTTATGTGAGGCTCGGTTCCCTTTGCTTGACGTTTGACAAAAGGTGGTCGTTATGTGAGGTGAGGTTCCCTTTGCTTGTCGTTTGACAAAAGGTGGTCGTTATGTGAGGTGAGGTTCCCTTTGCTTGTCGTTTGACAAAAGCTGGTCGTTATGTGAGGTGAGGTTCCCTTTGCTTGTCGTTTGACAAAAGCTGGTCGTTATGTGAGGTGAGGTTCCCTTTGCTTGTCGTTTGACAAAAGGTGGTCGTTATGTGAGGCTCGGTTCCCTTTGCTTGACGTTTGACAAAAGGTGGTCGTTATGTGAGGTGAGGTTCCCTTTGCTTGTCGTTTGACAAAAGGTGGTCGTTATGTGAGGTGAGGTTCCCTTTGCTTGTCGTTTGACAAAAGCTGGTCGTTATGTGAGGCTCGGTTCCCTTTGCTTGTCGTTTGACAAAAGGTGGTCGTTATGTGAGGCTCGGTTCCCTTTGCTTGTCGTTTGACAAAAGGTGGTCGTTATGTGAGGCTCGGTTCCCTTTGCTTGACGTTTGACAAAAGGTGGTCGTTATGTGAGGTGAGGTTCCCTTTGCTTGTCGTTTGACAAAAGGTGGTCGTTATGTGAGGCTCGGTTCCCTTTGCTTGTCGTTTGACAAAAGGTGGTCGTTATGTGAGGCTCGGTTCCCTTTGCTTGACGTTTGACAAAAGGTGGTCGTTATGTGAGGTGAGGTTCCCTTTGCTTGTCGTTTGACAAAAGGTGGTCGTTATGTGAGGTGAGGTTCCCTTTGCTTGTCGTTTGACAAAAGGTGGTCGTTATGTGAGGTGAGGTTCCCTTTGCTTGTCGTTTGACAAAAGCTGGATAGTTTAAAATTGAAACCAATAACAAACAATATCTCGCAAACGGCCAACTCTGTAAGAAACATGTTTGTAATATAAGTTAAATGTTTTAACGAGATCTACATTTGTTATTAAGTAACATTTTATTATCCCTTAAGGTTTACCAGTAATGCAAAATTCCGCCAGTATAAATACGTCTTTAGAGGCTATTCCTAGAAAATTCAAGACACACATTTTATTTGACATGTAAATATCTTTGATACACAAAACTTATTCAAAACCGTTAGTCATTTTTGAGAAAATCAACATTTTCGAAAAATTGTCCTTGTAATGGGTAGTTGGGGTTGGGGGAATTTTATTGAAAATCTTTCAGTCGGATCTTGCAAGATACCAAACTTAAATACCAAGTTTAGTATTTAACCGACTTTTCGTTTTTGAGTTTGTTGTTCACAGACACACGCACGATCTTTTTCTAACACTGAATATGTTGAGACTTAAAAAGATGGATTTGCAGTTAAATTACGGTATCAAATTTTGGGTGAAATGCAATACTTTTTCTGCGTATGCACTACGTGTGAATTAGAGAAAGTAAAGGTATGATACAGAGCACCGAATCATGGTGCCATTGGATGATACGTTTCCTATACTGCCTTAAACTGTGATTACGTCACGTGTGTGGAATTTTCACGTAAAGGTAGCGGTTTTGGAACGAGTGCCAAGACGCAGGTGTTTATTTTCCCAGGATTAGAAACGAAGAAGCAGCTATTCTATGTCTCTGGGCATTCCAAGAGGGCATCTAAATAAGAAAGAAGCAAATGTTTGGCAAGTACTTGGCCAGGTGTACCGACCTTGTGATTTGTGACTTGTGCCTCTCCGTGTTTTCCTCTCATGTTTGTCAGCCAGCATGAAGCCCCGCTTTACCTTATAAGGCTGTTGCGGGTCGTGAACCGCCATTCACCATATCGTTACTGCACACGTAAAACAAACAAAAGACAGTGACATTTCTAAGAGTTAAGACGTTGCTATTCATCGAGAATAAGGGCAGCCCGAAAAGGGAATCATGAAGCAAAGGGTGGAAAATAAAAAATAGGGGTAAACAACACACACCGCAATTTATCTTAGTTCTCGAGACAGAGCGGCAGGGACGTACACAGATGCCTCCCTAGGGCCAGGCTTGCTGCTACGACTTCTGCTTTTACGCACAAAACGCATTAGAATAACATCCATTAATCAATTAATTCGATACGAGCTTTTTGTGTTCGCAAGAAAGCTGATGAAGTTTGTTAAAAAAAGCTGCACAACGGTGGAACATGATAGTATAGTGATATGACCAGTACTTTTCCTAAACAGCCAAATTCTTGTTACTTTTTACTTTCTCTACAAGTACTATCTACATCGTGTATAGAGAAGGTATTACATTCCACCCAAAAAATCAATACCGAGATTTCACCAGAAATAGGATCCCTGTATCAAAAAAATACTTCATGTGTTCCATTCACATGACTTTCTCTATATCTCTGCAACAAACTATTGTTAAAAAACTTCTTCTTCTATTAACTTAACGCTAATTGAGAAAAAAATTAGCAGAAATAGTCTTATTATTGTTACCTTGTAATCAGAAGCGAAATAAGGGAGTACCATAGGTTAAAGTGATAGTCAAAAGCTGGTTGCTATGCGACTGAAGTTCCTTTGTTTGTATGGACAGCAGTTGACAAATTCCTGTAGAAAAAAAATAAATTTTGAAAGCTGAAATCAAAAACAAGGAATATCTCAAAAACGATCAACTCCACGAAAAAATATATGACATAAATTGTGTGTTTTAATGTGCTCAACATTTTTTGTGTGGTAAGTTTTTGTCCATCTCTTACGGTTTACTAGTTATACAAAATTCCGTAAAATTTATCCAGAATAAAGTAGTCTTTTGAGGCTATTCCCAGAAAATTCAAGATATACATTTTATTTGTGAGGTAAATATCTTTAATATACGATATTTTAAATAAAATTGTTAGAGCCATTTTTGAGAAAATAAAAATTTTCGAAAAAAGTTCCATGTAAAGGTTAGGGGGATTTTGATGAAAATCTTGTGTCGCATCCTCGGAAGATACCAAACTTAAATCCGCATATTTTTCCAAAAATGCTTTTTTTTTAATCAGTGGGACCCAAAACATGCATTTCCAGTGAAATCTCGGTATGGAATTTTTGGGTGGAATATGTACATGGTACGTGTAGAGAAAGTAAAAAGGTAAAAACGCTTGTTCACTGGCTACCCCACTAGTTGACTTTTTCTCTAGAAGGGAACATCATCTTTTTGTTTGAGTTTCTTCTGTCATATTCGAAATGTATCTATTCCAGTACTTATTACTTTCTCTAGCAAGAGAAGGTATTGTATTCCAACCAAAAATTCGATGTCGTGATTTCACCAGATATATATATGTCTTGGTGTCCCCTGAGTCGGAAGAAGCATTTTTAGAAAAAGGTCCGTGTATGTGTCTATGGACAGCATAGCTGAAAAACGAAATAACCGTGAAATACCAAACTTGGTATTTCGGTTTAGTATCTTCCAACGATGATACAGGAAGATTTTCAGGAAAATACCACCACTGCAACTACCCTTTACCTGGAAAATTGTTCCAAAATTTTTATTTTCTTTAAAATGGCTCTATGATTTTGATTAAAATCCCGTATATTAAAGTTGTTTACATTCCAAATAAAATGAGTATCTTGGATTTTCTGAAACAGCCTCTGAAGATCTCTTTATTCAGGATGAATTTTGCCAAATTTTGCTTAACTGCTAAACCGTAAGAGATACACACAAAAATGAATACAAATATTGTAGTTCTCGTTAAAACACACAATTTATGTCCTTTACTTTTTTGCTGTGGAGGGAACCATTTCCGAGATATTCCTTGTTATTGGTTTCAATTTTGAAGTCTTACTTTTCTCAGACAGGAACTGTCGATTTCTTTTGTTCCACTCCTGGTTCAAGCAGAGAAGCAATTTGCAGTGACAATCACATAACGATATATTTTAAAACATTTGACTATCACTTTAGTCTAGTACTTTCCTTCAGTTCCCTTATAAGGAACTAAGTAATAAGAGCATTCTGCTAATGTTTATCTCGGTTAGTATTGTGTAGAAAGAAGAATAATCTTTTGTAAGAGCAGCTAGAGAAAGACATGTGAATGGAACACATAAGATTTTTTTTATTCGAGTGTCTTTTAACCTGGTTGGTCATATCTGACGATGAATGAAATCATTAAATTGATGCTTAAATAATTCGGGGTTCTTGGAGCTCGATATTCGTCTTCTCGTGATAAGGGAAACCCCGAAAAAAGAAGCTTGTGTATGTGCCTCACCCTTAGCGAGATACAAACTCGGGACCTCGTAACTGTGAGGCAGACACTACGCAGATAACTAACTGTATTCACCTAGCAGCCAGTTCGCTATTCCCTGCACACGGTAGCTCCCTCTTCCTTCTGTAAATAGAATAAATTACAGCACGTTGGTCATTCGTTGTGTTTTTCGTCGTGCGAATTGACTTTCAAATTAGCTTATTATTTGCGCATTGAAATCAAGGAGGGGCCTCAGGGTGAGTCCTCGATATTAATATGAGGGTCGGTCTTCCACCAATACAAGACATCAATGACTTGTTTGCGATTGCAGCTGGAAGTTTAATATTCGCTCCTCCAGGCATTTCACTGCGCGCTTTACAGCAGGCTGCTTTCAAGTAAATAGCCTCTAGTGAGTGTAAAAGGGATTAACCCACGTTTCGCACCTTTATATATCTATTCGCTTTTAACATCGGAACAGAGAAACACTAACAAATGAGACAGAAACGCTCATATATTGCGAAATGATTATGAGTACAGACCAGGCGAAGACGGGATTCTCTTTTACGAGGGTCATCCAAAAGGTAAACAACGATTTTGCACTGCTAAAAAATCTGATGACTTTCTCTAGCTGTGCCACAAACTTTTCTTACAAAAGATTATTCCTTTATCTACATCATTTCTTAGTCGGCTTACGACTGACACCCCCCTAGGACTTTGAAGCGGATGCCTTGGGGTCAAAGACAGGAAACCACAGAATGGAGACCCTGGCATGATAAGAAAGGTGAAGATGGAGCAATTGATGGAATGAGAGGCGGGGGAAACCGGAGGACCTGGAGAAAATCCTCCCGGATCCTATATTAGAGATATTTACATCACAAATAATACCTATTTACTAATCCTTGAATTTTCTGTTACTAGTCTCTGTATACCTCTTTATTATAGATGAACATTGCATAACTAGTAAACCGTAAGAGATAAAAAAAAACTTACCACAAAAGATATTGAGCTCGTTAAAACATATAGTTTATGTCATACACACATATATATACTTTTTTTTTGTAAAATTGACCGTTTCTAAGATTACTTATAATTGGTTTGAACTTTTATGGTTTTCTCAAATGGGACCATACAAAGCGAACCGAACCTCAATTTTTTCACATAGCGACCAGCTTTTAAAAGATCTTACTATCACTTTAACCTATGTTACTCCCTTAATTCTCTTCTGCTTACAAGGAAGCAAGTAATAAGACTATTTCTGCTAATGTTTTCTCGATAAGCATGAAATAAATAGAAAAATAATATTGTGCAGGAATATTTTGTTTGTAGAACAGATAGAGAACGTCATTAGATTTTTTTAACCGGAAGCAAACGCATTAAACTAGTATTAATATGTCTAGAGATGAAAACGGCGACCAGACTTTATCTCGCAGACAATTGACAACAGTTTATTCTATTAAAGTTGTAGAGAGTTCTTGTTCTTTAGAACACTTAAATCTTAAGAAGGAAATTAAAAAGGAGACGTCCTTGTCGGGGCTCAGGCCCCTGGGGCGGCGAGGGGTGATGTTATCTGTCTGCCGCCGCCTTAAAATCCCCTTCACCAGATTTCAGGTACACACTCCCATTAGTAGGCCTACATACGAACAAGTGCAACGGAACAGAAAACGTTGTAATGGCTTTGCAGTGGCGTTACTCCAGTGACGTACCTTCACGACCATATTACATTTAACGGGAGGCGAAATGGGATTGTCATTATTTTTTATATTTTCATGTTTAAATTGCATATGACTATTTCGATTCTCCCACTTATTTCGATATAACTTTTATAGAGGTAGGTTAAAAGTACATAGGTTAAAATTATTACTGAAAATAATTCTGCTTAGTAGTTTTTAAAACATTTTGGTAAATATTAGTGTTAGAGAAGATATACATTTAATTTTGATGGGAAAGTTTTACTTTAGCTATTGGCAGCATTGGCATCCCGCTCATATTTCCTTCATGTGAACGTTTTGAAGTACTGCGAAGGTGTGCTTCGAAAGTTAGGTTACATTTTTTTCATATTTTATGTTTGAAAGCAGTTTCTGAAGAAGTAAAATTGTCTACACAAATGTACAACTATCTCAAAAACTAATTGACAATAAGGGCTGACATTTTTAGCACACATTTGCACCTAAATAGGCTTTATTTTAACGAAAAAGGTTTTATGTATATGGATCATTTTTTTTTTAAACCATCTTAATTAAAATATTATTTATTAAAAAAAATCATACCTTTCCTTCTAATGAACAGAAGTATTCTATTTTTCATGAATCAACAGTAAATATTTTGCTAAACATTTAGCTCGTTATGTTAAATAGCTACTCAGATAACTTTAGCATTGGCAAGATGGGACGTTTCAACTCCACTTAAACTAAACAGAATTGAAAGTAGTTCCTTGCTATAAAATCCACAGCTGGCAACACATCTCGAAACGTATGGCAGTTATTAAAGGTGATACTTTTCTCATGTTTTAACACAATAGCTTGCATTGTAATTTAATATTAATACGGTACACTCAAAGACAATAAAAATGCGTCTGGCGCTGTAATTTTGCTGAACATGTGAACATTTGACGCGGACTCGAGTTTTACCACGATTTTTATTAGTTGCAATGTGGTACAACATACCACGCGAGTAAGAAAAGGCAAAACCGATTGGGGCATGCACCCCTTCATCGGGCCGCGCCTCTCACCAAGGCGGCCCAAGTTCGACCCCAGGCGAATGCATGTGAGATTTGTGGTGGACAAAGCGGCGGGTTTTCTCCGGTTACTCCGATTTTCCCCGCCATCGCATTTCACCGGTGCTCCATCTTCATGTTATCGTTTACTGCCATATGTAGTATACACTACCAAAAGAAAACTTTCATCTCTCAACCCCGCTCGACGCTCCCACAGAACAGTTTAACTTGTATAAGTAGTGTATTAATTTAGTCCACCACGTGCTTGCATTACCTTGCCACTAGAACTCCAGTATGTGGGTAGAGAAAATATTAACCCAATTTTGTATCACCCGGTGGGAGAAGTATTGTCCAACCTGAAAGTTTAGAGATCACCAGTTCGCAACTCAGAATTTCATTTGTCGCAAGTTACGTTTCATATTGAACCCCTTCGCTTTGGTAACGTGGTCTCTCCAATATGCTGTTAAAAGCATAGAAAACAGGTGAAAGACATGGGCGGAGTCAACGCAAAGATCCCGTCTTACGATAAGTATTTCCAGGCATATTTTAATGTCGTTGAGTGTACAAGGGCCGTTCAGAAAGTAAGGAACAATTTTGCGTAACTAAGTAATAAGGAAAATTATTAACACAAAACTTTATTTACAAAGTTACAGCACCTTACTCTATTTCTCAACGTAAGCGTCATTGCTATACAGAAGTGTGTAGAACATAAACTGTGGGTTTTGGAGAGGTCTAAATTTTCTGTATAGTAAGGTTTTGTCGCTTACCAGTTTTGCAAAATGCATTGAAAATTAAGAGCACTTCTGAGGCTATTCAAAAGAAACTGAGGATATACATTTTATTTTCTTTTATTTATTATATGCATTTAATTAAAATCATTAGAGGCATTTTGAGAATTTTTTTCCAAAGGGTAGTTAGGGGTGGATAGATTTATCTGAAAATCTTACTGTCGCATCCTTAGAAACTTTATAAGGGTATGGCAAGTGTGGTGTTTTACCAAATTTTCGTGTTCACAGACACAAGCACAGGGATATTTTTGTGAAAATGTTTTTTCAGGGGACCCTGAAACGTGTATTCCCTTGAAATCTTGTTATCGTATTTGTAGGTGGGATGGAATACCTTTTCTACCTAAGTACGCAATGTAAAAGTTACTCGAAAGTAATATTTACAAGGCAATTTTGCTCCACGTAATGTTTGTCTTAAGCCACTCTTTCCCTCGCTTAGACCTGAAAACCGAACTTTGTTCTTTGGTTGGGATTGTAGTGCCAGACTTTTGATATGCGACCAATAGTAGGCGTGCTTGACTAGCGAGCGTCTTCCAACCACTAAAGCAAGATGCTTCCGTTTGGCGCTCACTTGGTTTCGTCTACAAAAGGTAACGCACAATAATTTTTGTACAAAAAAGTTTAATAGTTAAAAAACAAAAAATCACAAATTAACTGACACCTTTTACCTGATGTTTAAATAGTCGCCAACTTGTCCCGTCGTGGTAACAGTTTCAATATGCCCTGTTCATAGAAGTCATTTTCCTGGAATATAGCCGCATCTGTCGCAAAGCTTTGGCCGGCCAGGTTTCTTCATGGGACCAAACAGATGAAAATCCGACGGTGCTAGGTCCGGACTGTATGGTGGATGCTGGAGCACCTCCCAACCAAATTTGGTGAATTTCTGACGAAAAGCAGCAGCAGCAACATGGGGATGAGCACTATCATGAAGAAGTACGAAACCGTCAGCATTAACGTTATGGCGTTTGGCAGGTAGGCCCCAGGTTGCAGCATTCACAGTGGTTCCGTGTGCAGCAAAGTCCACCAGCATAACACCATGCACATCTCAGTACACTGTCACAAGCTGTCACTTTCCTAGCAGATTGAGTCACTTTACTGGGGAACCAGCATGTTTCCACTCCATACTTGCCTGTTTTGTTTCGGGCGTGTAGTGGTATGCCCACGACTCATCACCAGTGACGATTCCTTTCAGAAAGTCATGTCCTTCTGCGTATAGTGATCCAAGCTTGTCATAATTCGCTGGCCCTTGTGGAAGTCTGTCAGGTTCTTAGGCACCCAGCGAGCACTAACTTTACGAAATTTCAACGTGTCACAAACAATGTATTACACTGCTTCATAGGAAATGCTAAACAGTTTCGATAAGGTTGACAGCTGCATATGCCGGTCGTTCAAAATTGCCGCCTTAATGCCTCTGACATCATGCGGGGTTGCAGCTGTTACTGGGCTCCCGGAGCGTGGGTAATCACCAAGGTTCACACGGCCCTCTTGGAAGAATGCATACCACCTGGAGATATTGCTACGGTCCCCATACATGCCACGCATGTCCCTCTGAATTTCACTTGGCCCACAAATATCGAACCACACTTCTCTGCTCTTCACATGTGGACGACAGTAGCATGCGCGCCATCTTTGTTGCGAAGCGCATGCTTTTCTCGCTAGAGCTGTCTGCAAAAAATAGCCTCTGTAGTAAAATCTTCAAACTATATCTGTGTGAAATTGTAGCATTCCAGCTGCAATAATAAGGAAGCAAAAATATATTGTGCGTTGCTTTTCGATCCGCCCTCGTAATAAAAACCCAGGTAGAAATGGAATGCAACTGATTAAATGATTCTGCCAACTTTAACTAAAGAAAAACGCTGTAGGAAACTAAATGCATTTGGACTGTACAAGTCAACTTTAACTAAAGAAAAACAATGTAGGGAACTAAATGCATTTGGACTGTACAAGCAACAATATATAATTCCAATTTTGATGTTTATAGTCTTTTCGTGAAGTCGGTCTACCTTAGGTGCGGGGCAGCAACCTCAGTTGTTAGTCATACGCAAAGATATGATCTCCTTTCATGAATTCTGCATATTGTAAGGCAGGAAAACAAATGAACCTCACCCTGCACGAGTTTAATAGCCGATGACGTGTCTTCCTCGCTATTTTAAATTAGTTACCCTTTCCGCAGCATGACTAAGAACGACCTAGGTAGTAGTCGATATCGTGCCATGATACGGTTAGCGCAAATTACATATGGCACCGGCCCCAGTGGCGTGTGTACGCAGCGCCGGACACGGTCTCATAGCTTCATTCTACTCGCTGTTAGGAGAATACAACATGAAAATACTGTTTCATAAAGTTTTCTGTCAGTCGCTCTTAACACTTAATTATGCGAGGGCCGTCCAGAAAGTGACAGACGGTTTGGCATAACTAAACTATAACGAAAGTTATCAACACAAAACTGTATTTACAAGTTACACTACCTTACTCTATTTCTCAACGTGATCGTCATTGCTATCAAGGTATTTTTGTCACGTAGTACCAGTTCTTCAATGTTATACTTTTCTACCGCCAAAGAACTTATTCGTTTTTTTAAATGCACGTTCAAGTATATTGTGATAATGTAATGAAGGAATCCTCAGTGAGGAAATGACACATAATTTACGAGTAATCAAGGAAGAACATAACAGTGTGTACGATAAAGACCGCAGTGGAAGTTCATCAATCGTTATGGAGCAGTTGAAAGTAATTGAAAAACCGGTGTTTCACTTTGGACAATGATGAAAATACTTCCCAGCCGTTGAAGAGTATAATATGGGTATTGAAAAACCGGTACCAGTGACAATAAATACCTTGACGATTACGTTGAGAAATACAGTAAGGTAGTGTAACTCTGTAAATAAAGGTTTATGTTATGCAGAAGCTTAGGCTTTCACGGCCGGCGTTATCAACTTTATTATTCAAGTTTGCCGGGCTTGTTGGCAAACTTGGATAATAAAGTTGAAAGGTTTGTGTAGATAACTTTCGTTATTGTTTAATTATGTCAAATCGTCTGTCACTTTCTGGACGGCCCTCGTGCATGGTCGGCCTATGGGATTTAAACCCGGTACTTTCCGAATGCGGTCCATGTGGTTGCTACTGTTTCTTCATATAGAGTTGTAGTAGGATGCAGGTGTTAATGAACAGAATATGTAGATTACTTAAATAAGCAATTTGAGATAGCAGACTTATGGTCTGTTTATTGAAATTTCCAAGTAACGGCTATAAGTTTCTGAAGTGTCAGTACGCCACGTATCGTGGCACTTCGTCTGGAATGAAAAAATTAATAATAAAAAACACTTACTTCATGACAGGAGTCAAACTCATGACCTCAGGGATAGCAGCGTTAGCAGAGCAGTTGAAAAAACGCCTCCAGAGTAGGCTACATAACTCAAGAACGTAGATAATGAATGCTCAGTGTCGCACTGTCAAGTGATTAGTTCGAGATTTTACAGATCTTTGCGACATTAAATCTTGAGAACGCTAGTAACGAACTGCTAAAAATCACTATTGCTATACTCAGGGGGGGGGCAGTAGTTTTAAAGACATTCTAAGCCATTTTTCAACTTACTTTGCTTAAACACCGACTAATCAGCACCTGATGCCCACACGTTTAACGTTATGTTTATCCGGGGACCATGCATCATCGCCGATCTCAAACTACTTATATCAGTCACGTGCACAATCTCGCAAGCTATTTCGGTGTGGTTCATTAACACCCTGTATAAAGTGAGCTATAAAAGGCTGTGAGCCAAAATGGAAGAGCTAACGCGATTGTGAGCAGGAGTTTCGGTTAATGATTTTTCTGGTTTGGTTGAGTTACCACATGGTCTGGTGGTTCAAGACCAGCGTGCATGGCTTACTTCATCAAACACAACAGGCATATGCTAATGACAGCCAGCTCATTTAAATACCATTACACTTTTAATTACAATATTCAGTAACATTTGCTTGTATTACATTTATCTGCTGGCTGCGAGAATATGAGACACTGGGTTCCGATTTCAACACGAGCATGAACCACACTACTCCGAAATAGTTTGTTCTTCAACGAATCACGTTATTATTAACTATATCTTACCATTTTGTACTCCCATTTTCTTCATATTTATCTCTTACTCGCCCAAGCTGATATATCTTTCGAGACACACTTGCTTTGCCTTTGCAACCTTTACGAGGGAAATGTATCTTCTCGTTTGAGAAAAGTTTAGGTGGCTAAAATTGAAACCAATGTTTGCAATATCTCGAAAACGGTTAACTTCACAAAAAATGTAAATGACGTAAATTGTGTGTTTTAATGAGATCTACATTGTTTCTGTAATAAGTTTTTGTATATCTCTTACGGTTTGGGAATTATACAAAAGTCATCCAGAATAAAGATGTCTTCAGAGGCTATTCATAGAAAAGTCAAGATATACATTTTATTTCTCATGTAAATATCTATAATATACGTTATTTTAATCAAAATCGTTACAGCCATTTTTGAGAAAATCAAAATATTCGAAAAATTTTCCATATAAATGGTAGTTTGTGGTAGGGGAACCTTCTTGAAAACATTTGTGTCGGATCCTTGGAAGACACTAAAACTAAACACCAAGTTTGGCATTTAACGATCCTTTTGTTTTAGAGTTATGCTGTCCACAGACACACACCGACCTTTTTTCTAAAAATGCATTTTCTTATCTCTCTTCTATTTACAAGGAGCTAGTAATAAAACTAATTCTGCTAACTTTTATCTTGATTAACATGATGTAGATAAAAGAATATCTTTAGGAAGAAAAGTTTTTTTTTACCAAACAGCTAGAGGACATCATGTGAATGGAACACATTAGATTTCTTCACTTCTACTTACAAGGAAGCAAGTTAATAAGACAATTTCTGTAATGTTTATCTCGATTAGCATGAAGTGGAGAGAATAATAAGTTTTTTAGCAATAACTTGTACAGAGCTGTAGAGATAGTAATATGAATGTAACACAACAGATTTTTTTATGCTCTCAATGGTATATTTAACACAATTTATCCAGTTTTGTTGTTGTTTTCAGAGTTTTTGTTACTATAAGAAAGACGAAGGAGCCTGCAACGTTTTAGGTCTTCTTGATACACTTCAAAGATTTCAAAGAAGGTTTCAACATGAGTTGATTAATAATTCTGTTGTGAGCTTAAGGTTCCACGCTGCAGCCATTTGCTAATGTGTTTTACCTCTCCTTTGTGCGCTTTACCTCTGAATGTAACAGGAAACTTCATCAGGTTTCAGGAAACTGGCTCACGTTATCTCTCAGGCTTTATTAGCTCCGCTAACAGAAACTGGAATTCAACTGCAAGGCTTATTCATATGCTGAGTCAATGGAAAATCATTCAAATCCATCTAATAAGACATTCACAAACGCGCATGGTTGCTTGGCAACGGCGACGTTTCATTCTACGTCGGCCATCCGGAACGATTTGGCATAATTAAACAATAACCAATACCACGAGTGTTTTCATTCTGTCCTAAGAGATAAAACACAAGTCGTATTTGTAGTATTTAACGCCCGCTTTAACTACTTAGGCACCGCAGGCGGTGACACTGGTGATACATGAATGCACCGGTGGAATGCGATGGCGGGGTAAACCGGAGTACCCGGAGAAAACCCGCCCCAGAATCGCTTTGTCCACCACAAATCTCACATGCGGTCGCTTGGGATCGAACCCCGGCCGTCTAGGTGAGAGGCGAGTGGTCTAACCACTGGGCCACGGCGCGGCCAGTTATATTTGATAAGACAATTCAGTGAAATAGACTATTAATAATTTATAATATAACATAGGAAGGTTATCATTGTAATACTTACATTAGTTCTCAAATGGTACATGACCACCATCTTTATTTACACAAGACGAGTTGTATTTGATAAGACAATAGACCATTATAATATAACATAGGAAGGTTATCATTGTAATACTTACATTAGTTCTCAAATGCTACATGACCACCATCTTTATTTACACAAGGTTTTTCTTTCTTCACTGTCTCCTGATATGGCCGACCAATATACTAATACCGATAGTAACAATAGGAATAGGGAACAATTATTTTATTTCAGCTTTTAATTACTAATACATAGGATGGAAGCAAACGTTATTTATTTGAGGTAATTCCACTCATCTCATACATAAGAAATACAATTAATGATTATTTTCACTCCTTTTTTGAACAAAATGCATCATGAACTGGATAAAAATGTAAATATACTTGCAACTGAATTAATTGAAAGTACAGTTGTGGAACTGACGGTTATTAAAAGTGAAGGTTGGCTGTCACCTTGTTACCAATAACCCACAAATAATCGTCGGGTGCTACAAGATTTCAAAGAAATGAACATCAGCTGCGAAAAGATGTTTCGACAATATTGCTCTAGTCAGAATTGGCTGAATTTTCCTAATTTTGGCTATCCCATTGGCTTTTTAAATTGTCAACACAAAACTTAAGTTACAAAGTTACACTACCTTACTCTTTTCTTCAATGTAATCGTCATTACCATCTTATTGTCACGTGGTACTAGTTTATCATGCCTATATAATACTTTTCTACCGCCAGAGAAGTTATTCGTTTTTTTCAATGCACAGCATTTTCCGCCAGTCAAATTGTATAGGCAAATAGCGCAAATGTATATTGATAAAGCAATGAACGAGTCTTCAGTGAGGAAATGGCGCATAATTTACGAGTAATCAAGGAAGAACATAACAGTGTGTACTATAAAGACCGGAGTGGAAGTTCATCAATCGTTATGGAGGAGTTGAAAGCAAATGCTGATAAAAGAAGTCAGAAAATAACGATGTTTCACTTTGGACACATGACTTTTTGGAGGGAAAAGATTTCCCAGCCATGAAGACCTCAAAGTGACAGTGACTCTTGACTCATATCTTTAGCGATAAAAAACCGGTACCACGTGACAATAAATACTTTGATAGCAATGACGATTGCGTTGAGAAATAGAGTAAGGTAATGTAACTTTGTAAATAAAGTTTTGTGTTGATAACTTTCGTTATTGTTTAATTATGACACGACGTCTGTCGCCTTGTGAATGGCCTCGTAGCTTTTTCTTAACCCGAAAAGTTCTAAAGCCTTCTCTATTATCTTCCTTTCGATTCCTTTTTATTTGGGTGGGCGATAGAAACGACTGTCTTTTGTCTCAGAGACCAAAATTTGGCGTATTGTTATATTTAGTAGTCAAAGTATAAGATAAAGTTTAAAAAAAATGGATGTGTTCCATTCCTATGACCTTCTGCACATCTCTGTAACAAATTGATGTTAATAAGCTTATTCTTCTATTTCATGCTAATAGAGATAAAGTTTAGCAGAAATGCCCTTATTACTTGCTTGCTTGTAAGTAGAAGGAGCATAATGGAATACAATCAACAGTCAAATGTTTTAAAATGTGGTTGCTATGGGATTGAAATCCGTTTCTCAGGAGTCCACTTGTTCCCGTAAGAGAAATGTTCCAAGTATTTTAACACTGAAGCCAATAACAAGGAATACCTCGAAAACGGTCAACTCCACGAAAACAATGTATATCACATAAATTGTGTGTTTTAAGGAGCTCTAAATTTTTTGTGGTAAGTTTTTCTCTATATCTTACGATTTACTATTATACAAAATTAAAGAAATTCATCCAGAATAAAGAGGCCTTTAGAAGCTATTTCCAGAAAACTCAAGACTCACGTTTTATTTATCATGTAAATATCTTAAACATAGGAATTTTAATCAAAATCATTTGAGCCATTTTTGAGAACATCAAAATTTTCGAGTTTTTTTACATGTAAAGGGTAGTTGGGGGTGGGAGGTTTTCCTTAAATCTTCTTGTCGCATCCTTGGTATTTAACAGACTTTTCGTTTTTGTGCTATACCACCCACACGCTCACACACAGAGACACACACACGGAATGTTTTATTTTTATTTTCTATTTATTCAGGGTGAATCAAAACATATATTTTTGGTGAAATCTCGGTATTCAATTTTTGAGTGCAATAAATACCTTCTGTATAAAATATGTACATAGTGTGTGTAGAGAAAGTAAAAAGCTTAATAGCAATAATTTGGTGCAGCGTAGGTAGAGAAAGTAATGTGAATGTAACACACATTGCTGACGTTATATCCTTGAAAGAATATTGGACTTTCCATTCATGCAAATAGCGAGAGAAAATCCTGACGTCATGTGTTCAATCGCATTTGCTGTCTTTTCGCTATAGCCAGAGAGTATGGTTAATCTATAATCTTTGTTGTTTAAAGGCGCTAGAGAACATATTTTGAGTGTGCAGTCAACCTCGCGTGGATATAAAAAGTTAGCGCTGGCGAATCGGCTGATCAAAGGAATATTAGCTCCGGCGAGAATAATAACAGGTCCGAGGCGAGTTTCATTACACTCGCTGTATTGTTAGCACCAGCTTTCAAACTCGTGAGAAGGCCTCCTTTACCGCACAGTATCTACCAATAACAAACAGTTTCCTACAGAAATTTGGTTCACAATACTTGCTCCTCATTACTTTCTCTACACGTACTATGAGAAGGTATTGTAATAAACCCAAAATTTCAATACCGAGATTTCACCGGAAATAAGTGTTTTGGGACTTCCTCAATTAAAAAAAATTATAAAAAATCCGTGTGTGTAGCATAGCCCAAAAACGATGAGCCCATTAAATTCCGAACTTTATATTTAAGTTCAGTATCTCTCAAAGATGCGACAAAAACTTACTACACAAAAAATTTAGATTTCGTCAAAACACACAATTTTACATTTTTGCTGTGGAGGTAGCCATTTCCGATATACTCCTTGTTATTAGTTTCAATTGTAAAGTGATTTTCTGAGACACGAATTGCAATGACAGCTTTTAAAACATTTGACTGTCAGTTTAGCCTAGCGCATTCCTTTAGTTCCTTCTACTTATAAGGCATTGAGTAATAAGAACATTCTGCTAGTGTTGTAGAAGGGTGAATAACTTTTTGTAGGAAGTTTGTTTGTAGAACTGCTGGAACAAGTCATGTGAATGTAACACTAGATTTTTTTTCCATTTTAAGATGGGATGAGGGATTTTCTTCAAGACGATCCTGTCGCAGTCTTCGAAGATATATTAAACTTAAATATCAAATACAAAATACTTTTCGATGTACACACACACACACACACACACACACACGCACACGCACACGCACACACGCGGAACTTTTTCTAAAATGCTTTTTTGGAATCAGGGGAACCTAAAACTTGTATTTCTAGTTAAATCTTGGCATTGAATTTTTGGGTGGAATGTAATAAGTTTGCAGGCTAAAGGACGATGACCTTAATGTTACATATCGTCAACTTTGTACACTGAACGATTCAGCTATCATAACCAATATGACGAGTGTTTTCATCTTGTCAATAATTCATGACCAGAGGAAGCGACGAATTGTCCTAAGAAATGAAAACACGAGTTGTATTTGATATTAGACTATTAATAATTTGTAATATACAGGAAGGGAGATTTTATCATTGTAATACTTACATTAGTTCTCAAATGGTACATGACGCATTCAGCCATTTTCTTTTCTTTCTTCACGGCTTCCTGAATTATGACATGACCGACCATGTCTACATCTAATGTACGAATATCGATAGCAACAATAGAAATAGGTATAAATAGTTATTTTATTTCAGATTTTAGTAACTAATATATAAAATGGAAAGAAACGTTATTTTATTTGAAGTTATTTAACTTATCTCACACACAAGAAATGCAAATAATGATTATTTTCACTGCTTTTTACTTTCTCTGCACGTACTATGTATAGTTGAATAGAGAAAGTGTTGCATTCCATCTAAAAATTTGATACCGAGATTTCACCGGAAATACACGATATAGGGTCCTCTATATAAAAAATCCGTTTTGGAAAAAGATCCATATGAACTACCAAACTTGGTATTTACGTTAAGTATCTTCCAGGGATGCAACACAAAGATTTTGAGAAAGATCCCCCTACCCCAAACTACACTTTTCATGGAAAAAAGATCGAAAATTTTGACTTTCTCTAAAATGTGTCTAACGATTTTGATTAAAATACCATATATTAAATATATTTATATGGCAAATAAAATGTATATCTTAAATTTTCTGGGAATAGCCTCTAAAGACCTCTCTATTCTGAATGAATTTTTCATAAGGGGCAAACCGTAAGAGATAGAGGGAAACTTACTGCACAAAAAATGTAGATCACATTAAAATATACACAATTTATGTCATATGCGTTTTTTTCGTGAAATTGGCTGTTTCTGAGGTATTCCTCGTTTGAACTAAATACATTGTGATCTGGATAAAACTTTAAATAAACATTGTAACCGAATTAATTTAATATACAATTGTGGAACTAACAGTTATTAAAAGTGAAGGTTGACTGACTGGATTGTCACCTTGTTACCAATAACCAAGACAGGAGATTAAACAAACGAACGTCAGGTGCGACAAGATTTTAAAGAAATGAACATCAGCTGTGATAAAATGTTTCGATAATATCGCTCCAGTCAAGATGGCACGATTGGTTGAAATTGCCTAATTCGGACATTGTATTGGCACTTTAATAGTTGAATTAAATTGTCTTTGCAGTGTATTTTGTGACATGTTGTAATAGAGATATTTAAGGCAGGTATAACACGTCAGATAAAAGACTGTAAACATCAACTCATTAGAAGGCATATTAAGATATCCCCAGTAAAGGACTTGCTTGTCTTTACAATGGAACGAGAGTAATTAAGAGAGAGAAAAGGGCTTGGCCCCTCTAAGAACGTTCGGTCCCATTTAAATTAAACAAGACAAACGCTGCCAGTAAAAGAGAAACCGAAAGGCAAATTGAGATCCTGGGAGAGGGCATTAATCCCGATGACCTCCTCCCTAAGGAATAAGAACCCTTTTGTAGTGGTTTCTCTTTAAATTCCATGTTATTTTGTCCTAAAAATAGCACCGCGTTAAACGGCGAATTAAGGAATGTATTACTACCTCATCTACCAAGTACTATGTCCGTAAGTAGAGCAGATATTGTATAACACACAAAAAGTTGATACCAGTATACCAGTATTTCACCGAAAATATATGTTTTGGGCCCCTCTGAATCAAAAAAAAATTCTGATGTGTTCCATTTACATGACTTTCTCTACATAACTGCAACAAATAATTGTTAAAAAGCTTATGCTGCTATTTACTTCATGCTAATCCAGAAAAGTTACCAGAAATTGATGTATTTGCTTCCTTGTAAGTATAAGCGAAATAAGGGAGTACCACAGGTTAAAGTGATAGTCTAAAGCTGGTTGCTATGTGACTGAAACTCCTTTGTGTGGACAACAGTTGACAAATTCCTGTATGAGAAAAGTATAAATTTTTCATAGCTGAAAACAAAAACAAGGAATATCCAAAAACCGAGTAACTCCACGAAAAAATGCATATTATATAAATTGTGTGTTTTAATGTGCTCTACATTTTTTGTAAGGTAAGTCTTTGTCCATCTCTTACGGTTGAGAAGTTATGCATAATTCCGTAAAATTTATCCAGAATAAAGTGGTCTTCAGAGGTAATTCCCAGAAAATTCAAATATACATTTTAATTTTCAGGTAAATATCTTTAAAATACGATGTTTTAATTAAAATCGTTAGAGCTATTTTTAAGAAAATCAAAATTTTCGAAAGAAGTTCCATGTAAAGGGTAGTTGGTTGTGGGGGATTTTCTTGAAAATCTTCGTGTTTCTTGGTATTCAACGGTCTTTTCGTTTTTGAGCTGTGCTATCCGCACATACACAGACACACACGCACACACACGGATCTTTTTCTGAATATGTTTTTTGGATTCAGGGGGACCCAAAACATGTATTACCGGTGAAATCTTGGGTCGGACTTTTGGGTAGAATGCAGTACCTTCTGTATACACTATGTACATAGTATGTGTAGAGAAAGTAAAAATTAAAAAAGGTCTGTGTGTGTGTCTGTGAATAGCATAGCTGAAAAACGAAATGTCCGTTAAACTCCAAACTTGATATTTAGTATCGGTAGATTTTCGGGAATATCCCCCCCCCCAACAACATGGAAAATATTTCGAAAATTTGTAACAGTTTTGATTATATTTAAGATAAAAACATTACAAATAAAATGTATATGTTGAATTCTCTGGGAATAGCCTCTGAAGACCTCTTCATTCTGGATGATTATGCCAAATTTTGCATAACTGCTAAACCGTAATGTATAGACAAAAACTTGCACAAAAAATGTAGAGCTCGTCAAACACACAATTTATGTCAATTACGTTTTGGTAGTTGAGTTGACCATTTTTGAGATATTCATTGACGTTAGCTTTAGTTTTAAAATACTTAAAAGTTTTGACATACGGGAGTTTGTAAACTGCAGGCAATGGTAAGAAACAGTTTTGGTAGTTGAGTTGACCATTTTTGAGATATTCATTGTTGTTAGCTTTAGTTTTAAAATACTTAAAAGTTTTCACATACGGGAGTTTGTAAACTGCAGGCAATGGTAAGAAACAGTTTTCATGTACAAGACAACCAGCTTTTAAAAGATTTGACTGTCGTTTATGTCGAGTTTTTCCATTATTTCTTTCTCTACACGTACTATGTATGCAGAAGGTATTGCATTCCACCCAAAAGTTCGATCCCGAGAAGTCACAGAAAATACATGTTTTGGGTCCCCCTGAATTTAAAAAAAGACATTTTTAGAAAAATATCCGACTGTGTGTCTGTGGACACCATAGCTCAAAAAAACGAAAAGTAAGTTAAACACCGAACTTGATATTTAAATTTCAAGAAAATCTCCCACCCCAACTACCCTTTACTTGGGAAAAATTTCGAGATTTGGATTTTCTAAAAAATGGCTCTAACGATTTTGATTAAAGTCTGTTATGTTTAAGATATCACAAATAAAATGTATATCTTGAATGTTCTGGGAATATCCTCTGAAGACCTTTTCATTCTGAATGAATTTTGCATAACTGGCACACCGTAAGAGATATACAAAAACCCAATTTGTGTCATATATATATTTCGTAGGTATGGGAATTTTTCAACTCCTGGCAATGCAAAGAAACGATTTCACACACTTAGCGACCAGTTTTTAAACGATTTGACTGTCAGTCTATCCTAGTGTATTTTCTTATTTCGCTTCTACTTATAAGGAAGCAAGTAGTAGACTATTTCTGCTAATGTTTATCTCGATTAGCATGAAGTAAATAGAACAATAAATTTTTACTTTCTCTTTACGTACTAAGTACATAGTGTACTTAAGTGTATAGAAAAGGTATTGCATTCCACCCAAAAATTCGATACTGAGATTTCACCGGAAATACATGTTTTGGGTCCCCTGAATCCAAAAAAAGAACCATTTTTACAAAAAGGTCCTTGTGTGTGTATGTGTGTGTCTGTCTATCTTTCTGTGTGTGTGTGTGTGTGTGGTGTGTGTGTGTGTCTGTGAACAGCATAGCTCAAAAACAAAAAGACCGTCAAGTACCAAACCTGGTATTTAAGTTTGGTTTCTTCCAAGGAAGATTTTTAAGAAAATGCCCCCAACCCCAACCTCCCTTTACATGGAACTTTTTTCGAAAATTTTGATTTTCTTAAAGATGGCTGTAACGGTTTTGATTAAAATATCGTATATTAAAGATATTTATTTACGTGGCAAATAAAATGTATATCTTTAATTTTCAGGGAATAGCCTCTGAAGGCTGCTTTATTCTGGATGAAATTTGCTGAATGTTGCATAACTAGTACACTCTAGGAGATAGACAAACACACAATTTGTGTCATATACATTTTTTTCGTAGAATTAAAATTTTTGAAATATTCCTTGCTACTGGTTTCAGTTTTGAAAGTTTTTCTCACACGGGAATTTGTGAACTCCTGGTAATGCAAAGAAACGATTTCACACACTTAGTGACCAGCTTTTAAAAGAGTTAACAGTTTAGCCTAGTCTATTCCTTTATTTCCTTTCTACTTACAAGGAAGTAAGTAATAAGACAATTTCTGTTAATGTTTATCTTGATTAGCATGAAGTAGATAGAATAATAGGTTTTTTAACAATAGTTTGTTACAGAGGACATTGTTGAGGCTGTGTGAAAAGCCTTTGTGATTTTCTTTGCCAAAGAGAAGAGATCCTTTGAAATGGTGTTCCACTTCGTTACGTTTGTGATCCGAGTTTAAATCCCTGTGGGCCCATATTGAGGGGTAAACACCAGTCAGCAGGTTTATGATGAATACACTCGTGCAAATCGCTCTGATGTCTTGCTTCAGACCAAGAGAGGGGGGGGGTGCGGCCCTTAATGGAGCATCGGCCCGCTTATGCCCACAATTACGGATCAATGGAACGGTCTATTAATACGCAATTGGATATAATATGAATACACGCGGGTTTTGGGCCCAATTATTAGGCTTTGCTATAGTAAACAGACCTTAGTGTTGATACTGGGGGTAGATGTAGCAGGTGGTGGATACGTTACAACCCCCAACTCCACTCTAATCTATTGCTACTACAACCAGATCGATACCCAAACCCCTCCGCCCATTCTGCACATGTTCTACAACCCCCAAAACAGATTACCACGGAAAGTAATTATTGTAAATATGTAAGCCGATTACTGTTCACTTACTATTATCAAACGATAATAATATGCACATAAACGTGGTTACCATGACAACGGGGAATATTCAAAAAGCTTGATTTTAATCCAAATAAAACACTATCGTTAATCATTTTCTAATGTTTACCATAGTAACTAGACGAAATACTGCATTCTACCCTGAAAACTCTTTATGTGTTCCATTCACATGACTTGATTTACATCTTTGTAAAAAATTATTGTTAAAATTCTATTCTTCTATCTACTTAATGCTAATCCAGAAAAGCATTAAGGGAACAAGATACTCTCAACATACGGAAATTACGCCTTAAGTGAGTTCAAAAACCACTGCTCTTGAAGTATTCAATGGCTTTTCCAGAAATGTGTATGAATTATTCCATAAATCATGGCTATTATTTCAAGTGGTTGTTTGTATTAATAGCTTATGTGGTTGAGTCTATAAAAAGTATTTGATTCAGCAGAAAAGTAATAAAACTTAGTCTTATAACATGTGAATTCGTGTACCTTTTTCTCTAATACTGCTTGCAATACATAACCACACTTTTGCATGTTTGTTCTTAATATAATCAGCATTCTTCTGAACCTCAATTATTTAGCTTAGATACAATTTCAGGGGAAATTAGAAAAGAAATTTATTTGCAAATACAAAAAAGTAAAAAATGTGGGAAATCTGCCAAGTTGTTGCTTTCTTAATGTAATCAATATATACTATACCATTACGATTGTGGTTCAGAAAGGTCAAGTATGTGCTGAAAATTGCAGGTTTCCAGCTCTCATACTTTCTGAGAAAAAGGTACACAAGTATTCAAAAATGGCATTTAAAGATACAAATGTTCTAAAAAGGGTTATTGCATAACAGCTTTAAGGAAATGCTGACTAGCATTTGACTTATATCTACTTATATTCATTGAAATCCTCAACCCAAAAGTATACATTTCCTGAAACTAGAGATAATAGAGGTTTTATTAGTGTATAAAACAAAAAATGTTATTTTTACTTTCTCTACACGTACTGTGTACATAGTGCACAGGGAAGGTATTGCACTCCACCCAAAAATTCGATACTGAGATTTCACCGGAAATATACGTTTTAGAGTCCCCTGTATCCAAAAAAAGTATTTTCAGAAAAAGGTCTGTGTGTGTTTGTGTGTGTGTCCGTGTATCTGTGAACAC
Organism: Hymenopus coronatus; assembly: GCA_030762935.1. Taxonomy (NCBI): domain Eukaryota; kingdom Metazoa; phylum Arthropoda; class Insecta; order Mantodea; family Hymenopodidae; genus Hymenopus; species Hymenopus coronatus. The sequence continues at coordinate 147,602,233 of CM060890.1, forward strand.
GATAACTCAAAAACGAAATGTCGGCAAAATACCAAACTCAGTATTTTAGTTTCGTATGTTCCAGGGATGCGACACGAAGATTTTGTGAAAAACCTCCCCTCCCCAAACTACGTTAATATGGAACTTTTTTCGAAAATTTTGATTTTCTCAAAAATGGCTCTAACGATTTTGATTAGAATATGGTATATTAAAGACATTTACCTGAAAAATAAAATGTATATCTTGAATTTCCCGGAAATAGCCGCTGAAGACTACTTTATTCGGATAAATCTTACGGAATTTTGCATAACTGCTAAACCGCAAGAGGTGGACAAAAACTAACCCCACAAAAAATGTAGTGCACGCTAAAACATACAATTTATGTTATATACATTTTTTTCGTGGAGTTTACCATTTTTTTTTAGATATTCTTTGTATTTGGTTTCAGCTTTGAAAAGCTTATACTTTGCTTATACGGGAATTTGTCGAGTGCTGTCCATACAAACAAAGGAACTTCAGTCACATAGCAACCAGCTTTTGACTATCACTTTAACCTATGGTACTGCCTTATTTCGCTTCTACTTACAAGGAAGCAAGTAATGAGAATATTTCTGCTAATTTTTTCTCGATTAGCATGAAGTAAATAGAAGTGTATAAGCTTTTTAACAATAATTTGTTGCAGAGATGTAGAGAAGGTCATGTGAATGGAACACTTTAGATTTGTTATATACTAATGTATGCACAAATAAAGTAGAGTGCTTTTGTTTAATATTTGTTAACAGGAAGGTATGATTGCTATTTATATAGCATTTTAGTGTAATTTTGGTACTATGAGTCAATGTCGCATTTTATCACATGTTCAAAATACATTAAAATGTGATTTAGAGGTCGTGAAAAATGAAAACACATGATTACAAGACTTTATGAACATTTCGCGCTATGTCGCATTTTCTAAAAATCACCACCTTTACCTATGGGCCCTGGAACTTCAAGTACTTACAACATTGTAAGTTGCCATTGGGGTTGTCATCTCAAAATAGTTTGATATCACCTTGTGGTTTACCGGGAAACATGCGAGTCAGTTGCTATGCCGGCATTTTGCCATGGTAGCTCAATGGTAGAGCAACCGGCTAGAGACAGGGATATCTGACAGTGGTTCAAATCCCGGGTATGGCACTGAATATTGCACTGTGACTCTACTTATCCAAATCCTTGCCTATATTTTAAATGTTGTTGCGATTCATATAGAGCCTATAAATGGTATATTTAGGTTGGTATGTATGATAACCACTGGTTATGTCCTCTTAAAGTGCCATCGCACTTAACACACTTCAATTCGTAATGCGGAAAGTCAACTGGCGCCCTCTATATACATACATATTGGACGGTAATTGATTTGCAATTCATAAACTGCAACCAGCAGCTGTCACAGAAAATATCATTTATTAGCGTCAGTCTCGCAATTAAAAATGACCCAGCAAATAATTAATGAGCAACGCTAACGTCAATCCTAATTAACGCTATGTTACAAGTTAAAACACAGAAATAGTTCCCTCCAGATTTGAGGAAAGTGAAAACAGTTCCATTCCCATCACTTTCTCTGCGACGACAAATTATTGTCAAAAATCTTATTGTTCTATTTACTTAATGCTAACTGAAAAAAAATAGTAGAAATAGTCTTATTACTTGCTTCCTTGTAAGTAGAAGCGAAATAAGGGAGTACCATAGGTTAAAGTGACAGTCAAAAGCTGGTTGCTATGTGACTGACGTTCCTTTGTTTGTATGGACACAAGTTGACAAATTCCTGTATGAGAAAAGTATAAGATTTTCAAAGCTGAAACCAAAAACATGGAATATCTAAAAAACTATTATCTCCACGAAAAAGATGTATATAACGTAAATTGTGTGTTTCAACTTGCTCTACACTTTTTGTGTGGCAAGTTTTTGTTCATCTCGTAAGGTTTAGCAGTTATGCGAAATTCCGTAAAATTTGTCCAGAATAGTCTTCAGAGGATATTCCCAGAAAAGTCAAGATATACATTTTATTTGTCAGGTAAATATCTTTAATATATAATATTTTAATCAAAATCATTAGAGCCATTTTTGAGAAAATAAAAATTTTCGAAGTTCCATGTAAAGGGTAGTTGGGGTGTGGGATGTTTCTCAAAATATTCGTGTCGCATCCCTGGAAGATACCAAACCTAAATAACAAGTTTGGTTATTGACAGACTTGGTTTTTCAGCTATACTGCCCACAGACAGACAGACACACACACAGATAGGCGGACAGACAGATATACACATGAATATTTATCTAAAAATCTGATGTGTACCATTCACATGACTTTCTCCATATCCCTGCAACAAATAATTCTTAAAAAGCTTATACTTCTATTTACTTTATGCTAATCAGAAGAAAATAGCAGAAATAGTCTAATTACTCGCTTCCTTGTCAGTAGAAGCGAAATAAGGGACAACTGTAGGTTAAACTGATAGTCAAAAGCTGGTTGCTATGTCAATGAAGTTCCTTTGTCTATATGGATAGGAGTTGACAAGTTCCTGTATGAGAAAAGTATACGTTTTTCATAGCAGAAACCAAAAATAAGGAATGTCACAAAATCGACGAACTCCACGAAAAAAATGTGTATAACATAAATTGTGTGTTCTAATGTGTTCTACATTTTTTGTGTAGTAAGTTTTTGTCCATCTCTTACGGTTTAGCAGTTATTCAAATTTCCGTAAAATTCATCCAGAATAAACTACTCTTCAGAGGCTATTTCCAGAAAATTCAAGATATACATTTTATTTGTCAGATAAATATGTTTAATATACGAAATTTTAATCAAAATCGTTATAGCCATTTTTGAGAAAATCAAAATTTTCGAAAAAAGTTCCATGTAAAGGGTAGTTTTCTCAAAATCTTCGTGCCGCATCCCTGGAACATACTAAACTTAAACTTTTCTTTTTGATTTATTGTGTTCACAGACACAGGGATACACACACACACACACACACACACACACACACACACACACACACACACACACACACACGGACCTTTATGTGAAAATGTTTTTTGGGATATTGGGGACCCTTAAACATATATTTCCGGTGAAATCTCGGTATCGAATTTTTTGGTGGAGTGCAATACTTTCTCTATACACTATGTACATAGTGCGTATGGAGAAAGTAAAAATGTTTTTTTTTTTGGATTCAGGGGATCTCAAAACATGTAGGTATTTTCGGTGAAATGTCTGTATCGAACTTTTGGGTGCATTGCAATACCTTCTCTGTACAGTATGTACATAGTGTGTGCATGCGTGTGTGTGTGTGTGTGTGTGTGTGTCTGTCTGTCTGTGTGCCTGTGGCCAGTATAGTTCAAAAACGAAAAGACCGTTAAATACCAAACTTGGTATTTAAGTTTGGTATCTTCGAAGGATGCGACACGAACATTTTCAAGAAAATACCCCCACTCCCAACTACGCTTTACATGGAACTTTTTTCGAACATTTTTATTTTCTCAAAAATTGCTCTAACGATTTTTATTAAAATATCGTATATTAAAGATATTTACCTGATAAATAATATGTATACCTTGAATTTTCTGCGAATAGCCTCTGAAGACTATTTTATTCTGGAGGAATTTTGCATAACTGTTAAACCGTAAGAAATGGACAAAAACTTACCACACAAAAAATGTAGAGCACATTAAAACACACAATTTATGTTGTGTCTTCTTAGCTTCCGGAGAAGGCCGCGTTATCTTGCATGGGAATGACGACGTTTCGCTCATCTTGTCGTGAGCTTCTTCTGGGCTCTTGTGCTAACGCGGCCTTCTTCGGAAGCTAAGAAGACACAGGTCGTGGAAGCCTACGCATCCATTTCACAATTTATGTTACATAATTTTTTTCGAGGAGTTGGTCGTTTTTGAGATATTCCTTGTTTTTGGTTTCAGCTTTGAAAAACTTATACTTTTCTCATACAGGAATTTGTCAACTCGTGTCCATACAAACAAAGGAACTTCAGTCACATAGCAACCAGCTTTTGACTTCACTTTAACCTATGGTACTCTCATATTTCGCTTCTACTTACAAGGAAGAATGTAATAAGACTATTTCTGCTAATTTTTTTGTGGATTAGCATGAAGTAAATAGAAGAATAAGCTTATGAACTATAATTTGTTACACAGAAGTAGAGAAAGTCATGTGAATGGAACACATCAGGTTTTTTATCCTGGAACTGCCCGTTTTCGAGATGTTCCAGCGATTTGTTTTAAAATACTTAAAACTTCTCTTATACAGGAACTTGTCAACTCCTGGCGATGCAAAGAAATAGATTTCAATCTCATAGCAACCACATTTTAAAACATTTGACGGTCGGTTTAGCCTAGTGTATTCCCTTATTTCCCTTCTACTTATAAGGAATAAGTAAATAACACGAATTCTGCTAATGTTCATCTCGATTATCATAAAGTAGATATAAGATGATGTTTTTTTAACAATAATTTCTTACAGCGATGTAGAGAAAGTCATGTGAATGAAACACATCAGATTTTTAGTTTCTCTACACGTACTATATACATAGTGTATAGAGAAGGAATTGCATTGCACCAAAATTCGATACCGAGATTTCATTAGAAATAGACGTTTTAAGTTCCCCTGTACCCAAAAAAATAATTTTGAGAGTAAGGATATTTTGTGTTGTTTGCGATCCGACACGAAGATTTTCAAGAAAATCCCCCACCCCCATCTACTCTTTAGATGGAACTTTTTTCGAATGTTTTGATTTTCTCAAAAATGGCTCTAACAATTTTGATTAAAATATCGTATATCAAGAATATTTACCTGACAAATAAACTATATATCTTGAATTTTCTGTGAATAGCCTCTGAAGACATGTTTATTCAGGATGAATGTTACGGAATTTTGCATAACTGCTAAACCATAAGTGATAGACAAAAACTTACCACACACAAACTGGAAAGCATGTTAAAACACACAATTTATGTTATATACATTTTTGTCGTGGAGTTGATCATTATTGAGATATTCCTTGTTTTTGGTTTCAGCTTTAAAAAACTTATACTTTTCTCATACGGGAATTTGTCAACTCCTGTCCATACAAACAAAGGAAATTCCGTCACATAGCAACCAGCTTTTACTATCACTTTAACTTATGGTACTCCCTTATGTGCCTTCTACTTACAAGGAAGCAAGTAACAAGACTATTTCTGTTAATTTTCTCGATTAGCATGTAGTAAATAGCAGAATAAGCTTTTTAACAATAATTTATTGCAGATGTAGAGAAAGTCATGTGAACAGAACACATCAGATTGTTTTTAAAACGTACTTTGCGACAACGGTAGTGCTGAGATGCGAAGTAGAGAACTCTAAACTCTCTGATCGGACAATAGTCCACCTCTCCCACTGGGTGATACAAAATTAGGTTAATATTTTCTCTGTGTTAGAAAATCAAGACACTGCAAACCTATTCAAAATGTAATTTTACCATTAGCTTGGCATTAAGTTCTAGGGGATATTGCTATTTGAAATAAATAACACAGAAACGTTTATAGATATACATAACACAGACAGGACTTAAATAGACCAACAGACATTTCAAAATCTGATGTGTTTCATTCACATGACTTTCTCTAGATCTCTGTAACAAATTGTTAAAAAGCTTATGCTTCTATCTACTTCATGATAATCGAGTTATGATGTGTTCCATTCACATGACTTTCTCTACATCTCTGTAACAAATTGATAAAAAGCTTATGCTTCTATCTACTTCATGATAATCGAGATAAAAATTAGCTGAAATTGTCTTATTACTTGCTTCCTTGTAAGTAGAAGAGAGAAAATCTAGTGTGTTCCATTCACATGATGCCCTCTAGTTGTTAAACAAACCTTTTATTCAAAGCATTAATCTGTTGTCTACATCATGCTAATCGAGATAAACATTAACAGATCTAATCTTAATACTAGCTCCTTGTAAGTAGAAGGGAAATAAGAAAATGCACAGGCTAAAGCGATAGTACTGTAAAAGCCGGTGGCTATGTGAAACAATTGAAATTCCAATTTCTTAGCTTCCCTCGAGTAAACGAGAGGAAAGATGTCTTCCCGTTTGTGAAAAGTTTAACCGGTTTAAAATTAAATACATATTCCGAAATATATTGAAAACGATTAACTCAAAAAAAGAAATTAAAGGACATAAATTTTGTGTTTTAATAAGATCTATATTTTTTGTGTAGTAAGTTTCTGTATATCTCTTGTGGTTTACTAGTTATATAAAAGTTATTCAGATTGAAGAGGTCTTCAGAGGCTATTCCCAGAAAATTCAACATATACATTTCGTTTTGTATTTAACAGCCTTTTCGTTTTTCAGCTATGCTGCCCACAGACACACACACACACTCGGACATTTTTCTAACGATGATTTTTTTTGGATTCAGGGATCTCAAAATATGTATTTCCGGTGAAATCTCGGTACCGATTTTTGGGTGCAATACAATACCTTTTCTATACACTATGTACGTGTAGAGAAATAACAAGTTTAGGTCAGAATTAAAAATGTTCCTTATTACTCACATCTATGGATTTCATACATCCAAAAAATACTACAAATAATGAATTAATGCAGCGTTGTAAACATAATGTACGTTAATATTCTGAGAATATATACTGCGGGAATTGAATTTAGGACACATATGTATTTGTAATTGTGTAAAATTGATAGCTCTGAAAAATTCAATGTTAGAGTTAAATAATTATCAAGAGTAGTTAATAAATGTAGTTTGTGACTTGGCCTTGTGTCTAATCTGAAAAAGTATCTACAGATGTAATGTACACAGTAAGTCACCTTGTTCTGAGGGAGCGTCAGGTCGGGTTCATTGATAAAGGGAGAATTGCACAATCGGGTTTGTCTGTTAACTCGCATAGCAAGTGCAGGAAAGACAACTGTGGTGAGACCCGACTCATACATACACCTTTTCAACAAAATCACAGCGCCAGAAGTATTACTTTCTCTATACGTACTATGTACATAGTGTATAGAGAACGTATTGTTTTGCATCAAAAACGGAAAGACCGTTAAGAACCAAACTTGGTATTTAGGTTTGGTATCCTCCAAGGATGCGACACGAAGATTTTCAAGAAATTCCCCCTACCCCCAACTACGCTTTACGTGGAAAAAGTTTCGAAAATGTTGATTTTCTTAAAAATGGCTCTAACGATTTTGATTAAAATCTCGTATATTTAAGATATTTACTTGACAAATAAAATGTATATCTTGAATTTTCTGGGAATAACCTCTGAAGACTTCTTTATTCTGGATGAATTTTACAGATTTGGCATAGCTGCTAAACCGTAAGAGATGGACAAAAACTTACCACACAGAAAATGTAGAGCACATTAAAACACACAATTTACGTTTTATACATTTTTTTTTTTCGTGGAGTTGATCGTTTTTAAGATATTCCTTGTTTTTAGTTTCAGCTTTGAGAAACATACTTTTCTCATACAGGAATTTGTTAACTGCTGTCCATACAAACAAAGGAACTTCTGTCACATAGCAACCAGCTCTTGACTATCACTTTAACCTATGGTACTCCCTTATTTCGCTTCTTCTTACAAGGAAGCAAGTAATAAGACTATTTCTGTTAATGTTTTCTCAATTAGCATTGAGCAAATAGAAGCCTAAGCCTTTTAGCAATAATTTTTTGCGGAGATGTAGAGAAAGTCATGTGAATGCAACACATCAGATTTTTTATTATCTTTGAGTGTACAACTAAAAATAATGTGACGTTATATCATATTTATCTATGAATAAATCTCTCTGTATACTGAAATTGGATACGAAGGAACTATACTTTGTCGCGCATGTCAGAAGTGTGACGTCATCTCAGCATGGTTTATTATGAAGTGTGTTAAGTGCTGGCGCATGTGGTAGGAAACCAGGTGTTTCGAGAATGTTAGCGTATTCCATTTACACGATCCGCTTTCGGAAATGGATGGGGTTTGCCTGCGGGTGATTTACGTGAATCAGTCAACCCAGCCGTAGAGGGCGTAATGGAGGGAACGTGGTTAACGTTCTTGCGTGTTGCCATAAAGTCTTCAACTGTTCTGAGCTTCCAGCGGTACACATGAGGGCAGCAATAGTCGAACGCGATAAACGGGTGCAATGTACATAGTAGAGAGAGAAGGTATTGTATTCCACCCAAAAATTTGATACCGAGATTTCACCGGAAATACATGTTTTGGGGTCCCCAATTCTGGTTGTTTAAACTGCAACAAATAAATCAATAAATGAATGAAAAGGGATATTCCCGAACAAGCTGTACTTAGTTTGTTACCCGGCAAGTCGAGGACTTAATGATAAGGAATTTTCATTATTTAAAGAACGGGGAGCTGCCAAAGGAGTTAAAATTATTTACTTACTTTATTACTTTCTCTACACCTACTATGTACATAGTGTATAGAGAAGGTATTGTATTGCACCCAAAAATTCTACCAAGATTTCACCGGAAATATATATTTTGAGACTCCCCGAATCCAAAAAAAGCAGTTTTAGAAAAATCACCGTGTGTGTCTGTCTGTGTGGGTGTGTGTGTGTGTGTGTGTGTGTGTGTGTCTGTGGAAAGCATAGCTCAAAAACGAAAATATCGTTTTATACCAAACTTGGTATTAAGGTTTTCTATCTTCCAAGGAAGCGGCACGAATATTTTCAAAAAAAATCCCCGCACCCCAAACTACACTTTACATGGAAAAAAAGTCAAAATTTTGATTTTCTGAAAAATGGCTTTGACGATTTTGATTAAAATCTCTTATGTTTAAGATATTTACATGCTGAATAAAATGTATATATTTAATTTTCTGGGAATAGTCTCTAAAGACCTCTTTATTCTGGATGATTTTTATTGAATTTTGCATAACTGGTAAACCGTAAGACATACACAAAAATGTACTACACAAAAGATGTAGATCACGATAAAACACACGATTTATGTCAAATATATTTTTTCGTGCAGTTGATTGTTTTTTATATATTCCTTGTTATTGGTTTCAGTTTTAAGAAAGTTACACTTTTTTCACACAGAAATTGTCATATTTCTGCGCTAAGTGAATATTTAAATATGGTTGGTTATACAGCGCTTGGGGATGCGGTATGCTAGAAAGAACAACTTCCTTTTTCATGGACATAGCAACGTAATTATCATTGTTGATTTTTTAAAATAATTATTTCTGATCATAAATGAAATTATACTTAAAATACACATTATTTTCAATATTCGAAATTCACAGAACACTTACAGGCTAATTACTTTTAGCAATTAATTTTTCCTTTACCATATAATGAATATGGCATCAATTTCCTTCCATTAACAAAAAGAAACACTTGATATGAAGACGCTTGGCTTCCACATATTAATGTCTCACGGTTTAGCTTAGTGTATTCTCTTATTTCCCGTTTGCTTATAAGGAACAATAATTTGTTGCCGTGATATAGAGAATAATTCATGTGAATAGAACACATCACCTTTTTTTTCTTTCTAATTCGAATGGAAATGTATATTATACTATATTAGGTGGAATAAGAAGAAGGTGTCGGGTAAACGAATAGCCTGTCGCGTTTCTTTGTTAAGGGGTAAACAAAGGATTTGCCTGCAGCGAACAGAAGCGTAAATTTGCGTTATGATGCCATATCGCACTACATCAATCAATAGCGGGCGGTTTTCGCGCTCCGTGGACCGTGAAGCTCCGTCCCCAGTAATAAACATGAATGTCATGGCCGATTACAAGCACCACATTTAATCTCCGACAACTAGTTAAAATCCATGCTGCAAAAAACACTGTGCGTGTGTTTTCCAGGTGAATGAAACCGCGCTCCGGCATCTGATAGGACACGCAATTTCCGGACACATTCCTCTACCATACATTTCAAGTGACAAGAAAAAAAAAACACCTGTGTTCCATTCACATGACTTTCGTTACATCTCTGCAACAAATTATTGTTATAAAGCTTATTAGCAGAAATAGTCTTATTACTTGCTTCCTTGTAAGTAGAAGCGAAATAAGGGAATGCCATAGGTTAAAGTGAAAGTCAAAAGCTGGTTGCTATGTGACTGATGTTCCTTTGTTTGTATGGACACGAGTTGACAAATTCCTGTATGAGAGAACTTTTTGAAAGCTGAAACCAATAACAAGGAATATCTCAAAAACGACCAACTCCACGAAAAAAATGCAAATAACTAAATTGTGTGGTCTGATTTGTTGTGTGGTAAGTTTTGATCCATCTCTTATGGTTTAGGAATTATGCAAAATTCCGTAAAATTTATCCAGAATAAAGTAGTCTTCAGAGGCTTTTTCCAGAAAATTCAAGATATACATTTTTTTTTGTCAGGTAAATATCTTTAATATAGGATATTTTAATCAAAATCGTTAGGGACATTTTAAAAAAATAAAACATTTCGAAAAAAGTTCCATATAAAGGGTAGTTTGGGGTGGGGAGATTTTTCTCTAAATCTTCGTGTCGCATCCCTGGAAGATACTAAACTTAATACCAAGTTTGGGATTTTACCGACTTTTTGTTTTAGAGTTGTCGTGTTCACAGAGACATGCACACACACACACACACACACACACACACACACACACACACACACACACACACACGGATCTTTTTGTGAAATTACTTTTTCTGGATACAGGGGACCCTAAAACATATATTTCCGGTGAAATCTCGCTATCGAATTTCTGAGTGGATTGCAACACCTTTTCTATACACTATGTACATCGTACGTGTGGGAGGAAATAAAAATGCATTTTCTTGGACTCGGGGGACTTCAAAACATATATTTCCACTCAAATCTCCTTCTGTATACTATGTACATAATACGTATATCGTTTGGATGCAGGAAATCTCAAAGGAAGTGTTTCTAGTAAAATGTCGGTATGTAAGTTTTGGGTGAAATGCAGCGCTTGCTGTGGTGGTGGAACTGAAAGACGCTGGTGCTGACCTCTTCCTGCCGGAGGGCACATCCTTATTCAGGAATTCTGGTCAGACCAGGTGGTCATAGACACTCAACTTGTTGCATAAGCGACTGGCTGCTACTCTGTTTTTTTACCAATTTATATGTTAATGTTGGCAGGATTATAGGTTATAACAAGAATACAGATGATATCTGGGCTCTTATTCAATATCTAGCAATATAACGTTGCTAAAACCTCGCTAAGTGTCTGTTGCACTACTTATGAGACGTGAGTGTCAGCACTGCTGCCTCTCAAATAAATGGCTACTCTTGACGAAATGGCTCCAGAAAACTCTTAACAGCCAACGATTAATGCCTTTCTGGTGATAAACTGCTTTACGAGCTTTCTTTCAGAAAACATTAATCTGAGATAATGAAACACAGACAAGTTAAAATAAGAAAATAAAAAGCCAACATTTAAAACCCTAATCGTTCACATGGTGCAATCAAGAGTATACATATATATTGTTACTTCTTCGATACTGGATCCCATTTTGTGTCCTTTTTCTTCAGTTCAGTCAATAAACGTTTCATTATCTTGGCGTTAGTCCCACTCCTGACACCAGTGTAACAAACACTCTCTTCATTTACTCAAACAACTCTATTTCTTCCAACTGATCAAAATAAAAAAAAAAATTGTTCACAGATAAACGTTTTTATGATATTTTTACATCAATTCTGTCATACAATTTTCTTACAATGCTCGCTGAAGGCTATCTGGGCTAGTTGCTCTGTTTTATACCTATCGATCACGTGGTAGGAAGCTTCCAGAAGCAGTGATTAGTATCACACACAGGTGCAACAATCAGAGATTCGAAGTAAAGTGCACAGGTGTAACAGCACACACACACACACACACACACACACACATATATATATACACAGACACGGAGCTTTTCCTATTTTTACGTTCTCTACTCCGAAAACATGTTTATCTCTTACAGTTTAACCGTTATATAAAATTTTGCAAAACTTGTACGGAATAATGAGCTCTTCAGAGGCTATTCCTAGAAAATTCATAATATATATTTTAATTGTTAAGCAAATATCTTTAATATTTAAGTAATTTAATTAAAATCGCTAGAGCCGTTTTATAGAAAAATAAAATTCTCAAAAATGTTTGCTTGTAAAGGGTAGTTTGTGTTGGATGGATTTTCTTGAAAATCTTCGTGTCGCATCCTTGGAAGATACTTATTTAAATACCAAGTTGAGTATTTTACCGGCTTTTCGTTTTTGAGTTATCTGTTCACAGACACTAAAAAACACACCAACGGACTTTTTCTAAAAAAAATTTTTCGGACTCAGAGGAACTAAAAACATATATTTCTGGCGAAATCTCGGTATGGAACTTTTGGGTGGAATGCAATACCTTCTCTATACATAGTACGTGTAGAGAAAGTAAAAATCAGTTTAATTTGACTGTAGGTATAATACCAGGAACACATTTCTCCGGAGGGAACCTGATGCAAAGGCTAAACCACTCCTCTCCCCTCTTCATTAAAATTATGCAGGATGAGAGATGTTTGTGCAACGTAATAAATTTATTTTCTTTGCAGGGCACGAAACTTTCTTTTTCAACTGCGTCTATACCAAAGGGAATATCTTACTGCAATATCGCAGACGTAAATCTTAAGAAATGCGTTCCTTCTCGTCTTTAATTTTGATGTATGCGCAAGATTAAACAAGAAATAAAACTGAAATAACTCTGTTTCTTCCATGCTTTGCAAATTTACTTCTGACGGATATTATACAATTATATTTTCATTTTGTCTATATACAGGGATACTCGAAATTTAATACTAGCTGGAATGGTCTTATTACTTGCTTTCTTGTAAGTAGAAGGAAAATTAAGGATTATACTAGACTAAAACGATAGTCAAATTTTTTAAAGCTGGTTGCCTTTTGGAGCAATTTAAATTCAATTCTCTTTTACATTCCTGGAAGTAAAACAAAAGAGATGAAACGAATGTTGACTTTCCGTTTGAGAAGACTTTAAGTTGTTTAAAATTGAAGTCATTAACAAGGAATAAATCGGAAACGCTTTATTCTAATAAAAACAAATCTAACGTGTTCCATTCACATGACTTTCTCTACATCTCTGCAATAAATTATTGTTAAAAAGTTTATATTTCTTCTTACTTCTAGAAACAGTCTTATTACTTGCTTCCAAGTAAGTAGAAGCGAAATAAGGGAGTATCATAGTTTAAAGTGATAGTCAAAAGCTGTCCTGTATGAGAAAAGTAATAGTATTTTAAACCTAAAACTAATAACAAGAAATATCTGAAAAACAATCAACTTCACACAAAAAATTGTATATAACATCTCTCCACCATCAACTACTCTTTACATGGAAAACAATTCGAAAATTTTTACTTTCGTGAAAATGGCTCTAACGATTTGGATTAAGATATCTTATATTTAAGATATTTACACAGCAAATACAATGTATATTTAGAATTTTCGGGCAATATCCTCTGAATAAATGTTTATTCTGGATGAATTTTGCAGAATTTTGCATAGCTGGTAAACTGTAAGAGATAGGCAAAAACTAAGTACACAAAAAATGTAGAGCTCGGTAAAACACACAATTTATATTATGCACATTTTTACCGTAGAGTTGACAGTTTTTGAAACATTACTTGTTATTAGTTTCAGTTTTAAAATACTTACACTTTTCTTATACGGGGATTTGTCAACTCCTGTCCATACAATCAAAGGAACTTCAGTCACATAACTATCAGCTTTTGACTATCACTTTAACCTATGCTTCTACTTACAAGGAAGCAAGTAATATAACCCTTTCTGCTATTTTTTTTTCTATTTTAGCTTAAGTAAATAGAAGAATAAGCTTTTTAACAATAATTTATTGTAGAGATGTAGAGAAAGTCATGTGAATGCAACACATCAGATCTTTTTTGTATAGCATTTTCTCATGAAAGTCATAAGGTTTGATTTCTTAATTAACTTCCTTTCTGAGAAACAAACAAATGAAACTAATTCCAGTATGTCATTATAATTTAAATTAAGGTAACAGTGATAAACGACTCGTTTGTTACTTTTAGAGACAGAAGCGTTAATTTGCCAATCAAAAGTTCCTTTTTCTTGCAGTTTCTTTGCCTTTCTTTTGTATGTGTCTTAATTTACGAGAAGTTTAAAATGCTGTCAAACCTCTGCCGAGTAGATGCTCTTTTATCGTTTGCCTTTTCATTTTTACTTTCTCTACACGTACTGTGTACAATGTGTATAGAGGAAGCATTGAATTCCACCCAAAAATTCGATACCAAGATTTCACCGGAAATATATGTTTTAGGGTTCCCCTGTATCCAAAAAAAGCATTTTCAGAAAAAGGTCCGTGTGTGTCCGTGTGTCTGTGAACAAGATAACTCAAAAATGAAAAGTCGGTAAAATATCAAACTTGCCATTTAAGTTTAGTATCTTCCAGGAATGCGACACCAAGATTTTGAGAAAAATCCCCCCTCCCCAAACTACCCTTTACATTTAACCTTTTTTCGAAAATTTTTGATTTCCTCAAAAATGGCTCTAACGATTTTGATTAAAATGCCGTATATTAAAGATATTTACCTGGCAAATAAAATGTATATCTTGAATCTTCTGGGAATAACCTCTAAAGACTACTTTATTCTTGATAAATTTTACGGAATTTTGCATAACTGCTAAACCGTAAGAGATAAACAAACAATTACAACACAAATATGTAGAACACCTTAGAACACACATTTTATGTTGTGTACATTTTTTTCGTGAAATTGATAGTTTTTGAGATACTCCAGGTTTTTAGTTTCAGCTTTAAAAAATAAACTTTCCTCATACAGGAATTTGTCAACTCCTGTCCATACAATCAAAGGAACTTCAGTCACATAGCAACCAGCTTTTGGCTTTCACTTTAACCTATGGTACTCCCTTATTTCGCTTCTACTTACAAGGAAGCAAGTAATAAGACAATTTCTGTTAATGTTCATCTCTATCAGCATGAAGTAGATAGAAGAATAAGCATTTTAGCAATAATTTGTTACAGAAATGTAGAGAAAGTCGTGTGAATGGAACACATCATAATGTTTAAAGAATTAATTAATTTTATGCATTGCTTGAGAGGAGGAGTGTGTCTTTCATAAGCAATATAAGCGCAGCTCCAACTTTATCACGAGAAAAGCTGTAGCTCGAGTTATATTTAATAAAACGAACAAAATAAAAATGATTAGCCTACTATATGGATAACACGAAGTGTAATATTCCATTGGTCTTGGTAACATATGTCTGCACACTGATAATATTATTATAAGACGAACATTAGTTCAGAGAGAAAACCCGTGGGTGTGATAAAATGTGATGTGTTCCATTCACATGACTTTCTCTACATCTTTGCAACAAATTATTGTTAAGCTTATGCTTCTATTTGCTTCTTTTTAATCGAGAAAAAATTAGCAGAAATAGTCTTACTACTTGCTTCCTTGCAAGTAGAAGCGAAATAAGAGAGTAGCATAGGTTAAAGTGATAGTCAAAAGCTGGTTGCTATGTGACTGAAGTTCCTTTGTTTGTATGGACACGAGTTGACAAATTCCTGTATGAGAAAAGTTTAAGGTTTTCAAAGCTGAAACCAAAAACAAGGAATATCTCAAAAACGATCAACTCCACGAAAAAAATGTATATGTCATAAATTGTGTGTTTTAATTAGCTCCGTGCCGCGCCGTGGTCGAGTGGTTAGAGCACTCGCCTGTCACCTAGACGGCCCGGGTTCGATCCCAAGCGACCGTATGTGAGATTTGTGGTGGACAAAACGGCGTAGGGGCGGGCTTTCTCCGGGTTCTCCGGTTTTCCACAGCATGCATTCCACCGGTGCTCCATCTTCATTCCATACATCAAGAGTGGCATCGCCTGCGCTGCCGTAAGTAGTAAAAGTGGGCATTAAACATTACCAAAAGAATTTTATGTGCTCTACATTTTTTGTGGTAAGTTTTTGTTTATCTCTTACAGTTTAGCACTTACGCAAAATTCCGTAAAATCTTCCAGACTAAAGTAGTCATCAGAAGCTATTCCTAGAAAATACAAGTTATACATTTTATTTGTCAGGTAAATATCTTTAGTACACAATATTTTAATCAAAATCGTAAGTTATTTTTGAGAAAACCAAAATTTTCGAAAAACGTTCCATGTAAAGCGTAGTTTAGTGTGGGCAGATTTTTCTCAAAATCTTCGTGTCACCCTGGAAGATACTAAACTTAAATACCACACATACACACACGGAGCTTTTTTCTGAAAATACTTTTTCTGGATACAGGGGAATCTAAAACGTATATTTGCGGTGAAATCTTGGTATCGAATTTTTGGGTGGAATGTAATACCTTCTGTATACACTATATCTATATTGGGTGTAGAGAAAGTAAAAATGTTTCTTTTTAACTCAGGGGAAATCAAAATATATATTTCAAATGAAATCTTGGTATTGAATTTTCGGGTGCAATACAAAACATACTCTATACACTATTTACATAGTACGTGAGAAAAAGTAAAAATGTGTTTTTTCTACCTCAAGGGATATCAAAACATTATTTCAAATGAAATCTTGGTATCCAATTTTTGGGTGAAATACAATACCTTCTCTATGGACTATGTAAATAGAACGTGTGGAGTAAGCAAAAACAATTAAAATGCAAATGGTGATAGTTCCAATTGGTTGGAATTTTGCGCGGCAATGTACTGGATTGGCCACTTCCTGCGACCACGTGACATGAAGGAAATAGGCAAAGAAAATCGCTAAGGGCATTTAGTTGCCCAGGAGCCATGTTTGGTGCCAAGAGCGAAAAATAACGATGCAGTTGGAATATAATGGGGTTGGTGGAAGCCAATCGAATATGCAGCGATAATTTAAGCGGGGTGGTTTGGCCGCGCTGATAAGCACACGGCCCAATGAATATTAATTTAGACATCAAACGGGTAACATATGGTACCATTTCCGGGACGGGGGGTAAACACGGTACCAGCAAGTCGTACACCTCATCACAGTTCTTGACAACGGAATTGAAAATGTGCCTAACCGCCATAACTCCAGACCAGGGCGGAAACACCATATACACCATACGCAACAACCATCTACTTCATGCTAATCGAGATAATCATTGTTCTTATTACTTGTTTCCTTGTAAGTAGAAGCGAAATAAGGGAGTACCATAGGTTAAAGTGATAGTCAAAAGATGGTTGCTATGTGACTGAAGTTCCTTTGTTTGTATGGACAGGAGTTGAGAAAAGTAAATTGTTTTAAAGCTGAAGCCAAAAACAAGGAATATCTCAAAAACGATAAACACCAGGAAAAAAAAAATGTATATAACATAAATTGTTTTAAAGCTGAAGCCAAAAACAAGGAATATCTCAAAAACGATAAACACCAGGAAAAAAAAATGTATATAACATAAATGGTATGTTTTAATGTGATCTATATTTTGTGTGTGGTAAGTTTTTGTGTATCTCTACGCATTAGAAGTTATCATCCGGAGTAAAGTAGTCCTCGGAGGCTATTCCCAGGAAATTGAAGATATACCTTTTATTTGTGTTGGGAATAACTTCAATATGGGGCATTTTTATCAAAACCGTTAGAGCCATTTTTGAGAAAAACAAAATGTTCACAGTTTTTTCCATGTAAAGGGTAGTTTACGGTGGTGAGATTTTCTTGAAAATCTGCGTGTCGGGTCTTTGGAAGATAATAAACTTAAATATTAAGTTTGGTACTTTACCGACTTTTTGTTTTAGACCTTTTTATAAAAATGCTTTTTTTATTTGTTTGTATAGGGGATCCTGAAATTTATATACCCGTGAATTTTTGACATGAAATGTTTTGGGGGAATACAATACCTACCTCCTCTACGTACTATACATTGTATGTGGACGCGGGTAAGAGAAATGAAAAGAGAGTATTTCACAGAGGATATTGCAAGTAATTGATTTGGGCGGTAAAATGTTGCGACTCTACTTCACGCTCACATTTTGGATTATTACTGCAGCGCACCAATTACTGTGACGTTAACGGTGCCTTTGTTCTTCACACAAAAGCTTCACTTCTATTCTTTCAATTTTTAATTAGTGCTCGCCGATATTAAAAAGAGTGACAAACTCAAACAAAAAAGCATCTACATAGTTTGTAGGCTGGCCACTGATTGCCTCTCATAGTCTCTACCAGACAGCGTTGTGGTCAACTTAATCCTCTATCCACTCAAAAACGGAAATAATTCTGCAACATTCTTAACTTTTGTGTAATTTATTTTGTTTTCCAGGATAAAACAACGAGTTCATTAAGCGTGTATTCCTATCCGCTTAAAAACAAATCTGATATGTTACACTCACATGACTTTCTCTAGGTCTTCTACAAACAAACTTCTTACAAAAAATTATTTCTCTTTCTACACCACGCTAATCGATCTTCAATGGCAAAATGTCCTTATTACTTAGTTCCTTATAAGTAGAAGGGAAATAAAAGAAGGCGCTATGCAAAAGTGATAGGCAAATGTTTTAAAAGCTGCCCTTATGCGATTGTCATTGAAATTGGCTTCTCTGCTTGTCTAGGAGTAGAACAAAAGAAAAAGGCACTTCCTGTCTGAGAAAAGTATAAGTATTTTAAAATTGAAAACAATAACAAGGAATAGCTTGGAAACGGTCAACTCTACAACAAAAATGTATATGACATAAATTATGTGTGTTAACAATTCTACATTTTTTAAGTAACAAAGTTCCCAAAAATTCATCCAAAATAAAAAAATTCATCCCAGAAAATTCAAGATATACATTATATTTGATATTTAAATATTTTTGGCATATGGTATTTTAATAAAAATCGTTAGAGCCATATTTGAGAAAATCTAAATTTTCGAAGAGTTTTCTATGTAAAGGGTAGTTGGAACTGGATGGGAGGGGATTTACTTGGAAAGCTTCTTGTCGCACCATTGTAAGAAACTGAACTTAAATACTAAGTTTGGTATTTGACGGACATTTCGTTTTTGAGCTACATTGCCTCACACAAACACACACAATATAGCCGTGTATAGATTACAAATAAAATGTATAGCTTAAATTTCCTGGGAAAAGTCTCTGAAGATTTCTTTATTCGTGCTGAGTTTTGCATAATTTTGTATAAGGATTAAGAAACAGATAAAAGCCTATTGAACAAAAATGTCTTTAAAACACTCAATATCAATATATGTTTTTATAGTATAGTTGATCGTTTTCGGGATATTCCTTGTTATTGATTTCAATCTTAAAATATCCAACTTTTCTCAAACCGGACCATGGAAAGCGAACGAAACCACAATTGTTTCACATAGCGAAGAGCTTTTAAAAGATTTGACTATCGCTTTAACCTAGTGCACTCTCTTATTTCCCTTCTACTTACAAGAGATAAAGTAATAAGACAATTTATGTTAATGTTTATCTCAATTAGCTTGAAGTAGATAGAAGCATATGTTTACTAACAATAATTTCTTACAGAGTTGCAGAGAAAGTCTTGTGAATGGAGAACAACATTCGATTTTAAAACAAATTCTGGTGTGTGCCATTCAAATGACTTCCTCTACCTGTTCTGCAAACAAACCATTCTTACACAAAAGTATTCTTCTTTTACATAGCTTACATGGATCTTTTTCTAAAAAGTTGTTTTTTTGGACTAAGGGACCTGAAGTCGTATATTTGCATACATTATATCGAATTTTTGGGTGCAATGCAACACATTCTCTACCTATATACTAAGTAGAGAATATGATAACCATTTTTACTTTCTCTACACGTACTAAGTACATAGTGTATACAAAAGGTATTTCATTCCACACAAAACTTCGATACCGAGATTTCATCGGAAATATATGTCTTGGGTCCCCCTGAATCTCCTTGTGTGTGTGTGTATGTCTGTGTGTGTGTGTGCGCGCGCGCGCGTGCATGTGTCTGTTAGTGTGATTGTGTGTGTGTGTGTGTGTCTGTGGGCAGCATAGCCTAAAAACAAAAAGACTGTTGAATACCAAACTTGGTATTTAAGTTTGGTATCTTCCAAGGATGCGACACGAAGCTTTTCAAGAAAATCCCCCCCAACTACCCTTTACATGAAATTGTTTTCGAAAATTTTGATTTTGTCAAAAATGGCTAACGATTTTAATAAAAATATAGTATATTACAGATATTTATCTCACAAATAATATGTATATCTGGGAATAGCCTCTGAAGACTACTTTATTCTGGATGAATTTTACGGTATTTTGCATTAACTGCTAAACGTAAGAGATGCACAAAAACTTGCCACACAAAAAATGTAGAGCACTTTTTAACACACAATTTATGTTATATACATTTTTTTCATGGAGTTGAATGTCGTTTAGATATTCCTTGTTTTGGTTTCAGCTTTGAAAAACTTATACTTTTCCCATAAAGGAATTTGTCAACTCCTGACCATAGAAACAAATAAACTTCAGTCACATAGCAACCAACTTTTGACTATCACTTTAACCTATGGTACTCCCTTATTTCGCTTCTACTTACAAGGAAGCAAGTAATAAGACTATTTCTGACAATTTTTTTCTGGATTAGCATGAAGTAAAAAGAAGCATAAGCTTTTTAACAATAATTTGTTGCAGAGATGTAGAGAAAGTCATGTGAATGAACCCTTCAGATTTTTAAGAATAGGTTCTTGAAGATTGGGTAGAGAAAGTCATGTATATGTAAGCATAAGTTTTTACTAAAACATTCCTTAAAGTATATTCAGCTTATAGCGGCTTAAAGCCGGGCGTAACTATCAGAGAGGAATGTTAGCTTAACGATGGTTTGCATATGCTGTGGATTATAGCGTCCAAGACTTTAGTTTACGACGTTACTGCGCAGACTCCAGCGGTATCCCAAGCAGATGAATGATGTTGCCTCTTATCCTGAGCATAGCCAGCAGGCGGTGCTTCATAAATCCCTTATTGCAGAATAGCGGGATCTATAACTTAGGGATTATTATCTGGCAGATACTTTAATGATCATATTAACATCGCAAGTTTTATAATTACGGTCTTTGAAATGTAACATATCTAGGATCCAGTTCCTTGTAAGTAGAAGCGAAATGGGAGTACACTAGGTTAAAGTGATAGTCAAAGGCTGGTTGCTATGTCACTCAAGTTCCTTTCTTTGTGGGAGTCTTTTATAGCAGAAACTAATAACAAGCAATATCTAAAAAATTATCAACTCCACGAAAAAAATATATATGACATAAATTGTGGGTTTTTTTGTGATCTACATTTCTGGTGCAGTAAGTTTTTGCCTATCCCTTACGGTTTACCAGTTATTCAAAATTCAATAAAATCATCCAGAATGAAGAGGTCTTCAGAGGCTATTCCCAGGAAATTCAAGATATACATTGTATTTGTGATGTAAATAATCTTAAATATAAGAGATTTTAATCAAAATTGTTTGAGCCATTTTTGACAAAATCAAAATTTTTGAATTTTTTTCCATGTAATGGGTAGTATGGGGTAGAGGGATTTTCCTGAAAATCTCCGTGTCGCAATCTTTGAAGATGTAAAAGTTAAATATCAGGTTTGATATTTAACTTTTTTTTCGTTTTTTAGCTATGTTGTCCACAGACACACACACACACACGCGCACACGGACCTTTTTCCAAAAATGCTTTTTTTTTTTTGCATTCAGGGGGACCCAAAACAGGTATTTCCGGTGAAATTCGCTATCGAATTTTTGGGTGGAATACAATACCTTCTCTATGCTTGGGTTTAAAATTTTTCTTTAAAAGGCTTAGTTAAGTAATAGAGTTAATAAGCGGATTTAACCCTTTCATTATGATTTCAACTATGGATTTTTTTCAGGCGCAAAAATCCTTAGCAGGGCTTCCTTCGGAAGGGAAGTAAAGCCGTGGGTCCCGTGTCGTAGATTTACGGCACGTAAAACAACCATAAGTCTGATAGAAGGTTCTCTGAGCAAAATTAGATTGTCTTTCACGCCCAATATAGAACGGGACAGTCAGAACCACAGCAGTTAAAGAGCGTCCATAAATAAAACGCCATTTCCATTTGTATACACTATAAACATAGTACGTGTAGAGAAAGTAAAAAACTCCCGTTTTGAAATACTTAATATGGAATAAAATAGCTTAAAACTAAATAGCTTACATTACCAAATATGAATTCTGAACTCATATTTGGCAATGTAAGCTAAATTTACAATTCATGTATTAATTGCCATGGCAACAAGCACTGTAAGAGTTTGAGAGGTTATTAATACTTACAGTACAATTAGGAAATGACGTAACATGTGCTACTTCAAGTAAAGAATCCATTGCAAAGTTAGTTAACAAAAGTGTATAAGAAGGCTTTGTCCATATAATTTAAATGTAGCCTGTCATTTGTTCACTTCGGGAATTCATTTTTTCTTAATGTTCAATAAAATATTGAAAAGCAATTTTCATTTACTATTGTATTAGTTTTTTAAAGCATTCCAAAAAGTAATTGGCTAACCACGAACTTATCAGTTACTTATCAGACCTCGTATTCCCAATATGCATTCTCGACCTGATAAGTATAACTTATAGTTCTTAGTACGCTATTTACTGTTTTGGGCAGTTGATGCTAAAAGTAGGTCTTTTACCAGATGTCAGTAGTGTTATAGGGAGAAAATTCTGTCACTCAGTGTTATAAAATTATAACAACTTTGGTTTATGTGTCCACGGCCTCATTCAAGTAGGCCATGACTCTCTCAACCTGATAAGTATAACTTATAGTTCTTAGTACGCTATTTACTGTTTTGGGCAGTTGATGCTAAAAGTAGGTCTTTTACCAGATGTCAGTAGTGTTATAGGGAGAAAATTCTGTCACTCAGTGTTATAAAATTATAACAACTTTGGTTTATGTGTCCACGGCCTCATTCAAGTAGGCCATGACTCTGAAAACTCGTATCGATCCTTAAAATGGCGGATGATGAACATGGAATCTGCTGTACCAGACGAAATTATGCAAGCAGCAGAGAGAGCAAAATTACAACTGCTACACTGTCTCTGTTGTGTAGAATGTTTTCTTCTGTACGAGTAAGTAATCATGTTGTCAGCACTGACGCTAAGCAAGGCAACAACTGAATATCTCAAAGCATTAAGCATGAAAACCGTGAAATAGGAGAAGCAATCTATTTATAATTATAATATCCCTTTAAATGTTGAAAACAAACCTGAAGTGTTCCATTCATATGAGTTTCTCTACATATTTATTTTTAATAATATTATTCATCTAGTCGCATAATGTTAATTTAGATAAACATTAAGAGAAACAGTCTTATTACTTAGTTCCTTATAAGTAGAAGGGGAATAAGGGAATACAGTAGGCTAAACAGTTTTAAATTGTGGTTGCCATGGGATTGAAATGCTTTTCTTTGCGTGGCCAGGAGTTGACAAGTTCCTGTATGAGAGAAGTTCTAAGTATTATAAAACTAAATCCAATTACAAGGAATACCTCGAAAACGTTCAACTCCACGGAAAAAATGTGTATGAGAGAAATTGTGAGCTTTAAGGAGATCTATGTTTTTTGTGCAGTAAGTTTTTGTCTATCTCTTACGGTTTACCAGTTAATGCAAAATTCAGAAAATATTCCTCAGAATGAACAGGTCTTCAGGCGCTGTTCTCAGAAAATTCTACATATACATTTTATTAGTGATGTAAATAGCTTTAATATATATTATTTTAATCAAAATCTTTAGAGCCAGTTACAGAAAATCAAAATTTCAAGAAATGTTGACTATCTGAAAAAATGACTCTTAATGATTTTGATTAAGATAGTGTAAACATATCTTTAATTTTCTGGAAATGGTGTCTGAAGGCCCCTCCAATCTGGATGACTTTTTTCCCCCTTTTTTTTTAGTGTTTAACGCCCGCTTTTACTACTTATGACACCAATGGCAATGCCATGTTGATGCACGGAATGAAAATGGAGCGCTGGTTGAATGCACCGCTTTGTCCACCACTCATTGTAAGTCTTTATTTGTTAAGTTGAGAGTTTTAACTTTGACTTCATCTTTTGTATTCCACTGCCTCTTATTTGCTAAGAAACATAGTTATAAATACAATCTATGTTCCGAAATCCATCTTCATCACACCAGAAGTAGTTCCAATATTTACATAAATAGACGTATCATTAAATGTATTTAACAAACTCAGTAACAGCACTAAAGCTCTCTCCATTGAATCTTTTAAGAGGTCAGCGAAGTGCACTTTGATTTTAAATCTATTTTACTGTCTGGATGAATTTTATGATACTGCCAATTATTTTTTATATTACCTGTATTTGACGTTGCTACACAATGTACTTTGTTCTGGCAAATAAACTTTGTCTAGCTATCTATCTGTATGTCTGTCTGGCATCTAACCTCATATACGGTCGCCTGGGATCGAACCCGGCCCGGCGAGAAGCAAGTGGTCTAACTATCCAGCCACCGCGAGGACTGGATGATTTCTCAATCACCCGTAAACCGTAATATACAAAAACTTACTACAAAAAAAATTAAATCTCATTTAAAACACTATTTATGTCTTGTCCTTTTTTGTAGAGTTAACCATTTCCGAGATATTACTGTTATTTGTTTCAATTTTAAACTATGTACTTATATAAACTAGCGTGTCGTCTTATTTTATCTACGGGACTGCGATAGTTTTTAAAACATTTGACTATCGCCTTAGCCTTCTACGTACAAGGAAGCAAGCAATAAGACCGTTTCTGTTAATGATTATCGATTGGCATGAAGCAGATAGAAGAGCAATGTTTTGCAGGGAAAGTTTGCTTGTGCAGCAGCTAGATCAAGTTGTGTGGGGGTGACGACTTGAGTCAACTGCTGTCGAGGGTATGAAACACTAGATGGCGCCATGTACTCCTACAGCTGGTGTGTAACAGAGCTGTCACTTTCATATTTGGCACTTGGACACACGCCTCAATCCCTTCCTTATCACAATAACAAACACCACGACATGGCAAACACAAAACTAAAACTCTGATGTGTTCCATTTACATGGCTTTCTCTACATCTCCGTAACAAATTATTGTCAACAAGCGTATTCTTCTATTTCATACTAATCGAGATAAACACTAACTTGAGATAACTTTATGTTTTCATAAAATGAAATCAATAGCAAGATATATCTCGGAAATGCTCAAGTCTACGAAAAAAAATGTATGTGACATAAATGGTGTGTTTTGTCGTGATCTACATTTTCGTATAATAAATTTTTGACTATCTCTTACAGTTTACTAGTTATGCAAAATCCAGCAAAGTACGTCCCGAATAAAGGGGTGTTCAGAGCCTATTTCACAGAAAATTCAAGATGTACATTTTATTTGTCATGTAAATATCTTAAATATGTGAGATTTTAATCAAAATCGTTAGAGCCATTTTTGAGAAAATAAAAACTTTCGACATTTTTTCCATGTAAAGGGTAGTTAGGGGGGGGGGATTTTCTAGAAAATATTCGTGCCGGATCATTGGAAGATACCAAACTTAAATACCAAGTTTGTTATTTAACGGTCTTTTCATTTATGACCTATGCTGTTCACAAACACACACGCACACACACGGACTGAATATGCCTTTTTGGATTCAGGGGGTCCCAAAACATGTATTTCCGGTGAAATTCGGTATCGAATTTTTGGGTGGAATACAATACCTTCTCTATACAGTACGTACATTGTTCGTGTACAGAAAGTAAAAATCTGATTGTTCCATTCACGTGGCTTTCTCTACATCTCTGTAATAAAATATTCTTAATAAGCTTATTCTTCTATTTCATACTGTTCGAGATAAACATTAGCAGAAATTGTCTTAAAACTTAGTTCCTAATTAGTAAAAGGGAAATGTGGGAACACACTAGGATAAACCGACAGTCAAATGTTTTAAAATGTGGTTGCTATGGGATTGAAATCCGTTGACAAGTTCAGTACGAGATATATTTATGTATTGTAAAGCTGAAATCAAAAATGTGTGTGACATAAATTGTGTGTTTTATCGAGATCTACTTTTTTGTATAATAAGTTTGTCTATCTCTTACGGTTTACCAGTTATGCAAAATGGAGAAACCATGATCCTGAATAAACATGTCTTCAGAGGCTACTCCCAGAAAATTCAAAATATTGCTTGTATTTTTCATGTAAATATCTTTAACATGCGTGAAATAATCAATCTCGTTAGGTTTATTTTTGAGAAAATCAAAAATTTCGTGTCGCATCCCTGGAAGATACTGAACTTATATACCAAGTTTGGTATTTTAGCGACTTATACCTTCTCTATACACTATGTACACAGTACGTGTAGAGAAAGTAAAAAAGCTGAGGGGGGCTGCAATAAATTTTGTAGCAAGCGTGCCAACCCTTGTGTTTGTCTTTCAACGAGTTCGGAATGATTGTCGAACGGCCTCTAGCAATTTACGTCTCCCTGCCTCGTCGTCTTGCAAATGTCTTTTAAATTCAAATTAGCGTGGCAACTTTTGTCCTGTGCTATTTCTATTTCTGGAGGCAACACAAGTTAGTCTGGAGTCCCTAGGGAACTCTGCCACGCGGAACAAACCCTTTTACCTTCCCTCCACAAATGAAACAATTGCGACAGCATTCAGTCGTCAAGACTTGACGGATCTACAAACACTTCAAATATAAACACACATCTCTTTTATATTCTTGAGTCACTTAACACAAAATGTTTGCCATTCACCACCAGTATTTGCAGTTTTTTTTTCCGCTATTTTCTAAAATTATGTTCCTGAGGAAAATTTGACGATGTTTTTACGATAACTAGGTTAACTGAACCAAATAAGGCAATGCTAAGGTTTGATTCGATGTTATTCCCGATTCGATGTTAATTCACATGTAAACGCAGCAGAATAACTCAGGGACGTTCAAAACACATTAGACCTCGAAATTTGTTCTTCACTTATGACAATATATTAGTAAGGCACAAAATGAGATACACTTATATGTTATATGTATTGTTAATTACTAATTATCAAATTATTTGCACTTATTCGTCTGCCATCTTACATACGGTAAAGTCTGTGGCCCTCGTTCGGTAAGTCCAGGGTTCAAGTCCCATGGCCCGACTAATCTGAAGTGTGTCTTTCCCCTTCAGGCATTAACGAGTTAATAAATATTCGATTGGATATGTCATACCAGCACCTCAAGTCTAAAACAATAGCAAATAGATGGTAATTGAGTTTGCGTTGCCAGCTATTAACAAATAGTGCAAGCAGCAGACTGGACGGCACCCTAACCCCACCTGATTGTTACGGAACTATGTGGCAGCTATGGTGTGATAAGATGAAAACTGAAAAGGCTAGCTGCACTTAGCCATCTGAATACGAATTATAAAACAGACGATCCTCTCACACCATCTTCTTGACGCGAAGTCAAGGCAGGACAGTTCGGGGATGAGACCTTAAATGTCTGCCCCGCACGAGGTTTCTTACTGAACAGTTGTTAAAACTGGTAAAACAAAACAGATTAAACAAATCGGTATATAATTTAATAGGAAATAAAAGTTTTAATATTCCAGGAGTAAACATTTTATTTATATATGTATATATTCATTCCATTCATATGGCTTTCCCTACCTATTCTGTAACAAATTTTTCTTACACACGTTTATTCTTTTATCTGTTTCATTCTAGTCAAGGTAAACAAAATGGGGGGATTTTCATGAAAACCTACGTGTCGAATATTTGGAATGTACTAAACGTAAATACCAAATTTAGTATTTGACGCTGTTTTTGTTTTTGACCTATCCTGTCTATAGACATATACGGACCTTTTTTAGGATCCAGGGATCTCAAAACATATCGGGTTGAGGGGAACTTATTTCATTCTTGTAATATGTGCATTAGAAATAAAAATGTCTAATGGCATTTTGTTGTTTGATCAGCCGATTTCGAAAAAATAAATGTTTTTTGTTCCAAATTGGATGCGTAATTCCACAAGAGTGTACGAAGATAATAGTTTGTTACTTTTAAGATGCATAGAGTAACTTATTTCTGACGTTATTTTCGGTAGGAATTATGGGATATCACGCAGGGTTTCAAAATAATTAATCATTTATATGAATTAAAGGAATATTCCGAGCAGCTTTTCAGAGGTAAAGTATCTCAGCAACGTTTCATTGCAGTTGGTTACGTTACTGAACCGGCTTCTAGATGTAAACACGTCGGTCGCTTGCAAACACGATGCAGGGTGGGGGATAACAAAAGCAATTGGCATTCAGATTTCTGTAATACTAGCAGTGAGGCGTGTTTGTTTATGTACTGACCTAGTACAAGTGGCACTCACAAAACCTACAGCGTTGCCAGCTTGTCAGTCTCTTGTTTTCAACAAAACTAAAATATCTCCGTAGGAAATGGTCAGAGACAAAAACGTAAGATACAAAATGAGTTCCAAATAACGAAATCTGTGTCTGGTATATTTCGACATCGATATTTTGGGTGGAGAACAATACCTTCTCTACGTACGATATGCTTAGTGCGTGTAGAGCAAGTAACTATGTCTAGAGCTCTTCCAGGCAGTCACACAATGTTCCCCATGACAACTGAGTGTTGCAAAGCGAGAAGAGGAAAGTTACACAGGACCCCTGGTGAGGAAGTGCAGAAGCTGCTGCTACTACTCGGGGTTAAACAAATATTTTCCATCGTGGACTCGCACTGCGAGTGTTTGGAGGAAGACGATTTCTGTGTCGGGGTGTTACTTTGAAGTTGCCCTTCTCTATCTATTTTCAAAAGCATCTAAAATGGGACACAACCCTCTACTCCGCAACAGGAAACCACCCAAAAAAGTACTTCCTAATGCTGTTGCAATAATTCTTCCACTGAAAGCTTCCCTACTGTGGAGCTCTGGGGTAGATTTTTACTTTCTCTAACCGTACTATACACATAGTCTATAGAGAAGGTATTGCATTGCACCCAAAAATCCAATATCGAGATTTCACCGGAAATACATGTTTTCAGACCACCTGAATCCAAAAATAGCATTTTTAGAAAAAGATCCTGTGTTAGTGGCTGTGGGTAGCACATCTCAAAAACGAAAAGGCCGTTAAATTCCAAACTTGGTATTTAAGTTCAGTGTCTTGCAAGGATGCGCCACAAGATGTTCAAGAAAATCCCCCCACCACCAACTACACTTTACATAGAAAATTTTCGGAAATTTTGATTTTCTTAAAATGGCTCTAACGATTTTTATTAAAATACCGTATATTAAAGATATTTTACATGCCAAATAAAATGTATATCTTGAATTTTCTGGATGAATTTTGTGGAATTTTGCGTAACTGGTAAACCGTAAGAGTGGTTAGACCACTCATTTAGACGGCCCGGGTTCTATCCCAAGCGACCTCTTGCGGGAATTGTGGTGGACAAAGCGGCGCAGGGGCGCGTTTTCTCCGGATGTGTCTGTGGACAGCATAGCTTAAAATGTAAAGTCCATTACATACCAAACTTGATACTTAAATTTAGTATTTTCCAGGGATGCGACACGAAGATTTTCAAGAAAATCTCCCACCACAAACTACCCTTTACACGGAAAATTATTCGAGAATTTTCATTTTCTAAAAAAAGTTCCAAGGATTTTGATTAAAATGCCGTATATTAAAGATATTTAGATACCAAATAAAATGTATATCTTGAATTTTCTGGGAATAGCCTCTTAAATAGCTCTTCATTCTGAATGAATTTTGCTGAATTTTGCGTAACTGGTACACTGTAAGAGATGGACAAAAACGTACCACACAAAATATATAGTGCTCGTTAAAACACACAATTTATGCTATATACGCTTTTTTCGTGGAGTTGGTCGTTTTCTAGATATTCCTTGTTATTGGCTTCAGCTTTTCAAAACTTATAGTTTTCTCATACAGGAATTTGTCAACTCTTGTCCATACAAACAAGGAACTTCAGTCACATAGCAACTAACTTTTGACTATCACTTTAACCTATGCTACGCCCTTATTTCGCTTCTACTTACAAGGAAGCAAGTAATAAGACTATTTCTGCTGATATTTTCTGGATTAATTTGAAGTAAATAGAAGCATAAGATTTTTACCACAAGTAGAGAAAGTCATGTGAATGGAACACATGAGATTGTTTTTATAATGCAATATTTCTTCTCAGGTAAGTAGAAGAGAATGTAAATTGCATTAAAGGGCCCACTTATCAAGGCGGGAAAAACAAAAAAAGGCCACAAAGCGGTGTTGATGTGCTGGTAGGACATGGCTGGGGGCGTGGTGCCCTTTTAAATGAGTGGAAAAGGAAGTTGGAGGAGGGCCATGTGACAAAGGAGGTACGCTTGATATATATGGAAATGCAACGTGTCCTCCTAACCGTTTCCATTTCGGCGTCGATAGCGCGGGCCGGGACGCTCTCCGCATATCAAGTGGTCTCTCAGCTGCATTCGAATGGGACCTTCTGCTCCCAGCAAACCCTCCTGAATATGGGGAAAAGTGAATTAACTGCGCCAGTGAAGAAAATGTTGCTTTACGTTACACTGTTCATAAGCCAGCATTCGGTTAAATTCTGTTAGGCAAGTCTCATGGTTAGGAATAGCATCTTGGGGATCGATAGCGGGACAGTTAGCGCAGCATGGTATATAGCTGTCATGTGTAGTGTGTACTAATAGAAGGCTGTGGTTGTCTGATGTTTCCACTAGCAGTGGAAGGCGATTGAGTTGGCAACTAACAATTTTAATATTCACATACATTCAAATACTGTTGTGCAACAAGTCGTCACCCGCATCATTAACTGTTTCGTTTTCTCTCAAGATAAATAGATAATAATGCACAACAACATATATTTGTAACGTCTCAAATGTGAATCGTCTCCGATTGGCATGAAAACAGTCTGTATATTGTGAAAAGCTTCGCTCTCATCACAAATGTGAATGAAGAAAAACGGAAATAGGACACATCATCGACTATTGGGTAAGATACTGCATCAGCAATTATTTTTGTAGCAACACCTCGTACCACATTATTGAAAATCCGACATTTTTTCACTTTCTTTTTCACGCGGTCTAAACCACGTGTCACAGGTCTCTAATTAATTGCTTGCACATTGCAATGTTCAATGTTTCCAAATTGTCGTGGATATGCTTGCAAAGTTCTTCTGCATGAATTGCAAATCTTTATACAATCCATTTGAAGAACAGATTTTACAATTGCTATTGATTTAATGTTTTTTTTTTTTTTTTTTCTTTCTTCACACAAGCCGTGTGTTCCTGACAGGAGTCAGACTGAAGAATCCAATGGCACAGCCGGGACATCTACCTATCCAACTTTTGTACTACATATGGCTTGTGTGAAAAAAAAATTAATCCAATACCAATACCTATATATGAATCCTGGGACTTAAAGTACTTACAACATTGTAAGTCGCCATTGGGGTTGTCATCTCAAAATAATTTAAGATCACCTTGTATGGTTTAACGGGAAACATGCGAGTCTGTTGATAAATTCAATGCTATATCGGCATGTTGCCATGGTAGCTCAGTGGCAGAACAACCGGCTAGAGATCCGTGGTTCAAATTCCGGCTAAGACATTGAATTTTTCAGTCTGACTCTACTTATCCCGATTTTACAACTTGACTGAAGAGCATGCATTATCATCAAAGGCATTAATTACCTGTAAAATAGTATTGTATATCGAGCCAGGTTCCCCAACGCGTTACTTCACGTTGTTTACATGCGGCGCGTGCAGTCGCCAATGCAGCTCGGTCTCTACTCGGTAGGTATGTAACTGGTATCCGCATGTGACCCTCTTATCGGTCCCCAAGTTGCTTGAAACCTACTGATAAGGTAAATTAGAGAAATTCAAATTTGTATCACTTCTCAGGGCCGGTGATAACAATATTTACTTTCTCTAACATGTTATACAAAGTGGGAGGTAAAAAAGTACAATTAATTAGATATTTAGCAGAAAACAATACATTAACACAAGCGTATATCTCAAGAAAAATTTCAGGATCTACTGTGTTTTGAACACGCAGGTATTTAGTACAATTCCAATGTCTTTAAAAATACCCTTTAGAATACCATATGGTTAACATATTATCATGGCACCGAAATATATATATCTTGACTTTTCTGGGAATGACCTCTCAAGACCTTTTCATTCTGGATGTATTTTTCTGAATTTTACATAACTGATAAAATGTAAAGATGGACAGAACCTCACTTCACAAAAAATATAAATCTCATTAAAACACATAATTTATGTCATACATTTTTTCGTGGAGTTGCACATTTTCGAGATATTCCTTGTTATTGCTCTCAGTTTTAAACTGCTTACAGCTTTTCTCAATTCTGGAACTTGTTAACTCCTAACCGCGCAAAGAAACGAATTTCAATTCCATAACAACCACATTTTAAAACAGTTGCCTATCATTTTAACCTACTGTATTCCCATATTCCCCTTCTACTTACAATGAGCTAAGTAATAAATCAATTTCCGTTAATGTTTATCTTGATCAGCATTAAACAGATAGAACAATAAGCTTTTTAACAATAAGTTGTTATAGATGTGTAGAGAAAGTCATGTGAATGGGATACATCAGATTTTTAGAAATGGCCGTTTCCGAGAAACTAATTGTTATTGGTTTCAATTTTAAACTACTTAAACCTTTCTCAAATGGCAAACCATTTTTCTTTTTATGTCTCTTTTATTTTACTGCTGGCCTTGAAAAGAGAACCGAATTTCAATTGTCTCACACAGCGATTGGCCTTTAGTAGTCACTTATTTCCCTGCTACTTACAAAAAAGTAAGTAATGAGACAATTTCTACTAATGTTTATCTAGATTAGTAAGGTATACAAGAATAATCTTTTGTAAAAATTGTTTGTTTGTAGAACGGCTAGGGAAAGTCATGTGAATGGAACACACTAGAATTTTTTGTTTGTAGAATTAAACATTTCCAAGATATTCCCAGTTGTTGCTTTAAATATTCCAATACTTATATTCTTCTCAAATCAGAAGTCGTTATTTTTGTTTCTCTTTTTTCAGGGAGAAGGAAAACGTAATTTTAACGCCATCACATAGCGACAGCTACTAAAAGATTTGGCTATCACTTTAACCTATGGTATTCCCTTATTTCCCTCCTACTTACAAGGAAGCAAGTGATAAGACTATTTCTGCTAATGATTATATCGATTAGCATGATGTAGATAAAAGAATAGTGTCTTCTAAAATTATTTTGTTTGTAGAACGGCTAGAGAAAGTCATCCGAATTGACAACATCAGGTTTTTGTGTAGGAATAAGAATTTAATTTGCGTGTGAAGTTCTTGAAGGTAAATTTACAAAACTATTTGGCTTAGTTGGACACAAGACGAGAATTTAATCTCTCCGCAGTGGAAACACGTAAGCGCTAGAGGCAAGAACGCTCTTGTTCTCCACTTGGGTGCGCTAGCAGCGTGACTGTTTTATAAAGACTTTGCACAAGTTTGTGGCTGTAATGTCTTCATTTTGTTCTTGCTGATTCTACGGAAGTTAGCAAGGGTAATGGCACAGACAGTTCAAATGCTATTTTCACTTCCGCCACCTTCTCTTTGTTTCAAATGCAAAACACTATTTCATTATTTACGCTTGTTGCTTCACATTCATACAACTAACTCCCACCTCACAGGATTTAATTCTAACTTCAAATGAGCTGCTTGCCTTGTTTTCCCCTAAAGTACTGTGCGTTTTGCATTTTTGTGCACTGTATAACGAAAATCTGATGTGTTCCATTCACACAACTTGTCGCGTTTTTACTTTCTCTACACGTACTGTATACAGAGAAGGTATTACATTCCACCCAAAAATTCGATACCGAGATTTTACCGGAAATATATGTTTTAGGTCCCCCCTGCATCCAAAAAAAAGCAATTCTGGAAAAAGGTCCGTGGGTGTGTATGTGTTTGTGTGTGTGTCTGTGGACAGCTTAGCTCAAAAACGAAAAGACCGTTAAATACCAAACTTGGTATTTAAGTTTGGTATCTTCCAAATGATGGGGCACGAAGATTTTCAAGAAAACACCCCCATCCCCAACTAACCTTTATATGGAACTTTTTTTGAAAATTTTGATTTTCTCAAAAATGACTCTAAAGATTTTGATTAAAATATCGTATATCAAAGATATTTATCTGATAAATAAAATGTATATCTTGAATTTTCAGGGAAGATTACTTTATTCTGGATGAATTTTACTGAATTTTGCATGAGTGCTAAACCGTACGAGATAGACAAAAACTGATCACACAGAAAAATGTAGAGCACGTTAAAACACACAATTTATTATATATACATTTTTTTCGTGGAGTTGATCATTTTTGAGATATTCCTTGTTTTTGGTTTCAGCTTTGAAAAACTTACACTTTTCTCATACAGGAATTTGTCAACTCGTATCCATACAAACAAAGGAACTTCAGTCACATGGCAACCAGCTTTTGACTATTAAGTCTATTTCTGCTATTTTTTCTCGATTAGCATTAAGTAAATAGAAAAATAAGCTTTTTAACAATAATTTGTTACAGGGATGTACAGAAATTCATGAGAGTGAAGCTCATCAGATTTATTTTGTTACGACTACCAGTTACCACCAAACCTGGTAACCCTATTGGTCGGGTGTAGATACCTTCGTGCGTTAAAAGAGCTGCAGAACGCAACGGAGCTATTGCAAGTTAAAACCATCAATGAAGAACTGGCAAAAGCAACATTCAATATACTCCTTTGAATAAGCGTGACTCCCTCACCGTCTCCGCAGATAGGAAGAAAGTAAAACAAAGGTCGCTCTCGCCAATTGTAAGTTGGAGTGGTCCCGTTTAGTTCGGCAGCTCGTTGGGTTGTATATATTCACCTCAGAAGTATAAATACAAATGACAATAGAGCAATTGTTCTCCTTATTACAAATCTAGAATAGATGAGAGGTGCATTTCAAATTTCAAACCCAAAATATTGTTTACTACTACACAACTGCAGAAATTATCTGTTCTTGCGCAGCTGGCCACGGTGCACAGTAGAGCATCGAACAAACTTGCTCTCTTTGCTTTACTTATAAGTGTGTGAGTGTGTAGTGTTTAGCAATTATATACAGGATGTTAATGAACTACACCGAAATAATATGCTAGATTGTGCACGTGACTGATATAAGTAATTTGAGATCGATGATGCATGATCCCCGGATAAACATAGCGTTAAACGTGTGGGTATCAGGTGCCGATAAGTGGTGTTAAAGCAAAGCAGGTTGA
The DNA here is from genome assembly GCA_030762935.1 of Hymenopus coronatus. Lineage (NCBI taxonomy): Eukaryota > Metazoa > Arthropoda > Insecta > Mantodea > Hymenopodidae > Hymenopus > Hymenopus coronatus. The sequence goes on from CM060890.1 coordinate 147,637,492, forward strand.
AGAAATGGCTTAGAATGTCTTTAAAACTGCTGCCCGAGCAGAGAAATATCGATTTTTAGCAGCTCGTTACTAGCGTTCTCAAGATTTAATGTCGCAAAAATCTGGAACTGATCACTTGACAGTGCGACACTGAACATTCATTAACTACGTTCTTGAGTTATGTAGCCTACTCTGGAGGCGTTTTTTCAACTGTTCTGGTGGCTTAATGCGTAACGCGGGAAGCTGCTAGGTCATGAGTTCGATTCCTGTCATAGAGTAAATGTTTGTTATTATTTTGACTCCATACGAAGTGCCGCTATACGTGGCGTACTGACACTTCAGAAACTTATAGCAGTTACGTGGACATTTCAATAAACACGCCATAAGTCTCGTATCTCAAATTGCTTATTTAAGTAATCTACATATTCTGTGAAAATATTTCGGTGTAGTTCATTAACATCCTGTATATACAGAGTTATTACAAAAGAAATAGACAACTTCAACTACCTGTAAAACAAAAACTATTAGAGATAGCAACCTAATTATTTTAGAGGTATGTTGAGAAACTCTCAAAATTTCGTTTGTTACTATTCGTAACGCTGTAGTGTTTTGTTTGTTGTTGCAGAAGCTGAAATTGCGGAAAATCCTGTGGAAAAGGCAAATTGAGTGTTGGAATTTGCTAGAACGCAATCAGCAACTGTTGTCCAACGACATTTTAGAACACGTTACCACAAAAATGAAATGATGCGCTCACAAGAACCAGCATCGTCTTCATCATGTCGCAACATGTCGATGCAAAAGTGATGCCGTATGACCTTATCTTCTTCACTCAGAAACTGCAACATCTGTAATCTGTAAGGCATCATGTGCAGTCGCTTCCGCAAGATTTTCCATACAGTTTGCTGTGGAATTTGTAATTGCATGCTTGCCCTAGATGTCGATTTCTGTGGGCTTCTTATGTAGGCAGAACGAACACGTTCAACGTTTTCTTCCGAAACTCTTGGTCTTCCCGAGCTCTTCCCTTTGCACAAACATCCCGTTGTCTCGAATTTTCTATACCAGTCGTAGATTGACTGTCTAGTCGGTGGCGTTTTGTGGTAACGTGTTCTAAAATGTCATTGGACAACAGTTGCTGATTGCGTTCTAGCAAATTCCAACACGCAATATGCCTTTTGCACAGGATTTTCCGTCATTTCAGCTTCTGCAACAACAAAGAAAACACTACAGCGTTACCAATAGTAACAAACGAAACTTTGAGAGTTTCTCAACACACCTCCAAAATAACTAGGTTGCTATCTCTAATAGTTTTTGTTTTACAGGCAGTTGAAGTTGTCTATTTCTTTTGTGGTAACCCTGTATTCTCGTAGGTTGGCATACTCATATCAACAATGCTGCTAGTAAAATAGGCAGAGGACTCTTTCTTAAGCATTTTAAAAAAACTATTTATCTTTAAATGTCTTGAAAAGCATATATTATGGGTGTTTAAATAGCCATATGGTATTTTATTCTGGGGCAACGACGTTTCTGCCAATAGTTTTTGTGCTTCCAAAGAAAGCTTATGAGTGGTGTATCCTTCAGGATAACCCTTATTTATCAAATTGTGTATATCTTTGTTTGTGTTCCTCTGTTCGTAATCGTTCCACAAGAAATACTGCAAACATCTGTATTGAAAAATCTAAGTCCGTCCGTCCATATGTCCATCCATCGGGCGTAAAATCCTTAGCATGACTTCCTTCGGAAGGAAAGTAAAGCTGTTGGTCCCTTGTCGTAGATTTACGGCACGTAAAATAACCTCAAGCCTGATAGAGAGGCCTCTGAGCTAAATTAAGCGGTCCAATATAGAATGGGACGCTGAATGCCACAGCAGTTAAAGAGCGTCCATAAATAACACGCCATTTCCATTTTATCCATCCATCTCTCTGTCTGTCTGTCTATTCGCTATAAATATTATAATACTTGAGATAGGTTAAAAACAAAAAACTTGCACGCAGGGCCAGCAATGCCGTTTGGTTTTCTTTTTCAGTTGACCGTTACCAGAGGTACATTTTTGTTGAATAAAACATTAATAATGTTATTGATACTGCTATAAGAATTACAAATCATGGCTCTGTCACTAAATGATACAATACAGCCGATTCAATGTTGTTATGACAGTAAGATGTAGAGGTACGGAGGAAAGAGGAGCATGTTGGACGCTACTGGCAGGCACGGAAGACGCGGACGGGCTAGGTAAATTTACTTAAGGTGAGGCAGCTGAGATCTGCGAAAGCTGATAGTAAGGAAGAGGGGGGGGGGGGGCGAAGAGCTAAAACGTATAATGTTTTACATATATATATATATATATATATATATTATGTCAACCTTTTCGGCCATATTTAAATAAATAGACTTATTGATTTATTCATGAAAGCAAGAGGAGGTATTTTCAAGATCTGAGAAAATTTAGAACTCTTTAAGAGCATACCCATGTTCCATTCGTAAAGTTCCAACAAAGTGGCCGCCTCGATCTTCAGATCTGAAATCGAACAGAATTTTGATTGTGGGGTTACCTTAAAGAACGAGTTTTGCTGACACGTCCAACAACCCGATAGCAACTGAAAGAAGCTATCTAGCAAGAAATTTCTGATATTCAAACACATATTGTACCAAATGCTGTGCATGGAGTCGCAGAAAGAGAACAAGAGGTCGGAGGATATCTTCCCAGTGTTTTATAAAATTCTATTGTTTACCTATTATATTTCAATTTCTTAATCCATCTAAAAAGTATAATATTTATAGCAGTTTAAAATTCGCAGAGCATTTTGGAACACCTGGGAATTAAGTACTTAGGAATGTACGTGATTATTAAAGGTGAAATACAAAGTTTCCTCTACCTAACAATAAATAGGTGGCAGAGAAAGTAATAAAAGAGATTATGCAGAGTAAAGATTCCGTTACTTGCTGGATCTGGCATTGTTTGCAGCATCCTCTACTTTATTCCCTTCCATTGTTTCAGTTCTGGCACACACGAACTTGCTCCGGATTCAGATCCAAGATCGCAATGGCGAAAACCCTTTGTGCTGAAGTAAGGCAAGGTGATTCACGGCCACTTGGAATCAATCACAATAGCAGGCCATGCTAAATAGAGGTAGATGTCTCCACTTGCACTTTGGTAAATTGGAAACCTGCCGTAGTGTGCCCCGAGAACAGTCACTCCAAATTAAAACGAACTCTGCATCTCGCTTAGTGACATTAGCGAATACCAGAACCCACATTTTATTTAAGTTTAACTTATCTTGTGATTTTAATATTTAAAATATTCTAATGTGTTGGTCATGCTGTTTGGCTAACAAACCTTTTATTCAAAACATTAATCTGTTAATATTAGGATCAACATTAACAGAATTAGTATTATTACTAGCTCCTTGCAAGCAGATCAGGAATAAGAAAATGCACAGGCTAAAGCGATAGTCTCGGTCGCTATCTGAAACAACTGAGGTTTGGGAAACAAACGAGAAACAAGAAAAAAGATGCCTTCCCGTTGGAAACCAATAACCCGGAATATCTCGAAAACGGATAGTTGTACAAAAATGTAAATGACATAAATTGTGTGTTTTAATGAGGTCTACGTTATTTCTGTTATAAGTTTTTGTCTATCTCTTACGGTTTACCAGTTATAAAAAGTCATCCAGAATAAAGAGGTCTTCAGAGGCTATTCCTAGAACATTCAAGATATACATTTCGTGCGTCAAAAAAATACGTTATACATAAGATATTTAATCAAAATACTTAGTTCATTTCTGAGACAACTAAAATTGTCGAAAAATGTTCCATGTAAAGGATAGTTTGGGGTAGGGGAGTTTCTTGAAAATCTTCTTGTCGCATCCTTGAAAGATATAGAACTTAACTTCAAGTTTGGTGTTTAACAGACTTTTCGTTTTGGAGCTATGCTGCCCAAGGACACACATACACACTCATGGAATGTTTCAAAAAATGCTTTTATTGGAATGAGGGGGTATCAAAACATATATTTCTGGTTTAATCTCGGTATTGAATTTTTGGTTGCAATACAATACCTTCTCCATACACTATGTACATTGTACGTGTAGAGAACGTAAAACTGGGAGTGCCAAGACCAGGGAAATTACCTACAAGTCCTTAGTGCGGCCAGTTATGGAATATGGAGTAACATGCTGGGACCTTAGTGCTGCCAGTTATGGAATATGGAGTAGCATGCTGGGACCTTAGTGCGGCCAGTTATGGAACATGGAGTAGCATGCTGGGACCTTAGTGCGGCCAGTTATGGAATATGGAGTAGCATGCTGGGACCTTAGTGCGGCCAGTTATGGAATATAGAGTAGCATGCTGGGACCTTAGTGCGGCCAGTTATGGAATATGGAGTAGCATGCTGGGACCTTAGTGTGGCCAGTTATGGAATATGGAGTAACATGCTGGGACCTTAGTGTGGCCAGTTATGGAATATGGAGTAACATGCTGGGACCTTAGTGCGGCCAGTTATGGAATATAGAGTAGCATGCTGGGACGTTAGGGCGGCCAGTTATGGAATATGGAGTAGCATGCTGGGACGTTAGTGCGGCCAGTTATGGAATATGGAGTAGCACGCTGGGAACTTAGTGTGGCCAGTTATGGAACATGGAGTAGCATGCTGCTGGGACCTTAGTGCGGCCAGTTATGGAATATGGAGTAGCATGCTGGGACCTTAGTGTGGCCAGTTATGGAATATAGAGTAGCATGCTGGGACCTTAGTGCGGCCAGTTATGGAATATAAAGCAGCATGCTGGGACCTTAGTGCGGCCAGTTATGGAATATGGAGTAGCATGCTGGGACCTTAGTGTGGCCAGTTATGGAATATGGAGTAGCATGCTGGAACCTTAGTGCGGCCAGTTATGGAATATGGAGTAGCATGCTGAGACCTTAGTGCGGCCAGTTATGGAATATGGAGTAGCATGCTGGGACCTTAGTGCGGCCAGTTATGGAATATAAAGCAGCATGCTGGGACCTTAGTGTGGCCAGTTATGGAATATAGAGTAGCATGCTGGGACCTCAGTGCGGCCAGTTATGGAATATGGAGTAGCATGCTGGGATCTTAGTGCGGCCAGTTATGGAATATGGAGTAGCATGCTGGGACCTTAGTGCGGCCAGTTATGAAATATGGAGTAGCATGCTGGGACCTTAGTGCGGCCAGTTATGGAATATGGAGTAACATGCTGGGACCTTAGTGCGGCCAGTTATGGAATATGGAGTAGCATGCTGGGACCTTAGTGTGGCCAGTTATGGAATATAGAGTAGCATGCTGGGACCTTAGTGCGGCCAGTTATGGAATATAAAGCAGCATGCTGGGACCTTAGTGTGGCCAGTTATGGAATATAGAGTAGCATGCTGGGACCTCAGTGCGGCCAGTTATGGAATATGGAGTAGCATGCTGGGACCTTAGTGCGGCCAGTTATGGAATATGGAGTAGCATGCTGGGACCTTAGTGCGGCCAGTTATGGAATATGGAGTAGCATGCTGGGACCTTAGTGCGGCCAGTTATGGAATATGGAGTAACATGCTGGGACCTTAGTGCGGCCAGTTATGGAACATGGAGTAGCATGCTGGACCTTAGTGCGGCCAGTTATGGAATATGGAGTAGCATGCTGGGACCTTAGTGCGGCCAGTTATGGAATATGGAGTAGAATGCTGGGACCTTAGTGTGGCCAGTTATGGAATATGGAGTAGCATGCTGGGACCTTAGTGTGGCCAGTTATGGAATATGGATTAGCATGCTGGGACCTTAGTGCGGCCAGTTATGGAATATGGAGTAACATGCTGGGACCTTAGTGCGGCCAGTTATGGAACATGGAGTAGTATGCTGGGACCTTAGTGCGGCAAGTTATGGAACATGGGGTAGCATGCTGGGACCTTAGTGCGGTCAGTTATGGAAGATAGAGTAGCATGCTGGGACCTTAGTGCGGCCAGTTATGGAATATGGAGTAGCATGCTGGGCCCTTAGTGTGGCCAGTTATGGAATATAGAGTAGCATGCTGGGACGTTAGGGCGGCCAGTTATGGAATATGGAGTAGCATGCTGGGACCTTAGTGCGGCCAGTTATGGAATATGGAGTAGAATGCTGGGACCTTAGTGCGGCCAGTTATGGAATATAGAGCAGCATGCTGGGACCTTAGTGCGGCCAGTTATGGAATATGGAGTAGCATGTTGGGACCTTAGTGCGGCCAGTTATGGAATATGGAGTAACATGCTGGGACCTTAGTGCGGCCAGCTATGGAACATGGAGTAGCATGCTGGACCTTAGTGCAGCCAGTTATGGAATATGGAGTAGCATGCTGGGACCTTAGTGCGGCCAGTTATGGAATATGGAGTAGAATGCTGGGACCTTAGTGTGGCCAGTTATGGAATATGGAGTAGCATGCTGGGACCTTAGTGTGGCCAGTTATGGAATATGGATTAGCATGCTGGGACCTTAGTGCGGCCAGTTATGGAATATGGAGTAACATGCTGGGACCTTAGTGCGGCCAGTTATGGAACATGGAGTAGTATGCTGGGACCTTAGTGCGGCAAGTTATGGAACATGGGGTAGCATGCTGGGACCTTAGTGCGGCCAGTTATGGAAGATAGAGTAGCATGCTGGGACCTTAGTGCGGCCAGTTATGGAATATGGAGTTGCATGCTGGGCCCTTAGTGTGGCCAGTTATGGAACATGGAGTAGCATGCTGGGACCTTAGTGTGGCCAGTTATGGAATATGGAGTAGCATGCTGGGACCTTAGTGTGGCCAGTTATGGAATATGGAGTTGCATGCTGGGCCCTTAGTGTGGCCAGTTATGGAACATGGAGTAGCATGCTGGGACCTTAGTGTGGCCAGTTATGGAATATGGAGTAGCATGCTGGGACCTTAGTGCGGCCAGTTATGGAATATGGAGTAGAATGCTGGGACCTTAGTGCGGCCAGTTATGGAATATAGAGCAGCATGCTGGGACCTTAGTGCGGCCAGTTATCTAATATGGAGTAGCATGCTGGGACCTTAGTGTGGCCAGTTATGGAATATGCAGTAGCATGCTGGGATCTTAGTGCGGCCAGTTATGGAATATGGAGTAGCATGCTGGGACCTTAGTGTGGCCAGTTATGGAATATGCAGTAGCATGATTGTACCTTAGTGTGGCCAGTTATGGAATATGCAGTAGCATGCTGGGACCTTAGTGTGGCCAGTTATCTAATATGCAGTAGCATGATTGTACCTTAGTGTGGCCAGTTATGGAATATGCAGTAGCATGCTGGGACCTTAGTGCGGCCAGTTATGGAATATGGAGTAGCATGCTGGGACCTTAGTGTGGCCAGTTATGGAATATGGAGTAGCATGCTGGGACCTTAGTGCGGCCAGTTATGGAATATGGAGTAGCATGCTGGGACCTTAGTGCTGCCAGTTATGGAATATGGAGTAGCATGCTGGGACCTTAGTGCTGCCAGTTATGGAATATGGAGCAGCGTGCTGGGACCTTAGTGCGGTCAGTTATGGAATATGGACCCATACAGGGTTAATCAAACTGATATAGAGAACGGCTGTAACATTCATAAAGAGAGGTAAAGATTTTGGGCTTACGAAAGATGGAAGAGGATGAATGGAAGCTGCTAAAACACATAGGTTAGTCGCTCTGTTTAAACCTTATACTGGGTTAAATGGACGTTAGAAAGAGGTCAGAAAAGCCAGCATACTACGGACGAAATGATCAGTTGTATAAAATTAAGGGCAGAACTAACATAGGGAAATGTTATTTTGTTAATAGGAAGAGAATGAATTGCCTGTAGTAGCCTTTCAGGGCTGCCCTCGGACCTTAAAGAAGTTCAGGGATAATTTAAAGAGAATAAATGTTAGATAAAGTAAATATTGTGAGGTAATGAAGTATCTGTAACTATTAATGTTGATAGTGACTGTTTATAAACATGCTGGTGACTGCTATACTGAACAACAAGTAGTTAGATATTTCATGTATATAGTATGCTAGTTGTATTAACATTATTAACTGTAAGATTATTATTATAAGTGAATTTATACATTTAACTGTGCCACAGGGCAGTACCAAATTACATACACACATACACATTAGCAGAAATGTTCATATTACATATTCTCTTATGGGTTCAACAGGAATGTGTAAATACAATAGACTAGAGCCATGATAAATGTTGTAAAGAGCTGATTGCTAGTGAAGCCATTGAAATTGCGTTCTTTTTGAATGACAGAATGAAAAAAGAAGAACGAATGACGATTTCTAATTTGAGAAAAATATAAATATCGGGACATTTAAACCAAAACAAGCAAATGGTTTACATCACAAATGATTTGATCTGTTCCAGATACATGACTTTCAGAAACTTTTTCGCAAAGAAACTATCATTACAAAGCATTATGTATACAGTTCATGCTAATTGAGATAAACATTAACAGAAATTGTCTTATACTTAGTTCCTTGTAAGTAGAAGGGAAATAAGGAAATACAGTAGGCTAAAGTGATAGTCAAATGTTTTAAAAATTGTTGCTATGCGAAGATATGTTTGTTTGCTTGGCCAGGAGTAGAAATAGAAAAGCGAATGACGATTTCTCTTTTGAGAAAAGTATAAATATTTTAAAATTTAAAGCAGTAACGAGGAATATCTCGGAAACGGTTAAAAAGTGTATACGACATAAATTGTGTTTTAACAAGATCAAAAAATGTTTGAAGAACATTTTGTTTGCTTATCTCTTACAGCTTACCAGTTATACAAAAGGTACACACAATGAAGTGGCCTTTCATACAAAATTTAAGATATACATTACTTTTTTTGCTTAAAATATCTTAAACATGTATTTTAATCAAAATAGTTTTTCAGAAAATCAAAATTTTCAAAAAGTTTTCTATATAAAGGCTAATTTGATGCGAGGGAATTCTTCTGAAAATCTTTTGTCACATCCCAGAATATGCTGGACTTAAATGCCAAGTTTGATGTTTAAAGGAATATTTATTTTCGAGTTTTGACGTGTAATTCTGGTGAAATCTTGGTATCGAATTTTTGTGTGGAACGTAATACCTATATACTAAACTAGTAGAGAACGTAAAAACACATCTACTGGAGTATTGTATAAAAATCTGTTGTGTTCCATTCACATGACTTTCTCTACATCTCTGCAACACATTATTGTTAAAAAGCTTATGCTTCTATTTACTTCATGCTAATCGAGAAAAAATTAGCAGAAATTGTCTTATCACTTGCTTCCTTGTAAGTAGGAGCGAAATAAGGGAGTACCATTGGTTTAAGTGATAGTCAAAAGCTGGTTGCTATGTGACTAAAGTTTCTTTGTTTGTATGGACAGGAGTTAACAAATTCCTGTATTAGAAAATTATTTTTTTCCAAGCTAAAACTAGTAACAAGGAATATCTAAAAAACGATCAGCTCCAGAAAAAAATGTATATAACATAAATTGTATGTTTTAAAGGGCTCTACATTTTTTGTGTGGTAAGTTTTTGTCCCTTACGGTTTAGCAGTTAAGCAAAATTCCGTAAAATGCATCTAGCATAAAGTAGTCTTCAGAAGCTATTCCCAGAAAATTCAAGATATACATTTTATTTGTCAGGTAAATACCTTTAATATACGATATTTTAATCAAAATCGTTAGAGCCATTTTTAAGAAAATCAAAATTTTCGAAAGAAGTTCCATGTAAAGGGTAGTTGGGGTGGGGGGATTTTCTTGAAAATCTTCGTGTCGCATCCTTGGAAGTTACCAATCTTAAATACCAAGTTTGGTATTTAACGGTGTTTTCGTTTTTGAGATATGCTGTCCACAGACACACACACACACATACACACACAAGGACTTTTTTCTGAAAATACTTTTTTTTAGATTCAGGGGGACGTATTTCCGGTGAAATCTCGGTATGGAGTTTTTGAATGCAATATAATACCTTCTCTATACACTATGTACATTGTACGTGTAGAGAAAGAAAAAAGTAAATAAATCGCACAAGAGAGCGTATTCAGATGTTGGTCACAGAGAACATGGCGAGTGAGAGAGTAATTCACCCCAGCGCCACCTAGTTACAAAGACATCATTACATTTCCTCGTGAGAGAAAATGGAACGCGTTGCTGCATTATACTGGGCTCAAGGAAATGAACTTGCTCAAATTCTCTTGTTTCTAATTTCCTACTGCAAACCTCGCAATTCTGCAGATTCGTCCCGAGTCTAGCGTTTAAACATTACCATTAAAATGTCTCACAGCGAGAAGTAAATGAGCAGTCAAGAGCAGGGAATTGTGCCGATGTATTGCGCAGTAGGTTATATTGGTGAGGTAATACTGTGATTACGCCTTGCTGGTCCAATCGCCACACATTTGTTAACACATAGTTACATCTGTGTGAATGAACACGTGCACACGTGCAACAATAAGCACTGCTTCTGGGAGTTTCCAGGTATAAAACAACGAGAAAACCAGTCGCTTCTACGGGAGGTTTGTGGCGTGCAGTCTCAACCACTGCAACAAAACTGAATCACAGAATGCTGCGAAAGCTTCGAATAAATGGTAATGGTTACCATACTAGCTTCATATACCCAAGGTCATGGGTTCAAACCCGGTGGAGGACAATGGATTTTTTCGGGACTAAAAATCCGTAGCATGGCTTCCTTCGGAAGAGAAGTAAAGCCGTGGGTCTCGTGTCATAGATTTACGGAACGTAAAATAACCTCAAGCAGAAAGGTCTCTGAACAAAATTAAACGATCTTTCACGCCAGTATAGAATGGGACGCTGAGAACCTCAGCAGTTAATAAGCGTCCATAAATAAAACGTCATTTCCATTTTTTTCGAATAAAGGCATTTTATTTGTAAACAGATAATTATTAAGAGTTGCTCTTACGTTATACAGCACGTAAACACACTGTTACATAGTGGATAGAGAAGGTATTACATCCCACCCGAAAATCCGATACCAAATCACCGATATGGAGAAGAGGGTTAAAGTTATTTTTGTTATCGAACGGGAATAACCAAACCTACATTAAGAAAACGGTAGTGTGGCATGAAAATACAAGGTTTAGGCTGTAATGTTGCTCTTCGATAGTTCGTTCATATTTAAGTAAGGTAAAGTATGCTACCAATTCAGTGGCTAGAATTATACAAGCAGAAAATAGAAGAGGCTCGAGAGTGGGGCGAAATTTGCTTCTTACGTACATAAACAACCTCGTCTGGGACTAGCATTCGGGAGGTCCTGGGATCGGTTCTCCACAGCCGACCCCTCTGACCCATGGGTTTCTCGGGGGTTTAGGCGAATGCTGTTCCTAACTTCACCCTTACCGGTCTCTTTCAGGGTTGTAAGTGTTGACGAGGACTGCGGTAAAAGCGGCTGGTAATACAGCTCTCTGTGGCGGGAAGGTGCTGGAGGGTTGTCTGCGGACTCAGGTGATCTATCCGGGACTGAGCCACGGGCTCCTGGCGCTCCCCTGTTGAGTTTTGTTGTTGTTTTGTTTTATTTTGCCTTCTTTTTCCAGTTTCCTATACTTCCTTGTTGACGTATTTATTCACCGTTGTCTTTTTATATACACATATACAAATACACAAATACCCATGCCCAAGGCGGGACTCGAACTCACGAAGCCCCAAAGCAAGCACGCCGCGGGAACCGACATAGCTGTTAGGGACCTTCCACGGCGGTTCTCTCCCTGTCCAGTTGTCGGGCACCCTTTGAAACTATTATATCTAGGTGTGACATTCAATAAGCCAACGGCTGCAGTCTGTGACATACACACATGTGCATAAACATATCCGTTGCATCATGTGGCACATTTTATGCCCGGCAGTGTACATATGAAAAGTAAGAGTTAAAAGTCGGATTGAAGCAGCTGTAAGAAAAAGTATGGACCGGCGAGGACATTGTTTACGTATTCTAACCGTGTAGAGATGACATTATGTTAAAGAGATGTCCGTGGTGTAAAGTAACGGCTTTAAGACAATGGCTCTGCGGAAGAGTTTTCGTGCCTCAGCATAACCCAGACCCGACATTGTCTATAGACTCCAGGATATTGAAACGGCCAATAGCCTCTCGCTGTCTGGGTAATGGTGCTATATTTTGACTCTTCTGGGAGGTTTCTCAGTGCTCGCCTTGTCACCTGCATTGCGAGTAACACGGGGCTATGTAACTTTAAGAGCAGTGAAACCATTTTATTTTGTTCTTAGACTTATATTCCACTATCATATTTGTGTCACACATTTGATCAGCACACATTTAAAGCTGTTGTGTTCAATAATTGATCACATTATTAGTTTCTCTACACGTACTATGTACATAGTGTATACAGAAGGTATTGTATTCCACCCAAAAATTCGATACCGAGATTTCATGTTTTGGGCTCTCCTGAATCCTAAAAAAATCTTTTTTTGAAAAAGGTCCGTTTGTGTGCGTCTGTGTGAGTTTGTGTGTCTGTGGAGAGCATAGCTCAAAAACGAAAAGACCGTTAAATACCAACCTTGGTATTATGAGGAATGAATGTTCCAAGGATGCGACACGAACATTTTAAAAAAAAATCCCCCCGCCCCAAACTACCCTTTACATGGAAAAAAGTTCGAACATTTTGATTTTCTCAAAAATTGCTGTAAAGATTTTGATTAAAACTATTTACATGCCAAATAAAATGTTTATCTTGAATTTTCTGGGCATAGTCACCGAAGACATGTTTATTCTGCATGATTTTTATTGAATTTTGTATAACTAGTCAACCGTAAGACATAGACAAAAGCTTACCACACAAAAATGTAGATCACGTTAAAATACAAAATGTGTGGAGTTGATCGTTTTTGAGATATTCCTTGTTTTAGTTTCAGCTTTGAAAAACTTACACTTTTCTCATACAGGACTTTGTCAACTCCTGTCCATACAAACAAAGGAACATCAGTCACATAGCAACCAGCTTTTGACTATCACTTTAACCTATGGTACTCCCTTATTTCGCTTCCACTTACAAGGAAGTAAGTAACAAGACTTTTCTGCTAATTTTTCTCCATTAGCATGAAGTTAATAGAAACATAAGCTTTTTAACAATAATTTGTTGCAGAGATGTAGAGAAAGTCATGTGAATGGAGCACATCAGATTTTTTTTACAAATTTTTCAAGCATTTCAAAAAGTAATTTGTTAAGCACGAACTGTAAGTTACTTATCAGATCTCGTGTTCCCAATATACATTCTCGACCTGATAAGTATAACTTACAGTTCTTAGTACGCAATATACTGTCAGCTGTATACATAACACATATGTACTATATTATTTATTTATTTGTTAGACATGTATCAATAATAAGAAGACTGACCTTGATTTAAACACCTGCTGAAGGAAGAGTCAATCAAGTTTCTTTACCTTAACCTTGAGGCACATACTCATGTTCATCGTCACCAAATTTGTAATCGGCAGCAGGAAGCGAATATCTCGTACCTGTGCTGAATGCGTACCAACACCTGACGATATCACCAGCGTGCTCTGCTTTAGGTATTAACGTCCGAGAAGCAGGATTGTGCCTTTCAGGGAATATTTTTAATTACCTTCACTGCACGTACTAAGTACATAGTGTAAGAGAAAGCATTGTTGTATTGCACCCAAACATTCGATACCAAGATTTCACCGGAAATGTGTGTATTGAGACCCTCTGCAAAAGATTCGTGTGTGTGTGTCTGTGGGCAGCGTAACTCAAAAACCAAAAGTCATTTAAATACCAAGTTTGGTATTTAAGTTGAGTATCTTCCAAGGATTCGACACGAAGGTTTTCAATAAATCCCTCACTCCCAACTACCCTTTACAAGGAACAGTTTTCGAAAATCTTGATATTTGTCAAAAATTTCTCTAATGATTTTGATTAAAATAAGTTACGTTTAAGATATGTTTGTGACAAACCAAATGTATATCTTGAATTTTCAGGAAATAATCTCTGAAGAAATGTTTTTGCAAACTGATAAACCGTAAGAGATAGACAAATAGTTACTTATCAAAAAATGTAGAGCCCATTAATGCACACAATTCATGTTATATACATTTTTGTTTGGGGTTGATCTTTTGATATATTCTTTGCTATTTGTTTAAGTTTTAAATACTTAAACTTTTCTCATACGGGAACTTATCAACTCCTGACCACGCAAAGAAACGGATTTCAATCCCATAGCAACCACATTTTAAAACTTTTGACTGTCGGATTAGCTTAGTGTATTCCCTTATTTCTCTTCTACTTACAAGGAAGCAAGTAATAAGACAATTTCTGTTAATGTTTATCAAGAAGAGATAGAAGAATAAGCTTATAGTGGAGTAACGTCGATGTTGCCACACATGCGAGGAACCAGTTTGGGATCTATTGACGGTTTTCTCACGAGGATTGTACAGCCGGGAAGTACACTGGAGTGCTTTCAAGAACCTCACGCGAATTCTCAGCCAAACTGGTCCCCGAGGAGGTTAGCGGAAACCTCAACTGTCTCCGTCACTTTCCTGGACGTCTCAACTTGGGTCAGAGGCTATCTCTCCGCACCGGGCGATAAACAGACAGCGTCGTACCGTTCCTAAAAACAAGCGGAAAAGTCACAAGAATGCAAGACTTTGTAACATGCGTTCTGCATTTAAAAATTACTTCAAATAAACTCTATAAAAACATTTTTGACAGTGTTTAACGCCTGCTTTTATTACTTTCTCTACACGTATTATGCACAAAGCATACAGAGAAGGTATTGCATTCCACCCAAAAATTCAGTACCGAGATTTCACCGGAAATATATGTTTTAGGGCCCCCTGTATCCAAAAAGGTATTTTCAGGAAAAGGTCCATGTATGTGTATGAAAACGATAACTCAAAAAGAAAAAGCCCATAAAATACCAAACTTGGTATTTAAGTTTAGCATCTTCCAGGGATGCGACACGAAGATTTTGAGAAAAATCCCCCCACGCAAACTACCCTTTGCATGGAAGAATTTGCGAAAATTTTGATCTCCTCAAAAATGGCTCTAACTAAATACCGTACATTAAAGTTGTTTATATTACAAATAAACTGTACATCTTGAATTTTCTGGAAATAGTCTCTAATGACCTCTTTATTCTAAATGAATTGTGCTGAATTTTGAGTAACAGGTAAACTGTAAGAGATAGATAAATACTTACCATACAAAAAATGTAGAGAATATTAAAATACACAATTTGTTTCACATACTTTTTTCATGGAATTTACCATTTTTGAGATATTCCTTGTTTTTGGTTTCAGCTTCAAAAAACTTGTACTTTTCCAATCCAGGAATTTGTCAACGGCTGTCCATGCAAACAAAGGAACTTCCGTCACATATCAACCAAATTTTGACTATCACTATAACCTAAGTTATTCCCTTATTACGTTTCTACTTACAAGGAAGCAAGTGATAAGACTATTTCTGCTATTTTTTTCTCGACTAGCATGAAGTAAATAGAAGCATAAGCTTTTTAACAATAATTTGTTACAGAGATGTAGAGAAAGTCATGTGAATGGAAAACTTCAGATTTTTTAAAATATGAGATTCTGTATATGTTCGTCTTTAGCAATATCGGTTTTGTTTTCTAAGCGAAAATCCGACTACAAACATTTTTCAGTGTTGTGTAATTCACTTTTTTCTAAAAACGTAAACAAAAGCACATCTAGCTTATCAGGTTAAACATGGCAGCACAAGCAAAACAGTTTTCCTGAAAGAGAACTGGTTGCTTTATTTTATAATTTAAGGCCTACGGTTTGTGTTATCTCGATGTCACTGTTTATCTGATATTCTGTTTGAAGCGCCGCGTGGCGTAAGTGCCGGCAAACAGATGACAGTGCGTTAGAACAGTTGGGAACTGCATGGCGATCTTTATCTGCTAATTGACCTTTAGGGATAAAATACAAACGGCTTTTGTTCACTCTACCACGGCAATGACTTATCAAAATTTGTAATAATAAACACAAAGATAAGGTTAATTTGTTTAGCAACTATTACAGGGCGCCGGCACAAAATTAGTGATGGTGAAAAGTGTACAGGTTACAAACTGTGCAGCTAAATGGAAATTAACGCAAAACTCCTGATATATCTACTCACTTTCTCCACAAACAAACAATTTTACAAAATATCATACTTCGCTCTTGTTTAAAAAAACATTAGAGGAATAGTTATATTATTTAGCTGCTTATAGCTAGAAGGAAACTAAGCGATAGCGAAAATATTTCAAAAGCTGTCGCTATGTGCTTGCCATTTAAATTCGCCACTTTGCTTGGCTAGGAGTAAAACAAAAGAAACACGGATGACTTCCTATTTGAGATCAGTATAGATAAGTATTTTAAATTTGAAACAAATAGCAAGGAATGGTTAATTCCAGAAACATATCTGATGTGTTCCATTCACATTACTTTTTCTACATCTCTGTAACACATTGGTTAAAAAGTTTATTATTTTATTTGTTTCGTGGTAATTAATAAAATATTAGCAGAAATTACTTGCTTCCTTGTAAGTAGAAGGCTAAAGTGATCGTCAAATGTTTTAGAAGCTGGTTGCTATGTGATTAAAGTTCCTTTGTTTGTATGGCCAGGAGTTGACAAATTCCCGTATGAGAAAAGTTAAAATATTTTGAAACTGAAACCAACTACAAGGAATACCTGGGAAACGGTGAACCCCAAGAAAAAAAAATGTATATGACTAAATTGTGTGTTTTAACGTGCTCTGCCTGTGTGGTGTAGTAACTTTGGTCTATTTCTTATGGTTTAGCAGTTATGCAAACTTCCGCAAAAGTCCTTCAGAATAAAGAGGTCTTTAGAGGCTATTCCTAGAAAATTCAAGACATACATTTTATTTGCCAGGTATATATCTTTAATATACGATATTTTAATCAATATCCTTAGAGACATTTTTGAGAATAATAACATTCTCAAAAATGTTTCCATGTAAAGCGTAGTTTGGGATGGGGGGGGGTGTCACAATATATAAATATATGATAGATTTGAAATTGGATTGAAATCGGTGCAAATCTGAAGGTAGTTTATAACATATTTGTAAAATATGGCGAGCAATGAAGTTATTGGTGCTCGGCTGCACGCGTAAGAACAGTTGTTAACATTGCATGTGTAAGAACAGGTACACTGTCTGTTTATCAGTGCCATCCCCTCTGTGTGTGTGCATGTTCAACAACTTCCTGACCACAGGCCTGCACACCGCAAACGGAATATCCAAATGGCATTCCACACAAACAAGATCCTAGTCAGTCAACAATGACCAGCATTTAAAGGATTTGAGTAGTACTTTAGACTGGTGTATTCCCTTATTTCCCCTCTGCTCATAAGGAACTAAGTAATAAGATCATTTGTGTTAATGTTTATCTTGTTTACTATAATGTAGAGGGAAGAATACTTTCTGGTAACACTGGCATAACTGGTAAACCATAAGAGATAGACCAAAAAAAGACACACCTCCTTAACACACACAATTTATCTTATATACATTTCTACGTGGAGTTGACTGTTATTGAGATAATTCTTGTTGTTGGTTTCAGTTTTAAAGTAATGTTCTCATACAGAAATATATGAACTGGCCATATCACATGACAACCAGCTTATAAAACATTTGACTATCGCATTAGCCTAGAATATTGCATTATTCCCCTTCTACTCACAAGGAAGCAAGTAATACGACAATTTCTGTTAATGTTTATCTAGATTAGCATGAGGTAGATTGAAGAATAAATTGGCAATAATTTATTACAGACATTTACAGATGGAACACATCAGATTTTTCACAATGTTTGACAAATTTCACAGAGACATCTGCTTAAGTGTATATAGGTTTTCAGAAACATCAAGAGGGCCGCTCCGTGGCCGAGTGGTTAAACCACTCGTCTTTCAACTGGACGGCACGGGTTAAATCCCAAGCGATCTCATGTGAGAGTTGGCGGCCAAGGAATGGGTTTGCTCCAGGTTCTCCCGTTTCCCCCGCCATTGCATTCCACCGCTACTCCATCTTCATTCCATGTATCACCCGTGTGATCGCCTGCGTAGTCTGGTAGTAAACGCGGGCGTTAAAACATCTGATGTGCTAGAATCACATGACTTTCTCTAGCTACTCTACAAATAAACTTCTTACAAAAGATAATTCTTCTTTCAACACCATGCTAATCGAGATAAATATTAGCAGAATTTTATTACTTACTTCCTTATAAGTAGAATGGAATTACGGGAATGTACTAAGCTAAAGTGATAGTCAAATGTTTTGAAAGCTATAGTTATGTGATTGTCATTGCAAATCACTTCTTTGCTTGGCCAGGAGTATAACAATAGAAAAACGGACACTTCCGTATGAGAAAAGTACTTCACAATTGAAACTAATAACAAGGAATGCCTCAAAAACAGTAAGCTCCACGAAAAATATGCATATGACATAACTTGTGTATTTTAACAAGATCTACATTTTTTATAAGGTAAGTTTTTGTCTATCTCTTATGGTTTACTAGTTATGCCAAATTAAGCAAATTTTATTTAGAATAAACAGATCTTTGGAAGCTATTCCCAGAAAATTCAAGCTATACATTTTATTTGTGATAGAAATGACTTTAATATGTGGAGCTTTAATCAACATCGTTGGAGCCATTTTTAAGAAAAAAATTTTTTTTTGAAAATTTGTCAATGTAAAGGGTAGTTAGAGGTGGCGGATTTTCTTGAAAATCTTCGTGTCGTATCCTTAGAAGATAGCAAACCTAAATTCCAAGTTTGGTTTTTAATGGGGACTTTTCGTTTTTGAGCTATGCTGCCCACAGACACACACACATACGGACCTGTTTCTGAAACTGTTTTTTTTTGGACTTAGGGGCCCAAAACGTGTATTTCCGGTGATATCTCGGTTTCGACTTTTTGGGTGGAATACAATACTTCTCTATCCCTATGTACATTGTACATATGGGGCTAGAGAAAGTAAATACGCTAAGAGCATATGTTAGCTACAGGTTTTAAAGGTAGCTGCAGTCGGTATGTGATGTAAGATAAGTTTTTGTATTAGAGTCATAATCACCAAAATAGAAGATTAAACGTTCTATTTGTTTTCTTATAGGTTATGTAAATCACTTTGTTGGTATTAACAACGCCCAGGAGAGATAACGGATCTCATTTAATAGCAGAGCAAGCCTCTACAGCTGACAGTGATTCTCTAGACTCATTTGTATCGTAAACAAAAATAAACAAATATCTTGCCCTACACATGCGTATACCAGCTAATCTTATAATACTTTCTGTACACGTACCATGTATATAGTCTATAGAGAAGTTATTCTATTGCACCCAAAAATTCGATACCGAAATTTCACCGGAAATACAGTTTGAGATCCCTGAATCAAAAAAAAAAAAAAAAAAAAAAAAAATAATCTGATGTGTTCCATTCACATGACTTTCTCTACATCTCTGCTACAAATTATTGTTAAAAAGCTTATGCTTCTATTTACTTCATGTCTTAATACCGGCTTCTTTGTAAGTAGGAGCGAAATAAGGGAGTACCACAGGTGAAAGTGAAAGTCAAAAGCTGGTTGCTATGTGACTGAAGTTCCCATTTTTGTATGGGTAGGACTTGAGAAATTCCGGCATGGGAAAAGTATGTTTTCAAAGCTGAACCCAAACACAAGGAATATCTCAAAAACGAGCATTTCCACCAAAAAAATGTATATTATATAAATTGTGTGTTTTATCATGCTCTACATTTTTTGTGTGCTAAGTTTTTGTGTATCACATACGGTTTAGCAGATATGGAAAATTCCGTAAAATTTGTCCAGAATAAAGTAGTCTTCACAGGCTATTCCCAGAAAATTCAATATAAACATTTCATTTGTCAGGTAAATATCATTAATATGCGATATTTTAAACAAAATCGTTAGTCATTTCTGAGAAAATCAAACTTTTCGAGAAGAAAAAGCATGTAAAGGGTGGTTGGGAGTGGGGGGATTTTTCTCAAAATCTTCGTGTCGCATCCCTGGAAGGTAGTAAACTTAAATACGAAGTACATAATAGGTATAGAGAAAGTAAAAAACATTTTTATACAGGCGATCAACCATAAAACGTGCATTTTTAGTGAAATCTCGCTATCGAAATTTGAGGATATAGAAAGTAAAATAGATTTTTTATTTATGAGACCCCAAAATATGTATTTCCAATGAAATTTCGGTATCGATTTTCTAGCTCCTACTATGTACGTATAGGTGCTGGAGAATAGCACAAGTGTTGTTATTCAGGGGACCTCAAAACATATTATCAATGAAATCTTTACATTAAATGCTTGGTGGAATAAAATACGTTCTATAATGAATGCCTAAATCTATAAAAATAAGGAAGATATATTATCCTTGATTTATTACAAAAATATATAGGTATAAGTATATGCATATGTACATAACAAGCAAATTCTCTGTAAAGGTAATGGTATAGTAAGAAATCTACGTGTTGCATACCTAAAGGGCGCTGAACTCTAGTTCCAACTTAGGTACTTCGCTTTTCGAGGGAGGGGGGGGTCACAAGCGCCTTATTCCAAAAGAATCTTTTGAGGTTTAGGAGTTCAGAGAATAAAGTCCATTAAAATGAACGAAGCAATTCAATTCCCATACTTGCTATACGCAAATCACACAGAGGGTAATAGATTTTTATTCAAACTCGTTTGAAATGAATACTTGAAATGCCGTTATTTAAAGAGCTCTGCAAATGAAGGCGAGGTTAATTGCCCGGAACAACACAAAGCCACACAACTCACCTGGGATATGCCATTTCATTTTGTTGTTCCACAAAATTGAAACAGACAGACGTTATGTCGAAGGAAAGTTCAAAATGCATTGCGCATTCATTTTGTGGTGGCAGGGGTGGGACGACGCCCGGACATGAAATGTGGTACTGGAATAAAGTTGAATTCATTTCAGTAAATCTAAAAGTATGCCATATTCAATATGGGTGTGATTGATGTATGCAAATTGAATTGTGTGGTATGTTTCATATTTCGCTGTTTCCGGCGTTGTGAAGGATGCAGCGGTTGTTGTTGTATTGCCTGCTTTAATTTCACTACTCAATAACTAATGTACACCTTCTTTTTTTTTTTGCTCCAAGCTTTTACAAAATTAGCATTAAGAACAGAATGTATCGACTAGAATTTATAAATCCCTGTGTTATATTGAATAGAAAATATTTAAAAAAATCTGATGAGTTCCAATCACATGACTTTCTCTACATGTCTGCAGCAAATAATTGTTAAAAAGCTTATGCTTATAATTACTTCATGCTTTACGAGAATAAATTAGCAGAAATAATCTTATTACTTGATTCTTTGTAAGTAGAAACGAAATAAGCGAGTAGCGTAGGTTACGGTGATATAAATATATATATGGTATAAATTACGTATTTTAACGAGATCTACTGCTGCAATTTTTTGTCTATCTCTTGCGATTTAACTGTTATGGAAAATTCATCCAGAATAAAGAGGTCTTCAGAAGCTATTCACAAAAAAAAAAAAAAATCAAAATAAAAAATGTATTTATCATGTGATATGTTTAACATACGATATTTTAATCAAAATCGTTAGTGCTATTTTTGAAAAAAAAAAACTTTTAAAAAAAGGGTAGTTTGTGGTGGGAGGATTTTCTTGAAAACTTTCGTGTCACTCTTTGGAAGATATTAAACAGCTGGAGTATCACTGTGGATACCGTGTATATTTTCATAAATTTCTGATAGTGATTCAAACTGGAAAAATTGCAAATAATTTTCTCAAATGTTGAGACTGGTGGAGCATTTTGATTATAATTATGCGACATACAAGGGCCACTCGTAAAGTAACGAACGATTTGGCACAACTAAACTATAACGAGAGTTATCAACACAAAACTTTATTTACCTTACTCTATTTCTCAGCGTAATCGTCAAGGTATTTATTGTCACGTGGTACCGGTTTTTCAATACAGATGTTATACTCTTCTGAGCAAGATGTTGAGGTTTTCACTGGTTGCGAAATATTTTCCACCCAAAAAGTTATATATGGTGCCCAATGTGAAATATCGGTTTTTATGAATTTTTTTGTCAATATTTGCTTTCATGTCGTTGATAACGATTGATGAACTTCCACTCCGGTCTTTATCGTACACACTGTTATGTTCTTCCTTGATTACTCGTAAATTATGCGTCATTTCCTCACTGAAGATTCGTTCATTGCATTATCACTATACACCTGCGTTATTTGTCTATACAATTCGATTGGCCGAACATTTTGTGCATTTAAAAAAAAAAAAGGAATAAGTTCTTTGGCGGTAGAACAGTATAACATCGGCATTGAAAAACTGGTACCACGTGACCAATAAATACCTTGATAGCAATGACGATTACGTTGAGAAATAGAGTAAGGTAGTGTAACTTTGTAAATAAAGTTTTGTGTTGATAACTTTCGTTGTGCCAAATCGTTGGTTAATTTCTGGATGGTCCTCGTATGTACGTGATAAAATGTGAAAAGCAATTTTCAGGGACATGGCAATGCAGTGTGAGATGGTTTCGCAGAGTGAAGAAGCCTGTTACTTTGCGGACCATGACAAAGTTACGGTCGCGTACATTAGCATTAACGCTGATTAAAGGGGGAGATAGCAGCGTGCGTGTCTACTTCTAGGATGAGGGTCCTTCTTCAACACTTCCATGAATAACAAAAAGACGTTCCCGACTATTGTACCCTTCCGTCTCACCTGCAGCCGCTTCTTCAGTGAGCAAACTTACACTTTACCTACCTCAATGTATTTCCCACCTTGGGGAGTTCAAGAAACTACATTAGCTTAGTAACCGTCGTCTTTCACTAGATGACAGGTAAAGTTCAGCTATATCCATCACGTGGTTTCGTTGCCATAGGCAACAATCTTGTCTTCATTTCATTGTTTTTTCACACAAGCCGTGTAAGACAGGAGTTGAATAGGTAGAGCCAGACTGAAAAATTCAATGTCATAGTGGGATTTGAACCCAGGATTTCCCGGTCTCTAGCCGGTTCCTCTACCACTGAGCTACCGTGGCAACATGCCGGCATAGCATGAATTTCTCAACTGACTATCAAAATAATTTGATATCACCTTGTGGTTTACCGGGAAACATGCTAGTCAGTTGAGAAAGTCAATGCTATGCCGGCATGTTGCCACGGTAGCTCAGTGGTAGAGCAACCGGCTAGAGACCGGGAGATCCGTGGTTCAAATCCAGGTTATGACATTACATTTTTCAATCTCACTATCCTCCAACTATCCAAGCTTGTGCTTCTTTAGAAACATCTTATATGTTCTATTCACATGACTTTCTCTACATCTCTGTAACACAATATTGTTAATAAGCTTATTTTTCTATCTACTGCATGCTAATCGAGATAAACATTAGCAATTACTTGCTTCCTTGTAAGCAGATGAAAAATATGGGAAGACAGTAGGGTAAAACGATACTCAAATGTTTTAAAATGTGGTTGCTATGGGATTGAAATCCGTTTTGCGTAGCCAGCAGTTGACAAGTTCCTGTATGAGAAAAATGTAAGTATTTTAAAAGTGAAATCAATAACAAGGAATGTCTCCCAAATGATCAACTCCACGAAGCAAATCTATATGACCTTAATTGTGTGTATTAACGAGATCTACAGTTTTGTGCAGTTAGGTTTTGTATATCTCTTACCGTTTAGCAGTTATGCAAGGTTCAGGAAAAATAATTCAGAATAAACAGGTCTTCAGAGGCTATTCACACAAAATTCGATATACATTTTATTTACGATCTAAATATCTTAAATATAAGAGATTTTAATCAAAATTTTTAGAGCCATTTTTGAGAAAACCAAAATTTTCGAAAGTTTTTCCAAGTAAAGGGTTGATGAGTGAGGGGATATTTTTGAAATCCTCCAAACTACTCTTACATGGAAATAATTTTGATAATTTTATTTTCGTCAAAAATAGCACTAGGATTTTTATAGAAATACCTTATATTAAAGCTATTTACAAAAAAAAATATTTGTATATATCCTGAATGTTCTGGGTATAGTTTCTGAAGACTTGTTCATTCTGGATGATTTTTTCTGAAGTTTGCGTAACGCTTAAACTGTAAGAGATGTACACAACCTTACTGCACAAAAAATATAGCAGCCCGCCTGGGTAGTGTGGTGGTAGCGTGTCGTCCTCACGTTCAACAGGTCACGAGTTTGAATCTCTTTTAGGGTGAATTACACGGACAACTTTTTTCTCGGGGTTTTCTCTTGTCCTGAGCAGACGAATTTTGAGTAACTTTAAGCTTCATGGACCCCGAGATCATTTGACCATAATTTCACCTATTTCATTGATCCTCTATGACCAACCAACCAGGTTAGAGAACGTTAAGCTAAAAAAAAAAAAAAAAAAAATATTTAAAACTCAAACTCACGATATATATGATATACATTTTTGTTGCTGAGTTCACCGCTCCCGAGATATGTCCTTTTTATTTGTTTCCTTTTTAAACTATGCAACTTCAAAAACCTTTCGCTCTATTTCTCCCTTTTTGTTGCGGGAATGCCGGTCACAATCGACCGGCTTTTAAAATATTTGACTGTCTGTTTAGCCTAGTATATTCCCTTGTTTCCCTTCTACTTATAAGCAACTAAGTAAAACATTTGACTGTCAGTTTAGCCTAGTATATTCCCTTGTTTCCCTTCTACTTATAAGCAACTAAGTAAAACATTTGACTGTCAGTTTAGCCTAGTATATTCCCTTGTTTCCCTTCTACTTATAAGCAACTAAGTAAAACATTTGACTGTCAGTTTAGCCTAGTATATTTCCTTATTTCCCTTCTACTTATAAGCAACTAAGTAAAACATTTGACTGTCAGTTTAGCCTAGTATATTCCCTTGTTTCCCTTCTACTTATAAGCAACTAAGTAAAACATTTGACTGTCAGTTTAGCCTAGTATATTCCCTTGTTTCCCTTCTACTTATAAGCAACTAAGTAAAACATTTGACTGTCAGTTTAGCCTAGTATATTCCCTTGTTTCCCTTCTACTTATAAGCAACTAAGTAAAACATTTGACTGTCAGTTTAGCCTAGTATATTCCCTTGTTTCCCTTCTACTTATAAGCAACTAAGTAAAACATTTGACTGTCAGTTTAGCCTAGTATATTCCCTTGTTTCCCTTCTACTTATAAGCAACTAAGTAAAACATTTGACTGTCAGTTTAGCCTAGTATATTCCCTTGTTTCCCTTCTACTTATAAGCAACTAAGTAAAACATTTGACTGTCAGTTTAGCCTAGTATATTCCCTTGTTTCCCTTCTACTTATAAGCAACTAAGTAAAACATTTGACTGTCAGTTTAGCCTAGTATATTCCCTTGTTTCCCTTCTACTTATAAGCAACTAAGTAAAAAGACCAGTTGTGTTAATCATTATCTTGTTTAGAATGGTTCAGGTAAAATAATAATATTTTATAACAATAGGTTTTTATAGAACAAGTAGAGAAAGACATGTGAATGCAATACATCACATTTTTTATAATTTGAGAGCCTAGTTTATGCACTTAAATTAGTTTCCAAGGGTCTAAAAGTCTGAGTTCACGTTATAAAATTATTACCAGTTGTATATTGTTCTGGATTCCCCCTATATGTTACAAAAAATATCAACCTTTTCTCAATATGTTTTTCTGTCCATAATTATCCTACTCGAAAATGCTCTGATGTTTATATTAACAAATGCAAATACAGTAAAACACTTAACAGTTTCTCATGTATATCTGTTAAAATGTTCAACACCTTACCTCAGAACATTAAGACTCTTCCACTGTTAAACTTTAAGAGGAGGATCAAAACAATCTCTTTCTAGCATTTCAGAAATTTACGACCTGAAATGGGATTAATCTTATCCATTTTTAAATGTATCCTAACATTATTGTAAGTAGAATGTTTCATTAATTTTTATTCTCATGACGCAGCCTATGTACGTCTCATACTTAATGACTATCTAATATACCTTATTAAAAAATCTGAAGTGTTCCATTCACATGACTTTCTCTACATCTCTGCAACAAATTATTGTTAAAAAAAAACCTATGCTTCTTTTTAATTCATACTCAATGACAAAAAAATAGCAGAAATAGTCTTATTACCTGCTTCCTTGTAAGTAAAAGCGAAATAAGGGAGTACCATAGGTTAAAGTGATAGTCAAAAGTTGTTTGCTATGTGACTGAAATTCCTTTGTTTGTATGGACAGGAGTTGACAAATTCCTGTATGTGAAAAGTATAAGTTTTTTAAAGCCGAAACAGAAAACAAGGAACATCTCAAAACAATCAACTCCACAAAAAATGTATATGACATAAATTGTGTGTTTTAGCGTGTTCTACATTTTCTGTGTATTAAGTTTTTGTCCATCTCTTACGGTTAACCAGTTATGCAAAAATTCCTTAAATGCATCCAAAATAAAGGCTATTCCCAGAAAATTCAAGATGCACATTTTATTTGTCGGGTAAATATCTTTAATATACGATATTTTAATCAAAATCTTTAGAGCTATTTTTGAGAAAATCGAGTTTTAAAAACTTTTTCCATGTAAAGGGTAGTTGGGGATGGGAGATTTTCTTGAAAATCTTCTTATCGCATCCTTGAAAGATACGAAATTTAAATACCAAGTTTGGCCATGCTGTCCACACACACACACACACCCACACGGATCTTTTTCCAAAAATGCTTTTTTTTTTGGATCCAGGGGACCCAAAAATGTATTTCCGGTGAAATCTCTGTATTGAAATTTTGGGTGCATTACAATACCTTCTGTATACACTATGTATATAGTAGAGAAAATAAAAAGGATTATAAAACTGAATATAATATTTCAGAATCACGTGAAAAGCGTTTGGAAAATGTTGAATACGCGTAAAGTACTACTGAAGATTTTGCGGAAGAGCGGTTAAAGCATTTAAATACCGCATCACCAAAATGTTACGGTTTTTAGGGGCTGTTCTAAGGTGGGGGTGCAGTCTCATAAAAGCTGCCCATAATTTATTCTCTAAACCCCACTTGCTCACCACATAGCAATTTAATGGCGTGCAAGTTGATAAGCCCGTTTAAACAAGACCAGAGTTTCAGACAAGCCTGGAAATTTGAACTATACGTTCAATTTAATGGGCTAGAAGTCTGACTACCTTTATTTTATATCTTAAGTTTTACTTCTACATTTGGTGGAGGCGCGGGTAACACTGTTTAGAAGCTTTTCTTGGGAGGACATTAGTGTTCTGCGTTAATACGTGATAGCTTTTAAGCTTTTATTTGAACCTCTTGGATAATTTTTATTACTTTCTATGGTACGTATGTACACTGCACAGGTATTGTATTCCACCCAAAAATTCGGTACCGAGATTTGATCGCAAATACGTGTTTTGGGAATACATGAATCCAAAGAAAGCAGTGTTTGAGAAAGTGTGTGTGTATGTGTGTGTGTGTGTGTGTGCGCGCGCGCGTGCGTGCGAGTGCGTGCTTGGCGGTGTAGACAGCATAACTCAGTAACATTTAATTTTAGTATCTTCCGAGGTAGCGAAATGAAGATTTTTGAAAAATACTCCCACCCCCAAAACTATCATTTATATAGAATTTTTTTTTTAAAAATCGTTCTTCCCAAAACTGCCTAACAATACTCTACATTAAATATATTTGCACGACAAATAAAATTTATATTTTTGGAATGGACACTAAAGACCTCTTCAATTTATATGACTTGTATAATAGTGTAACGTATGAGATAGACAATTTTTTTTTGTTTTTTTTTTTTGGTAGTCAGCTTACCCTCGACTTACATAAGACTGACACTCCCCTAGGACTTACAAGCGGGTGTTTCTAGGGGTCAGAAGATTGTCGGGGAGTCACAGAATGGAGAACCTGGAACTAGTGGTCGGCCCGTGTGTGTGTGTGTGTGAGGAAATAGATGATAGGGAAGGTGAATGATGGAACAATTGGTGGAATGAGTGGCAGGGGAATCCGGAGCTTCAGAAAACCCGCCCAGACGCCGATTCGTCCAATATAAATCCCACATGTGGTCGCTTGTGATCAAGCCCGGGCCGCCTAGGTGGGAGGCGAGCGGTCTAACCACTCAGCCACGGCGCCGCTAGACAAAAACTTACTACACAAGAATATACATAAAACACAAATATTATGTCACATACATTTTTTGAGCGTTAATCTTTTCCAGCACATTTCTTATTATTGGTTTCAAACATAACCAAACTTCAATCACATTAGAACCTTTTAAAATACGAGGGCCGTTCAGAAAGTAGCCTCCGGTTGATTGCAAGAAATTCACCAAGTTAAATAAAAATATTTTAATATATACATCTTACAATTACATCTTTGCACTATTTTTCTACATAGTTTCCATAACGATTGAGGCACTTATCGTATCTGTTCACAAGCTTTGAAATTCCTTCTGCATAAAAATCACCCGCTTGTGCCTGGAGCCAGCCTGTGACCGCATCTTTGAGCTCTTCGTCGTCATCAAACCGCTGGGCGCCAGATCTGGGCTGTAAGGTGGATGGTTGACAACGTCCCACTTGAAGGACTCAAGAAGGGCTGTTGTTCTGCGAGCAGAGTGAGGACGGGCGTTATCGTGCAAAAAAACGATACCGGAAGTCAGCATACCACGGCGTTTGTTCTGTATAGCCCGTCGTAATTATTTTAGTGTTTCACATTACGCGTCTTGATTAATGGTCGTCCCACGTTCCATGAATTCAACCAACAACACCCCTTTTGCATCCCAAAACACCGTTGCCATCAATTTTCGGGCAGAAAAATCTTGCCGGGCTTTTATTGGTTTGGTAGGCGAATTTGAATGTGCCCACATCTTTGATTGTTCTTTTGCCTCAGGGTCCACGTACTTAATCCAGGTTTCGTCCCCGATCACGATTCTGTTTAACAATGGTTCACCTTCGGCCTCATAACGTGACAGAAAGTCTAATGCAGAGGCCATTCTTTGAGTTTTGTGGTGGTCGGTAAGAATTTTGGGCACCCATCGTGCACAGAACTTACGGTAACCCAATCTTGCTGTCACTATCTCGTACAAGAGAGTCTTAGAAATCTGTGGAAAATCAGTAGACAACTCCGACATTGTGAAACGTCGGTTTTCACGAACTTTTGCATCAACTGTCTGAACGAGTTCGTCCGTGACCAATGATGGTCTACCACTCCTCTCTTCATCATGAACGTTTTCTGGTCCACTTTTAAATAAACGTACCCATTCACGGACCACTCCTTCACTCATAACTCTTGGTCCGTACACGGCACAAAGCTCACGATGAATAGCTGCTGCAGAATATCCTTTGGCTGTAAAAAACCTTATAACAGCACGCACTTCACATTTGGCGGGGTTTTCTATTGCAGTACACATTTCAAACGGCCACAAACACTAAACTAGCGCAGGTACGACTTTCACTCGACCACGGCTTGATGCCGACTGACCTGCTGAGTGCGTGAATGCACAGATGGCGTCGCTACTCCCCCCACTACCCGCACTGTGACCGATCGGAGGCTACTTTCTGAACGGCCCTCGTATTTAACGATTGCTTTAGTCTAATGTATTTTCTTATTTAAAAGAACCAGCAATAAGTGATAAGGCAATTTTTGCTAATATTTGTCTCGATTAGCAGGAGTAGATACACGTTTTACTTTCTCTAGCCCCGTATATACAATGTACATAGGGATAGAGAAGTATTGTATTCCACCCAAAAATTCGATGTCGAGATTTCACTGGAAATACATGTTCTGAGACTTCCCATATCACCATAAAATAATAATTTAAAAAAAATAAAAAAAAAGTCGGCGCGCGTGTGTGTATCAGCTCAAAATGAAAAGTCCGTCAGATGCCCATCTTGATATTGAAGTTTATTTTCCAAGAATGTGTCACGAAGATTTTGAAGAAAATTTCCCTACACAAACTAGCGTCTAAATAGAAAAAAAAAAAAAAAAAAGAAAAAGTTGATATGTTCCATTCACATGATTTTCTCTTGCGGTTACATAAACAATTTTCCGTGCAAAAGATTGTTCTTCTATCTACTTAAAGATAATCGTGAAAAACATTAGCAGAAATTGTCTTATTACTTGCTTCCTTGCAAGTAGAAGGGAAATACATTAGGATAAAGTGATAGTCAAATCTTTTAAAGGCTGGCACTATCTGAAATAATTCAAGTTCGGTTCGCTTTGCATGGCTTGCAGTAAGAAAAGAGATAGGGATGTGACATAAATTATGTGTTTTAAAGCGATCTATATTTTTGTGTATCAAGTTTTTGTCTATCTCTTACAGTTTAACCGCTATGCAAAATTCTGCAAATCTATGCAGAAAAAAGATCCCCAGAAAATTCAAAATATAAAATTTTATTTGGGATGTAAAGGTTCTTTAAAATACGTATTTTGATAAAAAATTTAAGAGCCATGTTTGAGAAAAACAAAATTGAAAAATAAAAAACCCTGCATATAAAGAGTAGTTATGGGGCGACTGTTTTGTAAACACTTCGTGTCGCATTTTTGCAAAATAAAAATATTAATACCAAGTTTGGCTTTAACACTCTTTTCTTTGTGAGCTATGCATACACACGCGCGGACCTTTCTCTAATATTTTTGAACTCAGGGGACTTCAAAACATACATTTCCGGCAAAACTTCGACATCGACTTTGGGGTGGAATGCAACACCTTCTCTAGCTACTATGTAAACTGTATTTTCACACGTGCTAGAGAAAGTAAAAAAGTTAAAAAACAATACTTTTGCTAAATTACCATTCGCTAGTTACTTTCTCTACACGTACTGTGTACATAGCGTATAGAGAAGGTATTGCACTCACCCAAAAATTCGATACCGAGATTTCACTGGAAATATATGTTTTAGGGTCCCCTGTATCGAAAAAAATTGTTTTCAGAAAAAGGTCCGTGTGTATGTCTGTGTGTCCGTGTGACTGTGAACACGACAACTCAAAAACGTAAAGTCGGTAACATACCAAACTTGGTATTTTAGTTTAGTGTCTTCCAGGGATGCTACATGAGGATTTTGAGAAAAATCCTCCCACCCCAAACTACCCTTTACATGGAGCTTTTTTCGAAAATTTTGATTTTCTCAAAAATGGCTCTAACGATTTTCATTAAAATATCGTATATTAAAGATATTTGCTTGTATATCTTCATTTTTCTAGGAATAGCCTCTGAAGACTACTTTATTCTGGATGAAATTTAGGGAATTTTGCATAACTGCTAAACCGTAAGATATAGATAAAAACTTACTACAAAAAATGTAGAGCATGTTAAAACACACAATTTATGTTATATACATTTTTTTCGTTAAGTTGAGCGTTTTTTTTTTTTTTTTTTTTTTTTTTTTTTTTTTTTTTTTTTTTTTTTAGATATTCCTTGTATTTGGTTTCAACCTTAAAAAATATATTTTTGTCATACAGGAGTTTGTTAACTTTCTGTCCATACAAACAAAGGAACTTCAGTCACATAGTAACCAGCTTTTGACTATCACTTTAACCTATGGTACTCCCTTATTTTGCTTCTACTTACAAGGAAGCAAGTAATAAGACTGTTTCTGCAATTTTTTCTCGATTAAGATGAAGTAAATAGAATAATAAGGTTTTTTTTAACAATAATTTGTTACAGAGATGCAGAGAAAATCGTGTGAATGAAACACATCAGATTTTTTTTTTTTATCCCCACCACAAAAAGGAAAGAGAAAGGAAGATGTAAGATATCTTGAATAAAACAAGGCACTCTATTCTCCCTTGTGTCAGATATCTACACATTCCGGAAATAGCGACATAAAACGTAAAGCTGAAGCGCTCATAAAAATTCTTTTTGTTTTGAAGATATTGAATCTGAGAAAGAATGCTCCACACTTTGAATTCACAGCATTCCTTTCGGATCGATTTCCTTCAAGCTTTCGACTGCACATAAATCTCTCGAATGTATCAGTCTTCTGTTTATCACGTGATAAGGAACTCTATACTTTAAAATTGCAGATATACGAATACATATTAATAAAGAAAAATCTGGTTATTCACATGACGTTCTCTGCTTAAACTGTTCTTACAAAAACATCTGATGTGTTACACTCACATGAGTTTCTCTAGACGTTCTACAAACAAACTTCTTACAAGTGATTGTACTTCTTTCTACACAATGCATGAAGAATGTTCTTATTGCTCAGTTCCTTATAAGGAGAATGGAACTAAAGGAATGCGCTATGTTAAAGTGATACTCAAATGTTTCAAAAGTTGTCGTTTCTGGATAGAATACAATACCTTTCGTATCTACTATGTATATTATACATACGTGCTAGAGAAAGTAAAAATCTGACGTAATTGCGAAGAAATCAGAGTTGTTGAAGACATTCCAGTTGAAGAACACCAGCGCATTGTACAGTGTGTCGGAGGAGGAAGTATGACGTCACCGTTTTATTTCCTTTTAAAGGCAGAGCATTCAATGTTTACAGAAAAACTGCTTGGCAAACTTCCTCCATTAAACGCTCGAAGCACAGCATTTTCGTGTTGATTCGCTGTGGACTATAACTAAAGATTTATGGGCCATAAAGTAAAATATTCGGTCGAGGTTCATTATAACCCACAGAATCAGCGTCAACAGGAATCTTCTGCTGCAATGTTGGTATCCCTGCCAATAAGCAGAGAGAGGTTTTCTGATCTTTAATAACACGTGAAGTGTGCAAATATTAAATATTCAAACTATTTTTACGAAAGCCCATTACTTCTGCGTATAATAAATATTTTAAACCACCAAAGGTTCGATACAGATATTTCATGGAAATGCGTGTTTTAGGGATCCCTGAATTAAAAAAAAATAAAATATAAATAATGTATTAATAATGGTAATAATAATAATAATAATAATAGAAAAGCTCCCATACCTAAAAATGTGATGTGTTCCATTCACATGACTTTCTCGACATCTGTGCAACAAATTATAGTTAAAAAGCTTATGCTTCAATTTACTTCATGCTAATCGAGAAATAAATAACAGAAATAGTCTTATTACTTGCTTCCTTGTAAGTAGAACTGAAATAAGGGAGTACCATAGGTTAAAGTGATAGTCTAAAGCTGGTTGCTATGTGACAGAAGTTCCTTTGTTTGTATGGACAGGAGTTGACAAATTCTTGTATTACAAACATACGTTTTTCAAAGCTGAAACTAAAAACAAGGAATATCTTGAAAACGATCAATTCTACAAAAAAAATATATATATAACATAAATTGTGTGTTTTAACGTGCTCTACATTTTTTATGTGGTAAGTTTTTGTCCATTTCTTACGGTTTAGAAGTTGTGCAAAATTCCATAAAATTCATCCAGAATAAAGTAATAGGGTATTCCCAGAAAATTCAAGATATACATTTTATTTTTGAGGTAAATATCTTTACTATATGGTATTTTAATGAAAATGGTTAGAGCCATTTTAGAGAAAATAAAAAATTTCGAAAAAAGTTCCATGTAAAGGGTAGTTGTGGTTGGGGGGATTTTTTGAAAACGTTCGTGTCGCATCCCTGGAAGATGCTGGACTTAAGTACCCAGTATGGTAAATAACAGTTCTTGTTTTTGAGCTACGCTGGTCACACACACGGAGATTGTATTGCACATACGTGCTAGAGAGAATAATTAAGGCATTTATAAAAGTCATGGAAGTTTGTATTTTCTTCTGCTTTGATGGAGAAATTGAGTTGTTAGTAAATGGTATTTGAGAGTTTAATTGCTGAAAACTTGTAATTTTTCTATGCACTAATAAGTAATGTTTTCTCGTTTCAGGTAAGTTCCAGCTGCTGAGAAGGGAAGAAGAACCATTCTGAGCACAGTATGTATTACCGGAGTTAAACCAATCATGATTAATACGAGGGTGGGTGGGTCGAAAAGCAACGCACAAAAAAAAGTTTAACAGTTAAAAAACAAAATAAATAAAATCACAAATGAACTTACAACTTTTATCTACTTTTCAACATAGTCGTCAACTTTCTGAACATATCTGTCCCATCGTGATGTCAGTTTCAATATGCCCTGTTCGTAGAAGTGCATTTGTCCGCATTTGTCGCAAAGCGTTGGCTGGTCAGGAGTGTCTGCATGGGACCAAACAAATGAAAATCCGACGATGCAAATTCCGGACTGTATGGCGGATGCTGGAGCACCTCCCAACCAAATTTGGTGAATTTATGACGAACAGCAGCAGCAACACGGGGACGAGCATTGTCATGAAGTTTGACATTGTCAACATTAACGTTGTGGCGTTTGTCACGTGGACCACAGGTTGCAGAATTCACAGTGGTTCCGTGTTCAGCAAAGTCCACCAATAAAACACCATGAACACTGTCACTTTGCTAGCAGATTGAGTCTTTACTGGGGAACCAGCATGTTTCCACTCCATACATGTGGTATGTCCACGACTCATCACCAGTGACGATTCCTTTCAGAAAGTCTTGCCCTTCTGCGTTAAGTGATCCAAGCTTGTCATCATTCACTGGCCGTTGTGGTTGTCTGTCAGGTTCTTAGGCACCCAGCGAGCACTGACTTCACGAAATTTCAACGTGACATAACACCGTACACCGCACATGCCGGTCGTTCAAAATTGCCTTTGACATTCCGCGGGGTTGCAGCCGTTACCGGGCTCCGCAGCGTGGCGAATCACTAAGGTTCACATGACTCTCTTGGAAGAATGCACACCACCTGGAGACATTGCTACAGTCCATACAATCATACCCATACATGCCACGCATGTCCCTTTGAATTTCACTTGGCCAGAAAATATCGAACCACACCTCTCTGCTCTTCACACGTGGGCGACAGCAGTATGCGGAAATCTTTGTTAGGTAGTTCACGCTTCTCCCGCTAGAGCTGCACATGAAACTAAAAATACCCTCTGTAGTGATACATTCAAACCACAGCTGCGTGTAATTGCAACATTTTAGCTGTAATACCAAGGCAGAAAAAAATATTGCGCGCTTGTTTTCGATCCCCTCGTACGTGATAATTAACAGAATTGATATAAGAAAATAAAGGGTAGAAAGTAGCGCGTGACAGATACACTAACTAGCGTTAAATTACATAAAAATAATTAAATATTGCATTCGGTTTCAAAACTGGTAATCGGGATGTCATCTGGATTACGTGTTTTGAGGTAGCTGGTATTATCATGCAATGTTGAAGCATGATACAGAGAAAGTGCGCCTTTCCAAGTATGTAACCATCAAAACATATGAGTGGTGAGTGCAATCTAAAATGAGCACGGTAGTTTTTTTTCGAAAGGGCATGTTTAAAGCGATATTCGCTGATTGGAATGGATAGCCTTGTTTGTTTTACTGACGTAGTTCATTCAGAGCTGTGTAAAGCTTTGTTTACAAAATAGTAAATACCGAGAATATGTTGCTATATAAGATGATGGTTTAGTTTAAACCAGAACAAATCAAATACTTTTTTACTTTCTCTACGTAGGTAGAGAAGGTATTGCACTACACCCAAAAATTCGATACCGAGATTTCACCGTAAATACAGTTTTAGGATCCCCGGTATCCAGAATAAATTTAGGAAAAAGCCCGTGTGACTGTGAACGCGAGAACTGAAAAACTGAAAGTGGGTGCAATAGCAAATCTAGTATGAGGAAAATCCACCACCCACATCTACCCTCTACAAAACATTTCCAAAGTTTTGACTTTCTCAAGCTTTCTTATAGATACTTGCATGACATAGAATGATGATTCCAGATGAGTTTGTGCTTTGTATAACTAGTAGACCATAAAAGAGAGACAAACATTTAGGACAAAAAAATGTAGAAGTCGCTAAAACACATAATTTATAGACAGGTAGAGTCAGACTGATGAATGGAATGCTATAACCGGGATTTGAACACAGATCTCAACTGACTCGCATGTTTCCTAGTAAACCACAAGGTGATCTGAAATTATTTTGAAATGACAACCCCCCCAATGGCGACCTTTTTTTTATTGTTTCATATAACATCAATGGAAATATAGGAAGGGGGCTTTGACTTGTGAAACATTAGGTTAATGAATTTTATATCACTAAACACACACGCACATTCAGACTCTGTGGGGGATAGGGAATGATTCTGGTTAGATAAAAATTGCCCGCCCCAGCCGGGAATCAAACCTGGGACCTCCGGGTGACCACTCGACCACGGAGACTGAGAATGGCCACTCACAATGCTGTAACATGTAATTAAGTCGCAGCACGCATAGTTTAGCCAACTATTATGGTCAACTATTGGATTCATTTTTTTTCACACAAGTCGAAATTCAATGCCGTGCCGGCGTGTTGCCATGGTAGCTCAGTGGCAGAGCAACCGGCTAGAGACCAGGAGATCCGTGGTTCAAATCCCGGCTATGGCATTGAATTTTTCAGTCTGACTCTACCTATCCAACTCCTGTCCTACACATGGCTAGAGACCAGGAGATCCGTGGTTCAAATCCCGGCTATGGCATTGAATTTTTCAGTCTGACTCTACCTATCCAACTCCTGTCCTACACATGGCTAGAGACCGGGAGATCCGTGGTTCAAATCCCGGCTATGGCATTGAATTTTTCAGTCTGACTCTACCTATCCAACTCCTGTCCTACACACGGCTAGAGACCGGGAGATCCGTGGATCAAATCCCGGCTATGGCATTGAATTTTTCAGTCTGACTCTACCTATCCAACTCCTGTCCTACACACGGCTAGAGACCGCGAGATCAGTGGTTCAAATCCCGGCTATAACATTGAATTTTTCAGTCTGACTCTACCTATCCAACTCCTGTCCTACACACGGCTAGAGACCAGGAGATCTGTGGTTCAAATCCCGGCTATAACATTGAATTTTTCAGTCTGACTCTACCTATCCAACTCCTGTCCTACACACGGCTAGAGACCGCGAGATCAGTGGTTCAAATCCCGGCTATAACATTGAATTTTTCAGTCTGACTCTACCTATCCAACTCCTGTCCTACACACGGCTAGAGACCAGGAGATCCGTGGTTCAAATCCCGGCTATGGTATTGCATTTTTCAGTCTGACTCTACCTATCCAACTCCTGTCCTACACACGGCTAGAGACCAGGAGATCAGTGGTTCAAATCCCGGCTATGCCATTGAATTTTTCAGTCTGACTCTACCTATCCAACTCCTGTCCTACACACGGCTAGAGACCAGGAGATCAGTGGTTCAAATCCCGGCTATGCCATTGAATTTTTCAGTGTGACTCTACCTATCCAACTTCTGTCCTACACACGGCTAGAGACCGGCAGATCCGTGTTCAAATCCCGGCTATGGCATTGAATTTTTCAGTCTGACTCTACCTATCCAACTCCTGTCCTACACAGGGCTAGAGACCGGGAGATCCGTGTTCAAATCCCGGCTATGCCATTGAATTTTTCAGTCTGATACTACCTATCCCACTCCTGTCCTACACACGGCTAAAGACGGGGAGATCAATGGTTCAAATCCCGGCTATGGCATTGAATTTTTCAGTCTGACTCTACCTATCCAACTCCTGTCCTACACACGGCTAGAGACCGGGAGATCAGTGGTTCAAATCCCGGCTATGGCATTGAATTTTTCAGTCTGACCCTACATATCACTCCTGTCCTACACATGGCTAGAGACCGGGAGATCCGTGGTTCAAATCCCGGCTATGGCATTGAATTTTTCAGTCTGACCCTACATATCCAACACGGCTTGTGTGAAAAAACAATTAACCCACATTATTTATGTCGTATACGTTTTTTCGAGCAGTTGACCATTTTTGAGATATTCCATGTAATTTGTTTCAGTTTTAAAATACTTAAACTTTTCTCATACTGGAGCTTGTCAACTCCTGGCCACGCAAAGAAACGGATTTCAATCATATAGCAACCACATTTTAAAACATTTGACTGTCGGTTTGTATTTATTCTCTGTGATTGGGTCCTGTCCGCTGGCAGAGTTAAATGTACAAAATTCACTTACAATAATAATCTTAAGTTATATTAAGAATAGTTATACAACTAACATATTACATATACATGTTTTTTTAACTACCTAACTACCTATTATTCAGAATATCAATTACCAGCGTGTTTATAAACAGTTATTATGAAGCCTCAACATTACTAATATAAATACATAAAAAATAATACACACTAATACAGTTTTTGAAATCCTTAATTACTTCACAATATTTACTCAAATTAACTAACAGTTATTCTCTTTAAATTATCCCTGAACTTCTTTAAGGTCAGAGGGCAGCCCTAAAAGGCTGCTACAGGCAATTCATTCCATTCTTCAATGGTCCTATTAACAAAAGAATATTTTCCTACGTCTGTTCTGTATCTTCTACCCTTAATGTTATACAAATGATCGTTTCGTCTGTAGTATGTTAGGTTTTCTAACCTCTTTCTAACATGCATTTAAACCAGTATAAGCTTTAAATAGTGCGACTAACCTGTATGTTTTACGCTTAACTTTTAGCGGCTCCCATAAGTGTTTATCCTAGAGTATTCTGTTATTTCCCTGCTACTTATAAGGAACTAAGACCATTTCTGCTATTGGTCATGTAAATAGTACACATGAGATCTTTTTCACGGCTGTTGCTGCTCTTTTTCCGAGAGAATTCAGTTGAAAAAGCGAAGCAACACGGAGCAGCAGCAGACGAAAGACGTATGAGCCAATCACCGTAAGCATTTCCATGACACCACTTCTCAATTCTATTTTCGTTGTGAGCTTGTTACTTTTTCTCCCATTAGAATATTTTAATGTCCCTTTTCCGCATCGGCAGCACAGACATAACAAAAACATTTATAGCTTCCCAGTTCCTTTGTGTTTAACAAGGGTGCTGAAAGCTTTTGTTTCCGTGTTCCACCTCCTGAAAAAATTATCCAAAATGGCCATCATGTCTTCGTCACAGAACTCCAATTTACGTGTGCAACTTCGATCTTTCAACCGAATACTTGCTTTGTGCTCACCTGAATTAGAATAGAATGCAATTTTAGAAATAAGTCCGCGTATGTGTGTGTATTTGTGAGCAGCATAACGATGACTATTTCGCTCATGTCACGTGATCGTAGGAAGTGGCCAATCCAGTACATTGGTGCGTAAAATTTCAACCAATCGGAACTCATTATCTTTGATTTTTAATCGTTTTTACTTTCTGTACACGTACTATGTACATAGTGTATAGAGAGGGTATTGTATTGCACCCAAAAATTCGATCCGCGATTTCACCGGAAATATATGTTTTGGGTCCCCTGTAAAAAAAAAAAAAACACTTTTAGAAAAAATGTCCGTGCGTGTGTGTCTCTCTGTCTGTCTGTCTGTCTGTCTGTCTGTCTGTCGGTCTGTGTGTGTGTATGTGTGTCTGTGGAGAGCATAGCTCAAACACGTAAAGACTGTTAAATACCAAACTTGGTATTTAAGTTTGGTATCTTCCAAATATGCGACACGAAGATTTTCAAGAAACTCCCCTCACCTCCAACTACCCTTTACATGGAACTTTTTGCGAAAATTTTGGTTTTCTTGAAAATGGCTCTAACAATTTTGATTAAAATAAGTATATTAAAGATATTTACCTCACATATAAAATGTATATCTTAAATTTTCTGGAAATAGCGTCTGAAGACTACTTTGTTGTAGATGAATTTTACGGAATTTTGCATATATACTAAACCGTAAGAGATAGACAAAAACGCATCACACAAAAAATGTTAGAACACACAACTTATGCTATATACATTTTTTCCTGGAGTTGATAGTTTTTGAGATATTCCTTGCTTTTCTATACAAGCAAAGAACTCCAGTCACATAGCAAGCAGTTTTTGACTATCACTTTAACCTATGGTACTCCCTTATTTCGCTTCAACTAACAAGGAAGCAAGTAAGAAGACTATTTCTGCTAATTTTTTCTCGATTAGCATGAAGTAAATAGAATCATAATCTTTTTAACAATAATTTGTTGTAGAGATGTAGAGAAAGTCATGTGAATGGAACCATTGTGAATGAGCCTATACATATATTGGCTGCAAGCTTCTGTGAGTACGTTGATTTTCGTTGCGAAAGACCCTGAATCCTTGTGATGTTATCACTAAGTTTCTGAGAACATCTTTAACTTGTTATACTGTCTGTTTGGGAGCAGTATTTATTTAAGGTAAGGACTCCAGTGTGACTCTGGTCTAAGCTTAGCAGCAGGAATCCTTGTGATGTTATCACCAAGTTTCTGAGAACATCTTTAACTTGTTACCTATACTGTCTGTTGCAGAGCAGATGCTGAATATTTACAGCATTTATTTAAGGTAAGGACTCCAGGGCGCCTTTGCTTGCGACTCTCGGATCTCTCGCGCAGTGAAGCAAGACCACGAAAGCAGGTTTAGCTTATAATTTAACCTCCACTGTGTAAGGAAGTAATTTTGGTTTACAATACCAATGTTTTGTTTTTGAACTATTAAAGCTCAAAAACTGAATCTACAATGTCAATACTTACAATTCATCCTTACCATTAAGTTACTTATACCCCTTGGTCAATACAAATTAAACCCCTATCTTTAATTAATGCTTCAGAAAATAAGTTTTATCACAAATACATAAACAGACCAGTCCTAATTTGATCTTGGGATTCTGCAAGATGCAACAAAATGTGCAAATGTACACAGTGATTTATGTAGAACTGACACATTTCTTTCTTTAAATATTCCGTTGGAAATTGAGTCAGTGACCCAATTTTAGCACCAAATTAAGCAGAATGTTCTGGAGTTTCGATTCCGTGTCACTAGATGCGCAGATGTTTATGTTTAATTCCTAATAGCATTGTTGAAAGCTGTTTCGACATTTTGTTCTTGTGAAAATGCAGTACATATTAAATCAACGACTCTTCCCTGTGAAGCAATACTGGTTTACATCACTTGCTTGCCGTACATCAAATGAATCCATGAACCTAATTGCAAGTTTCTTTGAAGACCGGAGAATTTCCATGAACCTGTGGCCACCGAGATCTCCGGATTTGACATCGCTGGACTTCTTTGTATGGGGTTACTTAAAAGACAGGGTTTACGCCACAGACATTGGACGATCTGAAGCTCAACATCACAAAGGAGATTCAAGCTATTGACAACAGAGTCCTCCAACGAGTGGCCAGTACGACGCGTTGTAGAATGGAGGACATTTTCAACATTTGCTATAAAGGTAAATAATCTCCCAAAATTCCTCTAGAATGTAGGTATTAGTTGTCGCTAGCATAACACGTTTTAAACAATTAATGAAAGAAATATGTCAGCTCTATATAAATCACTCTGTAGTACGGAAATTTATCTGGATTTACAAGAATTTCTTGTCAAAGTCAATATTCAATATCGAGTAATTTTAGATTCAGTTGGAAATAAACTAATTTACTTCACATGTGTTTACAGTACAGAGAAATTCCACAGATGGTGAATTTATATATCTTCATTGACATGTGCTACCATGAATATAAGAGCAAACCTCGAGTTCGAAACAAAAACAAAACGCGATGCTTGTAGTTTCAAAGAGGATAGGAAAAAAAAGATAGAACACTGCATGGATGGGTCTTTAGAACGGACGGGTCTTCAATCATTTTAGAGACAGTTTTGCTTCTTCCCCTTTCTTTTTGTGTGGTTAACGTTCATCATCTGTCTTCAGTATCAGCCTTTCATCAGAAGACACGATATCCGTTTTGACATTCCCCGCCTTAGACCGAAATCAAATTGCTGATAAGGGAGGTGGTCTTTGTCCCGCTGGTCCAAGGACACCCCCCAGACCCTCCTCGCGGCCCCAAAATTACATAAATAGCACGGCATAGATTCAGCTCATTTATGGAAATACATAAAAAAATCTGATGAGTTCCATTCACATGACTTTCTCTACATCTCTGCAACAAATTATTGTTAAAAAGTTATGCTTCTATTTACATCGTACTAATCGAGAAAAAAATATTACCTTGTTTCCTTGTAAGTAGAAGGGAAATAAGGGAGTACCATAGGTTAAAGTGGTGGTCTTATTACCTTGTTTCCTTGTAAGTAGAAGTGAAATAAGGGAGTACCATAGGTTAAAGTGATAGACAAAAGCTGGTTGCTATGTGACTGATGTTCCTTTGTTTGTATGGACACCAGTTCACAAATTCCTTTGTGAGAATAGTATAAGTTTTTTAAAGCTGAAACCAGAAACAAGGAATATCTTAAAAACGAACAACCCAACGAAAAAAAAGTATATAACATAAATTGTGTGTTTTAATGTGCTCTACATTTTTTGTATGGTAGGTTTTTGCCCATCTCTTACGGTTTAGCAGTTATGCAAAATTCTGTAAAATACATCCAAAATAGAGTGTTCTTCAAAGGCTATTCCCAGAAAATTCAATATATACATTTTATTTGCCAGGTAAATATCTTTTATATACGATATTTTAATCAAAATCGTTAGTCATTTTTGAGAATATCAAAATTTTCGAAAAAAGTTCCATGTAAAGGGTAGTTGGGGTGGGGGGACTTTCTTAAACATCCTCATGTTGCATCCTTGGAAGATACCTACCTTAAATACCAAGTTTGATATTTAACGGTCTTTTCGTTTTTGAGTTATACTGCCCATAGACACATACACACAGACAGACACACAGGGATATTTTTCTAAAAATGCCTTTTTTGGTTTCAAGGGGACCCAAAACAAATATTTCCGGTGAAATTTCGGTATCAATTTTTGGGTACATTACAATACCTTCTCTATACACTATGTACATAGTACGTGTAGAGAAATTAAAAAATCTGATGTTTTCCATTCACTAGACTTTCTCTACATATCTGTAACAAGTTATTGTTTATTCTTCTTCCTACTTCATTCTAATCGAGGTGAAATAAGGGAATACACCAACCTAAAGGAGTCACATTTTCTAAAATATGGTTGCTATGGTATTGAAATGCGATTCTTTGCGTGGCCAGGAACTGACAAGTTTCCGTGCAAGAAACGTTTTAAGTGTTTTACAATTGAAAGTAACAACGGGAAACGGTTACCTCCACGTTAAAAAAATGCAAAGGATATAAATTGTGGTTTTAACGAGCTCTACAGTTTTTGATAAGTAAGTTTTTGTCTCTCTTGCTGTTTACCAATTATGCAAAATTCATCCAGAATAAAGATGTCTTTAGAGCATATTCCCAGAAAAGTCAAAATATACATTTTATTTGTCATGTAAACGTTTTAATATTCGATATTTTACTCAAAATTATTAGAGCTATTTTTGAGAAATGAGCATTTTTGAAATTAGAAGGTACTCGCAAGTGGGGGGACTTTCTTGAAAATCTTCGCGTCGCATCCTTGGAAGATACTGAACTTAAATACCCAGTTTGATATTTAACTGACTTTTCATTGTTGAGCTATGCTGTACGCAGACAAACACGGACCTTTTTCTAAAATTGTTTTTTTTTTTTTTTGGACTCGGGGGACCTCAAATATAATAAATTTTCGGTGGCACTTCGGTGTTTAATTTTGGGTGGAATACAATACCTTCTCTATATAAATTGCACATACGGGGTTAGAAAAAGTGATTAAAGTAGAGATACTGTCTGCCTTGCTGGCGATGGTCTCGGGTTCAAATCCGACCAGATTGATGAGTTGTGCTTAAGTGTGCTGAAAAGGACAGCTTATTTCAGTAGATGTACAGTCAAACTAAACAACTCCTGCAGGTCGAAATTCCGGCATTGACGGCGTCACTAACAGTTTTCAGAACGATATATGTTTGCTGTGTTGTTTTCAAAAATGTTGTATTAGATTATACTCATAATTTAAATTTCACTGGAAATTCACATGTTGGAGCCCCTGAAAACAATAAATTAATGCGTATTAAGGAAACAGTTCACGTGTCTTTGTGTCCGTAAACAGCAAAACTTTAAAAATCTGATGTGCTCCATTCACATGAATTTCTTTATATCTCTGTAGAAAAGCTTATTCTTGTATCTACATCATGATAATAGAGATAAACATTCATAGAAATTGTCTTATTGCTTGCTTCCTTGTAAGTAGGAGGGAAATAAGGGAGTACACTAGGCTAAACCGACAGTCAAATATTTTAAAATATGGTTGCAGTGGACTGAAATCCGTTTCTTTGCTTAGTCAGGTATTGACAAATTCCCGTATATGAAAAGTATAAGTATATTAACACTGAAACCAAAAACAAGGAATATCTCCGAAACGTCAACTCTATATAAAAAACGTCTGTAACAAGACCTACATTTTATGTGTGGTAAGTTCTTGTATATCTCTTACGGTTTAGCAGTTATGCAAGATTCAGAAAAATGTATCCAAAACGAACAGGTCTTCAGAAGCTCTTCCCGGAAAACTCAAGATATACACTTTATTTGTCCTGTAAATATATTAAATATAAGAGATTTTAATCAAAGTCATTACACACATTTTTGAGAAAATAAGAAATTTCCATTTTTTGTTTTGCATGTAAAGGGTTTGAGGGATTCTGTTAAAAATCTTAGTGTCGTGTCGTTACAAGATACGGAACTTAAATATAAAGTTTTTAGCTATGCTGCTCACAGATACACACACACGGACACACACACGTGGACATTTTTCTAAAAATAGTATTTATTATTATTATTATTATTATTATTATTATTCAGGGAGTCTCGAAACATATATATCCGGTGAAATCTCGGTATTGAATTTTTGGGTGCAATACAATACATTCTCTATACACCATTACATAGAACGTATAGAGAAAGTAAAAATAATCATTTGTAAGAATACTTTGTAGAACAGAGAGAGAGTGTCATGTCCATATAACACACCAGATTTTTAATTTAAAGGACCTCACTCTTTTTGCTTTCTCTACTATGTACATATGTTATAGAGAAATTATTTATTGTATTGCACTCAAATATTC
Source organism: Hymenopus coronatus (assembly GCA_030762935.1). Taxonomy (NCBI): domain Eukaryota; kingdom Metazoa; phylum Arthropoda; class Insecta; order Mantodea; family Hymenopodidae; genus Hymenopus; species Hymenopus coronatus. Next base: position 147,682,351 of record CM060890.1, read on the forward strand.
AATACCGATATTTAGCCTGAAATACATGCTTGAGGCCCCTGAATTAAAAAAAAAATTAGAAAAAGATTCATGTGTGTGTCCGTGTGTCTGTAAATAAGATAACTCAAAAAGGATAATCCGGTAAAATACCAAACTTGGTATATAAAAGTAGTATGTTCCCCCCATTCCAAACTACCCTTAATTGGAAATATTTTCGAAAATATTGATTTTTCTCCAAAATGTCTAACGATTTTGATTAAAATGCGTATATTAAAGATATTTACACGAAAAATAAAATGTATATCTTGAATTTCTGGTAATAGCCTGTAAACACCTTTTTATTCTGGATGAATTTTGCATACCAAGTAAACCGTAAGTAATAAACCATTACTTACTACACACGATCTCGTTGAAACACGCAGTTTGTCATATACATTTTTTTTTTTCGTGGAGTTGGCCATTTTTGAACTATTCCTTGTAATTGGTTTCAGTTTTAAAATACATGATTTTCACATACGGGGTTATGTAAGCTCCTGGTAATGCGGATTTCAACCACATGGCAACCAGCTTTTAAAATATTTGACTATCACTTTAGCCTGTGTATTCCCCTATTTCCCTTCTATTTACAAGAAAGCATTTCTGCTAATGTTTATCTCGATTAGTAGAAAGTAGATAGAATAACAAGTTTTTTAACGATAATTTGTTACAGAGATGCAGAGAAAGTCACGTGAATGGAACACATCCTCTCTCCCTCTTCCTCATTACACAAGTACAGAAGATATCGGACAGTGAATGGCAGAAAGCTGCAGCAGATAGACCCGACAATATCTTACTTACTTCATGCGTGAAAGAAGTTTAACCTTACATCACTGTCATGCTCTACAGAGCGCAGGAGGGGATGTAAGATATGATATGAAGGGACGCCCCCGCATATCGACATCGTTTGGGCGGTTGGCATCAGCTCTAAAAGAAAAGCGACGCCTGTCGTCAGTCCTTTGAGACGTAAAGCGTCGCATAAACTCCCCGCCGTGTGCGTGTCAACTTTATTGTTGCACAAGGGAGACCTGACATTTGATAACACGATTGGCTGGTAGAATATCTTTACCTCACACACACAAGCAACACCTCAAGTGTTTACATCTTGTGGAGAATTCACGACCGGAGATGAAAACACGAGTTGTATTTGATAAGACAATAGACTATTATAATATAACATAGGAAGGGAGATTTTATCATTGTAATACTTACATTAGCTCTCAAATGGTACATGACCACCATCTTTATTTACACAATGTTTTTTCTTTCTTCACTGTCTCCTGAATTATGACATGGCCGACCATGTCTACACCCAATGTACGACTATCGATAGCAACAATAGAAATAGGGAACAATAATTTTATTTCAGCTTTTAATAACTAGTACATAAAATGGAGACAAGCGTTGTTTAATTTGAGGTTATTACACTCGTGGCATACATAATAAATACAAATAATGATTATTTTCAATCTTTTTCTGAACTAAATACATTACTAATTGGATAAAACTTTAAATAAATATTGTAACTGAATTAATTGAAAGTAGAATTGTGGAACTGACAGTTATTAAAAATGAAGGTTGGCTGCCACCTTGTTACGGGTAATTAAACAAACGAACGTCAGGTGCGACAAGATTTCAAAGAAATGAACATCAGCTGCGATAAGATGTTTCGTTAGTATCGCAATAGGATATTGGCCATTCCATTGGCTCTTTAATTGTGGAGCCGAATTGTCAACGGTATATCAAGTGACGGTGATATCCAATGCTTGTAAACAATTAAACTTTGTGCCGATTTGTTGCACTAGTTAGCTGAAATATGAGTATGTAATCGTTATTGTGTTAACAACAATTTTGAAAAAAAATTAAACTGTATTAAAACAATAGAATGATTTGAACTGTGAACATTTTGTAAACATAAGTGTGCAATTTTTGAAAGTTTACATGTTGGATTATTTTGTTAAAGGAACAGAAGTGAATGATTTGGAGAATAAATTTATTAAAGCTGTTAAATTAATATTAGTTTTTGCTTAGTTGTTGTGGAAAGGTAATAACTTCTTTGTCTATCCCGTATGTGCAATGTACAGAGTGGATAGAGAATATTGTGTTCCACCCAAAAAGCTTATATAGAGATGTTACCGAAAATACATGTTTTGAAACCCCCTGAATCCAAAAACATGTCCGTGTGCGTGTAGGTGCATGTGTCTATTGACAGCATAGCTCAAAAACAAAAAGTGGGTTAAAAAGCAACAATATTTAAGTTTACTACCTCACAAGAATGCAGCACGAAGATTTTCAAGAAAATTCCCCCCCCCACAAACTACCCTTTACATAGAAAAGAGTCGCTCTCCATGGTGCAAAGGTTACCATGCTAACCTCATATACCAAAGTCGCAGGCTCAAACCCGGTGGAGGATGGTGGATTATTTCGGGCGCAAAAATCCTTAGCATGGCTTCCATCGGAAGGAAAGTAAAGCCGTTGGTCCCGTTTCGTAGATTTGCGGTACGTAAAAGAACCTCAAGCCTCATAGAGAGGCCTCTGAGCAAAATTAAGCGGTCTTTCACGCCCAGTATAGAATGGGTCGCTGAGAACCACAGCAGTTAAAGAGCGTTCGTAAATAAAATTACATTCAATTTTCACGTGGAAAATTTTTTGAATAATTTGTTTTTCTCAAAAATGGCTCTAACGATTTTAATTAAAGTATATTATTAAAGATATTTACATCGGAATTACATATCTTGAATTTTCTGGGAATAGCTTCTAATGAATTTTGCATAATTAGTAAACCGCAAGAGATAGACAAAAACTTACTACACTTCCAGGGATGCGACACGAAGATTTTGAGAAAAATCCCCCACCCCAACTACCATTTACATGGAACTTTTTTCGAAAATTTTGATTTTCTCAAAAATGTCTCTAACGATTTTGATTAAAATTTCGTATATTAAGGATATTTACCTGACAAATAAAATGTATATCTTGAATTTTCTGGAAATAGCCTCTGAAGAGTAGTTTATTCTGGATGAATTTTACTGACTTTTGAATAACTGCTAAACCGTAACAGACGGAGAAAAACTTACTATACAAAAAATGTAGAGCACGTTAAAACACACAATTTGTGTTATATACATTTTTTTCGTGCAGTTCGTCGTTTTTTGTGACATTCCTTATTTTTTGTTTCTACTATGAAAAACTTATACATTTTTCATACAGAAATTTGTCTACTGCTGTCTATACAAACAAAGGAACTTCTGTGACATAGCGACCAGCTTTAGGTTATCACTTTAACCTATGGTACTCCCTTATTTCACCTCTACTTACAAGGAAGCAAGTAATAAGACTATTTCTGCTAATGTTTTACGATTAGTCTGACGTAAATAGAAGTATAAGCTTTTCAGGAATAATTTTTTGCAGGGATATAGAGAAAGTCATGTGAATGATACACATCAGATTTTTGAACTTGTCAACTTCTGGCCACCCAAAGAAACAGATTTCAATCCCATACCAACCACATTTTAAAACATTTGACTGTCGGTTTAGTCTAGAGTATTCCCTTATTTCCCTCCTACTTATAATTGAATAATTAATAAGAGCGTTTCTGTTAATGTTTATCGACCAGCAGGAAGTAGATAGATTACAGAATCCAAAGGTCCGGGGTTGAGATCCCAGCTATGGCAGTCTGGTCCCACTTCCTAAACGTGTACGTTCTCCTACGCTGTATCTGCGACTGACGCCGGCAGATCGAAAGGAAGATGACAGCGACGCTAAAATAAGAAGTCGACGGCGCGGAAGAGACTCTGGACGAAATCATTAATCTCGTAAAGGCTCTTGAAGCCATTAAGCCCTCAAAGAAATGGTCCATGATGAATACAAATTATCGAGCGGAAGGAATTAGAGAGAAAAGCAACATCCGCCCAAGGCAAATACGTTAAAAGGATTTTTATTAATGTTTGCCTTCCTTAGAGCAGGGGCCAGGCCCCTCTAAGCGCCAGTTTCTTTTAAAAAACACTTTACATTAAAGATAAAGTTCGTATGTACGAGGCAGACCTTATCCATCCATCCCGGATTTCAGAATATCCGACCAGAGTAAAAAAAGAAAAACACTCCTTTCAAAGATGAGGTTTAGAAATGCGCTTTATGCTCGCCCTCCGTCTCTGCATTAATGCGTCAGGAATCACCATGTGTGATAAAAATGTAATTCTGTAAGCGGTTGAATAACTGCTGATAAGCGCATGCGCGTATCTGTGAATGCAAACAGGTATTTCTAAACGAATAAACAGTTAATTCCAAACTTGTAGTTTGTGGTTTTTCAAAGATGCTAAAGAAAATCCCTCACCACAAACTGTACTTAAATAGACTATTTCCTTTATGTCACGTGATCGTAGGAGGTAGCCAATCCAATACATCAGCGCGTAAAATTCCAACCAATTGGAACTCATTATCTCTGCATTTTAATTGTTTTTATGACATACACGTGCAATTATTTTTCTAAGTTTATCGTAACCACGTGCACCCAACTACCCTTTACATGGAATAAAAATTCGAAAATTTTGATTTTCTCAAAAATGACTCTAAGCATTTTGATTAAAATCTCTTATATTTAAGATATTTAGATGACAAATAAAATGTATATTTGAATTTTCTGGGAATCGATTCTGGGTTAATATTGCGAAATTTTCCATAACTGTTAACCGTAAGAGATAGACAAAAACTCATTACACAAAATTGTAGGCCACGATAAAACACACAATTTATGTCATTTACATTTTTTTTCGTGCAGTTGGCCGTTTTTGAGATATTCCTTGTTATTGATTTCAGCTTTAAAATACTTAAACTTTTTTCATACAGATACTTGTCATTTCTTGGCCTCGCAAAGAAACGGATTTCAATCCCATAGCGACCACATTTTAAAACATTTGACTATTGGTTTAGCCTAGTGTATTCCTTTGTCTTCTACTTTTAAGGAAGTAAGTAATAAAACCATTTCTGCTAAGTTTATGTCGATTAGCATGAAGTATATAGAATAATAAGCTTATTAACAATAGTTTATTACAGAACTGTAGAGAAAGTCATGTGAGAGGAACACATTTTTTTTTACTTATAAAGAACTTAGTGGCTGAAAAAGTGATGAATTTTCGGAAGACGCATTTGCTGTAATGCACACAGATATAAGAGCCCTTTGCGGCATGTGACGACAAATAAAGCAGCCGAAATTATAAATGTGTCTCATGACTCATCACTAATGGTCCGCCAGGTGCCGCTGTTGAATCACGACGTGTTGATATCTCCCTGGAATGCTTTGAACTATAAGTGACGATTGTCATATGTTATGCCGCTATAACATATTCTCCATGAACAGGTGCTGTGAGAGCAACCTGAGGAATGTGTACACTTACGGGCATAAAAAGTGGCGCATTACCCTAGACTGCAAGACTCACTGTAATGCTACATTCACAATGAGATGCAAAGGCAGACGTAACATAGCATACGCAAGCTAACACCATTCACAATACAATCGTAAGCGCAACGCAAGAAATTGGCACGGGTTTTTAGATCCGCAAGTTACATGCGAATATCTTCCAAGTTACAAACTGAATAACATAACCTACAATACCACATAAGAAAATTCACTCAATCTTTTACAAAATAAATACATTACATACTAACGGATGACTTTCGCGGCAGTGACGTCACAATAATTGCTTATTCAAAATTATTGAAAATAGTACAAGCATAGAGACTGCAGAAAGTGATAAAGCTACACATTTAATGAACTAAGAATTTTCTCTGCGTCTTCGATTATGAGAACCAAGAATTCTAGACACAGATGATAGTTACATCCATTAAATCAAAGAAGGATTCGCAAAGAGACTGTCACAACCTCTTGAGGGAGATTAGAGATGGCGCGGCACGGCCAAGTAGGAGAGCATGCATGTACAGCAGGCCCTGCAAAATCTTGCAGTGCGATCGTCTGTTGTTGAATTCATAGACAATGCATAGAGAAAAGAGCAGAATTCCTCCTCTTTGCATGCAACGCAAGGATAAAGTTTGGAGTTTGCGTGTTTCTATGTGAACGCTTACATTAAATAATATGAGTCCAAACTCTTGCGCTTGAATTTCATTGTGAATGTAGCATAAGATTTGCACGTTATGGTAACCAACTTTGATTCCTCTCAGTCGGCCTTCATTTGTCTATGTGACTTGCCTTAAAAACAGACATGTATATAATCAATGTGTGGTGTTGCAATCGTTGTGAAATATAGGGGTGGGTAACATAACGACTCTATGAAAGAGTTTCTTAACATGGGTGCACAAACAGGAAGGGTGAAGTTTTATTTACATGTGTAGTTAAATTGGACCACGAAATTTACAAATATGAGAGCTTCATCAGCAGCAAACATTGAGACGAAGGTTTAAGTTGTTGACGTTACTTAACGGAAATAAACATACCGATATAAATAAAACGGTAGTGTAGCATGAACATATAAGGTACCTTTAAATTGTAACCCTTTAACAGTTCGGCCATAGTTTATGGAAGGCAAATTATCATAAGTAACAGCACGAGTGTTTTCATCTTGTCGATAGTTCACGACTGAACTGTCCCAAGAGATGAAAACTCGAGTTGTATTTGATAAGACAATAGACTATTATAATATAAGGTTATCATTGTAATACTTACATTAGTTCTCAAATGCTACATGACGACCATCTTTATTTACCGGTTTGTTTTTCTTTCTTCACTGCCTCCTGAATTATATGACCAACCGTGTCTACACCTAATGTACGAATATCGACAGCAACAATAGAAATAGCGAACAATAATTTTATTTGTTTATTTACTGTGCGGTCTCACTTTCGTCTTCACGGCTGCTTGGATTGTCGCCTTGTTACCTATAACCAAGACAGGAGATTAAACAAACGAACGACAAGATTTCAAAGAAATGAACATCAGCTGCGATAAGATGTTTCGACAATATCGCGTCAGTCAGATGACCGCGATTGGTTGAAACTGTCTAATCCCGGCGGTTGCTTTGGCACTTTGTCTGGCCAATCTAGCTGCTAGAATTATGCTTGGGGGAAAGAGGGTGACGCTTGTAGAGGGTGGTGCGAGATTTGGACGGTGTCAACATAAACATCTCCTTGTTATTTTTTTATTTTGATACGCATCCTTGAAGATACTAAACTTAACTACCAAGTTTGTTATTTTACTGACTTTTCGTTTTTGAGTTCACAGACACGCGTAATTTTGTCTAAAAGATATTTTTTGAAAATGCCTTGAATACAGCAGCCATCTTTAGTGATTCAAAATCTGCAGTACAACATTTGTACCAGTGTATGTGCAGCAACAAAAAGAACAGCTCAAATCTACCAAAGTATTTAAGACTTACAATCGATAGTTTTACAGAGGATTCCCTCACACTGTGGAGTTCTTGCTAATGAGGAGGCAGATGCTTAGCCAAAAAAATCTGACGTGGTCCATTCACATGACTTTCTCTACATCTCAACAATAAATTATTTTTACAAAGCTTAGGCTTCTATTTAGTTCAATCTAATTAAGACAAAAATTAGCAAAAATAGTCTTATTACTTGCTTTCTTATAGATAGAAGAAAAATAAGGGAGTACCATAGGATAAATCGATAGTCAACTGTTTTTAAAGCTGGTTGCTATGTGACTGGTTCCTTTGTATGGACAGGTGTTCACAAATTCCTGTATGAGAAAAGTATAAATTTTTTAAAGTGAAACCAATAACAAGGGATATCCCAAAAATGATCAGCTTCACGAAAAAAATGTATATAACATAAGTTGTGTGTTTTACCGAGATCTGCACTTTTTCGTCAGTAAATTTTTGCCTAATTCTTACGGTTTATGAGTTTTGCAAAAGTCAATAAGACTAAACAGCTCTTCAGAGGCTATTCGCAGAAAATTGAGGATATACATTTTATTTGCAATCAAAATATCTTGCATATAAGAGATTTTAATTTACCAATTTTTAGAAAATCGAAATTTTCGAAATTTTTTCCATGTTAAAGGTAGTTGGGAATGGGGGGATTTCCTTGAAAATCTTTGTGTCGCATCCTTGCAAGGTGCTGAACTTAAATACCAAGTTTGGTATCTAATGGTATTTTCGTTTTTGAGCTATGCTGCCCTCAGTCACACACAGACAGACGGAACAGACTGACAGACATACACACGGACATTTTTATTCAGGGAATCTCAAAACATGTATTTCCGGTGAAATCTCGGTATTGAACTTTTGGGTGGAATACAATACCTTCTCTATACACTTTGTAAATAGTACGAGTATAAATAAAGAATGGAGAACCTTGTTGAACAATGCAGAAGATGAAAAGCTGGTGCTCTGTTTTGATTACGTACAGGACATGGCTGCCCATCTACACAAACTAAACATCTCCAAATTGTAGAGAAGAGGATTCTACAATGAATGACTCGTCTTATCAACAGCTGCACATCTCTCATTGCGCTATTGTGAAGCAAGAAGGCAAATGGAACAAATCCAATATGCTGAGCAATAGCAACGGACCAACTAACCAACCAACCACTTTTTGAAATCTCGGTATCGAATTTTTTGGGAGCAGTGCAATGCTTTTTCTACCTGTATACTAAATAGAGAAAATAGGTGTAAATAAATTTCTGGTACATATATTTTAACGTAACTCCATGACACTACGGTCCACAAGGGACCGAGGCCTGCCACCCGGCTGCTGCATACCCCATCTTGGCCTAGATGCATCATGAGGGTTAGAAGTGATCAGCGCCTCGAGTCCCTCCCGGCCGGTTGATGCGGTCTTCTCGACCAGGAGCCGCTACTTCTCAATCAAGTAGCTTCTCAATTGGTACCCCACGAGGCTGAGTGGACCCCGGTACGAAGTCTTCCAGTGGGGGAAAATTCCCCACGCTGGTATCGGGAAACGAACCCAGGTCTCCCGCTATATATACAGAGTGTTAATGAACTACACCGAAATAATTTGCGAGATTGTGCACGTAACTGACATAAGTAATTTGCGATGCATGGTCCCCGGATAAACATAACGTTAGACGTGTGGGTATCAGGTGCTGATAAGTCGGTGTTAAAGCAAAGCAGGTTCAAAAATGGCTTAGAATGTCTTTAAAACTGCTGCCCCCCGAGTATAGAAATATGGATTTTTAGCAGCTCGTTACTAGCGTTCTCAAGATTTAATGTCGCAAAAATCTGTAAAATCTCGAACTAATCACTTGACAGTGCGACACTGAGAATTCATTAACTATGTTCTTGAGTTATGTAGCCTGCTCTGGAGGCGTTTTTTCAACTGCTCTGGTGGCTTAATGCGTAACGCAGGAAACTGATATCCTAAACGTCATGAGTTCGATTTGTCATAGATAAAATATTTTTATTATTATTTTTTTTTTCATTCCAGGCGAAGTGCCGCGATACGTGGCGTACTGGCACTAGCCGTTAATTTCGAAATTTCAATAAACAGGCCATAAGTCTCGTATCTCAAATTACTTATTTAAGTAATCTACATATTCTGTGAAAATATGTCTGTATGGTTCATTAACACCCTGTATATATATGGTAATGTTTAGCTCCATTAGCATGAAGCAGATTGAAGAATAAGCTTTTTAACGATAATTAATTACAGAGTTATAGAGAAAGTCATATGAATGAAAGACTCAGAAAGAAAAGAAAAAGTTGCTCCCGATTTTGAATATGACCCTCGTAAATAAGTCAAACATAACTCAGAAATATAAATGAACTGTTAAGAACATTTACACTCACTTGTGGTTTGATTATTCAGAGAATATACACATACATTAGGCCCGTATAAATATTCCGTCTTGGAGGCACACACAGCGAGCTTATGTAAACACCGAGATCGGGAAACTTGGTAAAGTCGCCCGCCCGCTGCCTAGCGAGAAATCGGCTAACAACTAGCAAAGATCTGTCGCGAGTCGAACCGAATCGTAATTGATAAAGTTTCTTTCCTCCGGGCAGGACTCCGCCCGCGTATGGAAAGGCAAATGAAAAACATTCTCGAGTAGCAAAAGCAATAAAATTGATACGAAACTTTCTTTGTCCTTCGCTTTCTCATTTCTTTGACTATCTGATTGAGATCTGTGGCCCAAGTAAAGGCGAGAGCAGAATAAATATTCAAGAAAGACGACTTCGCCAGTGCCATCTGCGACACATCCATAAACTACACCGGGGGTTAATCGAGATTCCATTCTCACTGTATGACATCACGACAAACAAAAAACAATTCCATAATTGAAACAAAGAGCGGAAAAAATCGCTCTGAACTTGTTCTGTATCAAACTTTTCTTATATATATTTATATAGCCCCTTTAACATGTAAGGTAATATCAGGGGCTTTTCACTTGAAACAACTCATTGTCTCTAGGTACTTTTACGTTTGGTTTAAATCATTTTACGTTCTTCAAACTCACACACATTCACTCTCGCATACATACTTCCAGACTCTGTGGGGGATAGGGAATAATTCTGGTTAAAGAAAGCTTTCCCACAGTGGGGGATCGAACCCGGGACGTCCGAGTGAGAAGTCAGCTCGTTGACAACAACACAACCGATATTTAACCGTCTGTTCGTATTTGAGCTATGGTGCCCAGAGACATAAACACGCGGGAGTAACTTTTTCTAAAAGTTATTTTTTTACTTTCCCTACACGTACTATGTGCATAGTGTATAGAGAAGATATTGTATTGCATTCAAAATTCCATACTGAGGTTTCCCTGTAAATACATATTTTGGGTCCCCCTGGATCCAAAAACAGCATTTCTGCACAAAGATCTTGATTGTGTGCGCGCGCGCGCGCGCGCGCGTGTGTGTGTGTGTCTGTGTGTGTGTCTGTCTGTCTGTGGAGAGCATAGCTCAAAAACGAAAAGACCGTTAAACACCAAAACTTCGTATTTAACTTTGGTATCTTGCAAGGATGCGACACGAAGATTTTCAAAAGAATCCCCCCACCCCCAACTACACTTTACATATAACTTTTTTCGAACATTTTGATTTTCTGAAAAATGGCTACAACGATTTTGATTAAAATATCGTGTATTAAAAATATTTTCCTGAAAAATAATGTGTATATGTTGAATTTTCTGGGAATGGCCTCTGAAGACTACTTTATTCTGGATGAATTTTACGGAATTTTGCATAAGTATTAAACCGTAAGAGATAGACAAAAACTTACCACACAACAAATGTAGAGAACATTAAAACTCACAATTTATGTTATATAATTTTTTTTCGTGGTGTTGATCGTTTTTCAGATAATCCTTGTTTTTGGTTTCAGCTTTAAAAAACTTATACGTTTCTCATACAGGAATTTGTCAACTGCTGTCCATACAAACAAAGGATTTTCAGTCACATAGAAACCAGCTTTTGACTATCACTTTAACTTATGGTACTCCCTTGTTTCGCTTCTACTTACAAGGCTAATTTTTTCTCCATTAGCATTAAGTAAATAAAAGCATTAGCTTTTAACAGTAATTTCTTGCAGAGATGTAGAGAAAGCCATGTGAATGGAACACATAAGATGTTTTCTTAAGGGACCTCAAAACATGAATTTGCTTGGAAATTGTATCGAATTTTTGGTGGAATATGTTATATGTATCTACATATTTCGTATACCTGAAATAATTAATAATAATAATAATAATGCGTAGAGAAAGATATATGAGTGTTAGTCTACATACACAGTATGACGAAGCATAAGCGCATGCGCGAGGGAAGGTCATTCACAATACAGTGGTAACACAAGAAGTTGCCACGGGTTTCTAAATTAATCGAGCGTATTTTCCAAGCTTCAAATTAAATAATATAACCAACAATATCATATAAGACACTTAAATAAATATTTTATAAATAAAACCTTATAAAATGACATACTAACAACTGACGTTCGCGGCAGCGGCTTCAGAATAGGTGTTTATCGAAAAGGTTTGAAAATAATGCAAGCATAGAGACCGAATTGTGAATTACGTGTTTGCGACTTACAGTTTGTGAGAGCCAAAAACTCTAGATGCAGATGTTGGGTGCATCCGTTAAATCAAAGTAGGGTTAGCAAGAAGAGTCCCTTAACCTGTGAGACAGTACATACATGTCTTGTCACGGGGCTAAGGTTATTCAGAAGGGAAAGATAAATGGGAAGGGAAGAAAGATTTCAAACACGTATAAGTAGCCGAGTTGTCACGAGCTGGTAGCACAGTATACCGTTAGGGGTAGAGCACTGAGGGTGAGAGTACACGACCCGAGGGGAACATAACAGGAAAAGAGAAAACAATGCTACCCCTGGTCAGGCGACACTTTTTGAGGCTGCGTAGAACATCGGCAGAGCAAAGATGTGATATTTAGGGCCCGTGGTGGAGCCTTTAGTTGTCAGGGAAATATTATTTTAATACAGATCAGAGTACGGAATATGTCATGGTATATAAAGTAATAAGTAATAATAGTCGTGGTCGCGTAAAGCATAGTTTAACGGTAGGAAATTTAGGAGGAATGCGTGTGTGTTCGACGGCGGAAAAATGCCGAACTAAACGGATAAAACACTTGTGTCGTACCACACCATGCTAGCAAACCCTGAACTAGGGCACCTACAAATCCACACCATTCCTAATACCCAAAACTTGCACCCTTAACCCTTTACCGCCCCAACTGCCAATGGAAATGAGAGAAACAGAACAGCATTTATGTGCAGCAGGCACTGCAAAATCTATTGTTGAACAACAAGCAAAGCATAGAGGAAATAATGCACAATTTATTTCTCTATGTTCGGAACGCGAGGATAAAGTTTGGAGTTTGCAATTTTTGCTTTGAGTATCATGTTGCGTGTGTCTATGTGAATGCCTACATTGAATAACATGGTTATAATTGGCGCAACAGATACGGACATGTGAAAATCTAATGAGCTAGGAAGCGAGTTGTACTTTCAGATAAGCAGTTCACCAGTCGATTCATGCCTGTCACCTACACTGATAAACCTGTGTTATATTCATATCTATACAAATGGCCTACTATATAAACAATGTCAATCGTCTGCCTCCAATTCTTCCACACCTGACAGTCCCTCGTCTTCGCTCACGTCATTGTCATCATTAACGCTATCGCTACTTTCTGCACCTTTATCCTGGATTAGAATTCTTTCTAATGATTTTCTATGTTCTCAACATGTCGACATACATTTTCCCACTGTGGCCTGCCAATTTCTGCAATTCGCTGGCGACAAAACTGTTCCACATCTTTTAGTTTAAAAGTGATATATCAAGTTTTATTTTTCTTTCTTTCTTATCTTTGAGAACCCTGGAAACGGAACTCAGTGAAATATCAGTTGCTTTGGCTACTCTTTCATTCACTTTCTACAGGCTTTTGAAGAGCTCGGGGAACATACATTTTCTTCCTTCATCTCTGCCTCTTGTTTCATGAAGTCAAGGACATTCGCAATTATTTCTCTGCTCTGACTAAGTAATACCTTGCCACTTAACTTTGAAAACGTAGGAGCCATCGTTAAAAAAATTTAAAAAAAAAATAAAATGAACATTATTTACTACCCACTTTGAATAAACATATGCGGAACACTTTCGATACAGACTGTACAAAGTTTGCTCACTGTGACTTTAAGTAAGCAAAGTATCATATCACAAATTCCGATAAGCTAGGCTCGATAGCTGGGTTGGCGGTCACGGTCACAATTCCACAAGCTTTGCGTCGGCAATACAAAGCCTTACGCTTACATTTTCATTTTGAAAGGCATTACACCTGACATATTTACTACCATACAGACATTTCTGGACGCACTGTTGTTACGTTTTAGCTGTGCCTGCCAAATCAATTTTTTACAATGGATATGAACAAAAGAACACACAACCTGTTGCGCTTTGTAATTTTATTTAATTCTCACTGCCATATTAAATCATTAATATCAATTTTCGCGCCAGAATTTAAGATCGACTTTTTGCTCTTCTGAGAACACGCAGATCCCACAAATCTCAGGATGGAGGGCGGTAACAGAACCGACCGACCTCTTGGAATCTGTAAATTAGAGGTGTTGATTTTTACTTTCTCTACACGTACTATGTACATAGTGTATAGAGAAGGAACTGTAATTCACCCAAAACTTCAATACCGAGATTTCACCAGAAATACATGCTTTGGGTCCCCCTGAATACATAAAAAAGCAGTTTTGGAAAAATATGTTTGCATAAGAGTGGGAGGGGGGACATTATAGCTCAAAAACTAAAAGACCGTTACATACCAAATTTGGTATTTAAGTTACCTAGTATCTTTCAGAGATGCGACACGAAGATTTTGAGAAAAATCCTCCCCACTCCAAACTTCCCGTTACATGGAACTTTTCTCGAAATGTTTGATTATTTTAAAAATGGCTCTATTGGTTTTGATTAAAATACAGTATATTAAATATATTTATCTGACAAATAAAATGTATATCTTGAATTTTCTGGGAATAGCCTCTAAAGACTTCTTTATTCTGAGTCAATGTTTTTGAATATTGCAGAACTTGTAAACCGTAAGAGATAGAGCAAAACTTACTAAACAAAAAATGTAGATCTTCTTAAAACAAACAACATACATCATATACATTTACTTCGGGGAGTTGATCATGTTCGAGATATGTATTATTATTACTTTCAGTTTTAAAATACTTTTGACCACGAAGAAATGGATTTAAATTCCATAGCAATTATATTTTAAAACATTTGACTAGCATAGTGTATTCCCTTCTATTTAAAAGGAAGACCGTTTCTGCTAATGTTTATCTCGATTAAGATAGAACATAAGCTTTTTAACAATAATTTGTTACACGGATGTAGAGAAAGCCATGTGGATAGATCACATTACATTTTTTACGATCGACTTGAGCAAAAGAACACACAACCTGTTGCGCCTTGCAATTTTATTTAATTCTCTCTGCCGTATTAAATCATTAATATCAATTTTCGCGCCAGAATTGAAGGTCGACTTTTTGCTCTTCTGAGAACACGCAGATACCACAAATCTCAGGATGGAGGGCGGTAACAGCAATCTGTAAATTAGAGGTGTACTTTTTTTACTTGCATTGGAATCCTGCTTCATTAACTCGAACAATGAGGAGGGGGTGATAAAAATTGAATGCTTGTGCGGCAAGTTTTCTCAAGGAAAGGCCGCTGGTTCATTAGCAGGCCTAGCAAATGTTTATTTTGTAAATGAAAGTCGAGAAGCGAACATAATGAGACTGAGGAGTATTTCTGAGAGACTTAGGGCTCCTCGCTGGTTCACACTCGCTCACTAACACACATCCTGAAACAAAACGCTCTGTCTATGCAAATATTAACGTCTCTCTGCAAAGTGCTGTTTTCAGAGCAAAACACCAAAGACTAATGCAATGCTGCCAATATCTGCCCTTTGTTAGCGATTCTGGCTAGTTATTTGTAATTAACTATTAAAATATATGCAAACTTTTTTACTTTGTCTACACGTGCTATGTATATATGTATAAAGAAGGTATTGTAATGCAGCCAAAAATTCGACACCGAGATTTTACCAAAAATACATATTTGAGACCCCCTGAATAAAAAAATCATTTTTAGAAAAACGTCCGTGTGTGAGTCTGTCTGTGTGTATGTGTGTGTTTGTTTGATTTTCTCAAGAATGGCTCTAACGATTTTTATTAGAATGTCGTATATTTACCTGATAAATAAAATGTATATCTTGAATTTTCTGGCAATAGCCTCTGAAGAGTATTTTATTCTGAATGCATTTTACGGAATTTTGCATAACTGGTAAACCGTAAGAGATGGACAAAAGCTTAGCACGCAAAAAAAGTAGAGCACATTAAAACACAATTTATGTTACATACATTTTTTCGTAGAGTTGACAGTTTTTTTGGTATTCCTTGTTTTGGGTTTCAGTTTTTAAAAACGTATACTTTTCTCATACTCCTGTTGACACAGACAAAGGAATTTCAGTCATATAGCAACCAGCTTTTGATTCTCATTTTAACCTATGGTACTCCCTTATTTCGGTTCTACTTACAAGGAAGCAAGTAATAAGGCTATTTTTTCTCCATTAGCATGCAGTAAATAGAAGCATAAGCTTTTTAACAATAATTTGTTGCAGAAAGGTGGAGAAAGTTATGTGAATGGAACACATGAGATGATTTTTTTTTAAATGTTATTGTTGGCAGATCAGCATTTATGCTACACAGCCATAGAGAACAAAAACATTAAACACTACATTAACATTTGAGGTTGGCTTCTCTAACATAAACAGAAATAGTTATTAGTAATATAACTTTACAAATAATGTTACAACTGAATGAAACTATAATAACAATAATAAATTTTAAAAATGAAACTACATGATTATGAAATTTATGAATAATTATTAGCGGGAGTTCTCAGTTAAGAAATGTTATGGTAGTTTTATTTTCAATCTTTTGTGTGTAGTTTTGATATGCAGGTTAAATGCTCGAGCACCAGTAACGTTGTTGAAGAATGTCTTGGAGAGATGTTTCATATAGCGTTCTATTGGAGGTTGGTGTTGAAGCTGCGTATTTCTTACAAACCTGGTGCATTTGTAGCTCTGCGGAGAAACTTATTTAGTACAACTTGCAGTTTTATTTGTTGTGGACCACATAGGAGCTGAGAAGAGGTCGAATTAAAGATTTGTAAAACAGAATGGAGCAAAACAATTTCTGCTAAGGGTTATCTCGATAATCATGGAGTAGATAGAAGAATATACTTTTTAACACTAATTTGTTACAGAGATTTAGAGAAATTCATGTGATTGCAAAATATCGGATTTTTTCTGCCTGAAGTGCAAATTTTCGAGGTTAAAGTGTTCAATAATTTCTCCCAAAATACCCCGCTGTATATAGAAATCGTGGACCCGCCCTGCACTTTGGGTACAGAGGACCTGGTTCGTGTTCCCCAGCTAATTGATGAACATGTAATGCGCTGCGTGTCAAATGGAGCGCTTGCCGATATTTTTCTTCTCTCGTGTGTTTTTGTTCCCCAGCAGCCAAGAGGCTGCACAATGACGTCATGAACGACCGTGCTGGACTTAAAAACCGATTAGCTGCACACAGAGAGAAATGTATTTGCATTAAAAGTGCGGATGGGAAGGGATTTGTTGTGGTATGTTTTAAATGGTAACGACTTTTTTCTGTATAATGATATTGCTTATATTAATTGCAAAACTAGTGCATGTAATTTGCTATAAAGCTAACAACACTCGGTGCTGCGGTCTGGTGGCAATAAATACCAACTAATTTGCAACTGGCCAAAACAAATGGTAGAGCTTGTTCGTGGCATTTTCCAGGCTTGTTCACGAATTGTAAACTTTTCCACCCTTCCTTTTCTAACATCACTTGGGATATGTTATTTTACCTGAAGCATTGGCGTACAGTCAGCTGGGAAACGTATTCTGTATTTGCTTTAAGGTAGTATGACTGCAACTTCATGAAACATCACAAAAAAATTGACTGTTTTATTTTGTTGATAGTTGACAGCGTTTAATGCCGGATTTTAGTACTTGTGGCACCACAGGTGATGACACTGATGATACATGGAGTGGAGATGGAATGTGATGGCGGGGGAAACCGGAGAACTCCCCACAAATCTAACATACGGCCGCTTGGGATCCAACCTGTGGCGCCTAGGTGATTTTATTTTAATTCCATAAAATAGTTTAAACATTCCTGAATATATAAGTGTATAATTTTCCACTAGGCGCCATTTTTAAATGCCTTAACTGACTGAAGCTACAGCAAAGCTTTAGATTTGAAAGAGTGTTGGAGTCCGCAAAAAAAAAAAAAAAAATATTTCGACGAGATGTCATTCGCATCGTCGTAATCGTATTCGGTTTACCCTCTCCCTATTTTAGAACTGACACTCCCCTAGGACTTACAAGCGGATGTCTGTCGGGGAGCCAACGGCACGAACAATTGGAGAAAACTCGCCCATGCACCGCTTTGTCCTGCACGAATCTCACAAGTGCGGGGCTTGGGACTTTTTTGTGTTTAAGGCCCAGTTTTACTACTTGTGGAACCGCAAACAATGGAATGAAGTTGCAGCACAGGTGGAATGTGATGGCGGGAGTAATCGGAGAACCTCTGCGCCCCTTTGTGCTACACATGCTGGTGCTTGGGCCGCCTAGGTGGGAGGCGAGCGGTCTAACCATTCCGAGTATCAGTTTGTATTGTTTTTACTTTATCTAAGAACATAGTGTATAGAGAAGGTATTGTATTGCACCTAAAATTCCATACCGAAATTTCACCGGAAATGCATGTTTTGAGGTTCCCCTGAATAAAACACCATTTTAGAAAAATGTCTGTGTGTGTATTTAAGTTAAGCATCTTTCAAGGATGCGACACGAAGATTTTCAAGAAAGTCCCCCCACCCCCTGCTACCCTTTACATGAAACTTTCTTCGAAAATGTTTATTTTCTTAAAAATGGCGCTACGATTTTGATGAAAATGTCGTGTATTAAAGATATTTATCTGACAAATAAAATGTATATCTTGAATTTTCTAGGAATAGCCTCTGAAGACTACTTTATTCTGGATCACTTTTACGGAATTTTGCATAACTGCTAAACAGTAGGAGATGGACAAAACCTTACCCCACAAAAATGTAGGGCACGTTATAACACAATTTATGTTATATGTATTTATTTTCGTAGAGCGGACCTTTTTGAGATATTCCTTGTTTTTGGCTTCAGCTGTGGAAAGCTTATACTTTTCTCATACAGGAATTTGTCAACTCGTGTCCGTACAAACAAAAGAACTTGAGTGACATAGCAACCACTTTAACCTATGATACTCCCTTATTTCAGTTCTACTTACAAGGACGCAAGTAATAAGATGTCCTGTGAATGAAACACGTGAGATATTTTTGAGACCCACTCTTGAGAATGACGGAAGAAGTGAGTGTAGTGGAAATAGCTTCTCTTTCTGCTAATTACTATCGTTTTCCTTCTTTTCCCGCTGCAGCAGTAGCGCCTCATGGTGGCCGTGTTTGTCTGTGAAATTAAGGGCACTATTAGAGTAATTAGAGAGGGGGGAGCGGCTTGCAGCCCTTGTGGTTTGTGTCTGTGACGAGACCGCAGTTGCTAACTCACTTACCCCCCGTGCTGTGTTCCCAACAGCAGATTTCTTAATTAAGTCAGGTCCATATTAATTGTGGAAGACTTGCCAAGCTGATGATTCTCACAGATTCTGACAATTACTTTATTATCTGTATATTAAAACCAAGTAACATACAGGAAGATAAAGAGTATTAGCGTATGCAGAATGACGGAATTGATAATACACTCCTTTTCGAGCGAAGTGACGTAAACAATAGTTACATTTGGTAGCTTCAGGTCCAAAGACCGGCCTTTCTGGGCATTTCAGGTGATTCCCGGGTCGACAGGCGAATTATCTTTAGTGAAGATACAGTGAGCAGGTCTACCCTTGATAAACAGGTCAGCAAGTAGTTTATGTTACAATAACAAACAGCAGTGCTTCCTTATGATAACATTTCATCTGTACAGGCTGTTCGTTCCTTCTAGAGGAAAGATCTTTAGTGAAGATACAGTGAGTTAGTCCACCCTTGATAAACAGATCAGCAAAACAAACACCACTGCTTCCTACCGATTACGTTTCACAATGGACAGCTGACTGCAAAGTGTTGTGCGTTACGGGTTGATGTGATTGCCAGGTTTTTACGAGAGATGCTTAGTTATTCATGAGAATGAAGAAGATGAGGGAGTGATTCTCGAAAAATCAACAAACACTTTTGCTTTGTTTACTCTGTAACATCGCACGTGATGTGTGTTGTTCACAACCTGTTCTGTCACATTCAAGGAGTCGCCAGTTCGAATCTCGCTTACGGCGAACTACTTGGATAAGGTTTTCTTCGGGGTTTTCTCTTATCATGAGAAGATCAATGTCGAGTAACTTTAAGCTCCATGGACCCCGAAATCATTTGAGAATCATTTCATAAATTTAATTCGTTGTCCAATATGACCAACCAGGTTAAAGAACATTAGAAATAAACAAAAAAAAAAAAATATAGAAAAGAACATCACATGCTAGGGTCAGAATGCATGTGCAAACGTTATGGTATCAGATAGCATACGATATTTTGTAAACAATGACAAAGTTTTGTAATGAAGCAAACTGATTCATAAACTTATGCACAGTATACGCTACTGTCTGCTGTCCACACACACAGACACACACGGACCTTCTTCCAAAAATGCTTTTTTGGAATTCTGGGGGACCCAAAATATGTATTTCCTGTGAAATCTTAGTATCGTCTTTTTGGGTGGAATACAATACCTTCTCTATACATAGTACGAGTAGAGAAAGTAAAAAAGCATTTTCAGAAAAAGGTCCGTGTGTGTCCGTATGTCTGTGAACACAATAAATCAAAAACGAAAAGTCGGTAAAATACCAAACTTGGTTTTTAATTTTAGTATCTTCCAGGGATGCGACATGAAGATTTTTAGAGAAATCCCCCCACCCCAAACTACCCTTTACTTGGAGCATTTTTTAAAATTGTTATTTTTCTCAAAAATGGCTGCACGATTTTGATTAAAATATTGTATATTTATGATATTTTACCTGACAAATGAAATGTATATCTTGAATGTTCCGGGAATATCCTCTGAAGACTACTTTATTCTGGATGAATTTTACGGAATTTTGCCTAACTGCTAAACCGTAAGAGATGTACTAAAACTTACCACACAAAATATGTAGAGCACGTTAAAACACACCATTTATGATAAATACATTTTTTTCGTGTTGCTGAGATATTCACTGTTTTTGGATTGAGCTTTGAAAAACTTTTACTTTTCTCATACAGGAATTTGTCAACTCCTGTCCATACAAACAAAAGAACTTCAGTCACATAGCAACCAGCTTTTGACCATCACTTTAACCTATGGTACTCCCTAATTTCGCTTCTACTGACAAGGAAGCAAGTAATAAGACTATTTCTGCTATTTTTTTTTTTTTTATTAACATGAAGTAAATAGAAGCATTAGCTTTTTAACAATAATTTGGTTCGGAGATGCAGAGACAGTCATGTGAATGGAACACATCAGATTTTTTTTTGAATCACTCTATACAACTCCCTCCCTAGATCTCATCAAGTTCTTCACATGTCCAGATCTATTGCGCCAATTATACATGCGCACTATATTTGACAATAGCGCCCCGCGCGAGCATTGGCCAGCCTTCATATGCCTTTAACTTTTTGCGACTATTATAGCTAGTATAGTGTATGGTAATGGGTACAGGTTAGATTGGTGGTGCAGACAGTTGCCGCCCCGCCCTCATCCGTCACCTTGTGACAACAAGACGTGTTCAGGTGTCGTATTGTGATTTAACGTCGTCTAGACGACCATTTACACGCTCTCAATTACATCATTTACCTGTGTAGTGTTATTTGTAGCGAGTTGGTTCCCACTTTAACAACACATCCGCTCAAAGCTTCTTTCACATCTCTGTAACAAATTACTGTTAAAATTACATTCTTCATGCTACTTTATGATAAACATTAACAGAAATTGTCTTAATAGAAAATGTAGAGCTCGTTAAATCACACAATTCATTTTATAGGTTAAACTGATAGTCAAAAGCTGGTTGCTCTGTGACTGAAGTTCTTTGTTTGTATGGACACGAGTTCAGAAAGCCCTGTATGAGAAAAGTATAAGTTTTTTATAGCTGAAACCAAAAACAAGGAATATCTCAAAAACAATCAACTCCACGAAAAAATGTATATAACATTAATTGGTGCTTTAAAGTGCTCTACATATACCCTGTGGTAAATTTTGTCCATCTCTTACAGTTTAGCAGTTATGCAAAATTCCATAAAATTGACCCAGAATAGTCCTCAGAGGCTATTCCCAGAAAATTCAAAATATACATTTTATTTGTCACGAAAACATCTTTAATATACAATATTTTAATCAAAATCGTTAAGGCATTTTTTGGAATATCAAAAATTTCGAAAAAGTTCCATGTAAAGGGTAGTTTGGGGCGGGGAGATTTTTCTCAAAATCTTCGTGTCGCCTCCTTGGAAGATACTAAATTAAATACCAGGTTTGGTATTTTACCGACTTTCCGTTTTTGAGTTATCGTATTCACAGACACACGGACACACACACACACACACACACACACACACACGGACCTTTTGCCGAATTTTTTTTTTTGGATACAGGTGACCCTAAAACATATATTTCCGGTGAAATCTCGGTATCGAATTTTTTGGTGAAGTGCAATACCTTCTCTATACACTATGTACATAGTACGTATAGAGAAAGTAAAAAACTTATACTTTTCTCATACAGAAACTTATCAACTCGTGTCCATACAAAGAAAGGAACTTCAGTCATATAGCAACTAGCTTTTTACTATCATTTTAACCTATTTCGGTTCTGCTTACAAGGAAGCAATTGATACAACTATTTCTGGATAGTTAGAGTCAGACTGAAAAACTCAATGCCATAGCCGGGATTTGAACCACTGATCTCCCGATCTCTAGACGGTTGCTCTGCCACTGAGCTACCACGGCAACATCCCAGCATAGCATTGAATTTTTCTGTCTGACTACCTATCCAACTCCTGTCCTACACACGCTTGTGTGAAAAAACAATTAAATCAATACCAATTGACCATAATAGTTGGCCATACTATGAACCTGGGACTTAGATCGGGAGATCCGTGGTTCAAATCCCGGCTATGCCATTGAATTTTTCAGTCTGACTCTACCTATCCAACTCCTGTCCTACACACGCTTGTGTGAAAAAAGTAATTATTCCAAAACTATTTCTGCTAATTTTTTCTCCATTTGCATGAAGTAAGTAGCAGAATAAGCTTTTTAACAATAATTTGCTGTAGAGATGAAGAGAAAGTGATGTGAATGGAACACATCAGATTTGTTACATTTGATCATCGAGATCCATTTAGCTATCAGAATATCATATTTATATTAAATACACATGCACACAAAAACTGACAGATGCCTTTCTAAAAATGGTATGTTATTTGCCCTCAGAGTTCCTCAAAACATGTAGGTATTTATGATGAAATTTCGGTATCAAATTTTTGAGTGGAATACAATACCTTCTCCACCTATGTACATAGTGCTAGAGAAAGTAACAAGTCTACGTAATTTCTGAAAATAAAGGGAAGCATGGATCTCTGTTGCCAACTAAAGCTGTAAGCAATCCAGGGCTAACAATCGTTTGGTGGTAACACAACAAAATCTCATGTGTTCCATTCACATGACTTTCTCTACATCTCTGAAAACAATCATTGTTAAAAAGCTTATGCTTCTCTTTACTTCATGCTAATTGAGAAAACATTAGCAGAAATAGCCTTATTTCTTGCTTTATTGTAAGTAGAAGCGAACTAAGGGAGTACCATAGGTTAAAATGATAGTGATAAGTTGATTACTATCTGTCTGAAATTCTTTTGTTTGTATGGACAGGAGTTGACAAATTCCTGTATGAGAAAAGTATAGGGTTTTAAAGGGTGAAATCAAAAAGAAGGAATAACCAAAAAACGATCAACTCCGCGAAAAAAATATATATATAACAAATTGGGTGTTTTAAGGTGTTCTACAGTTTTTGTGTGGTAAGTTTTTGTCTATCTCTTACGGTTTAGCAGTTATACAAAATTCCGTAAAATTCATCCAGAATAAAGTACTCTTCAGAAGCTATTTCCAGAAAATTCAAGATATACATTTTATTTGTTAGGTAAATATCTTTAATATACAATATTTTAATCAAAATCGTTAGAGCCATTTTTAAGAAAATCAAAATTTTCGAAAAAAGTTCCATGTAAAGGGTAGTTTGGGGGAGGGGATTTTTCTCAAAATCTTCGTGTCGCATCCCTGGAAAATACTAAACGTAAATACCAAGTTTAGTATTTTGCCGACCTTGTGTTTTTGAGTTAGGGTGTTCACAGACACTCACACGGGCCTTATTCTGAAAATGGATACAGGGGACGATAAAACGTATATTTCCAGTGAAATCTCGGTACCGAATTTTTTCGTACTTTCTCTGTACACTATGTACATAGTACGTGTAGAGACAGTAAAAGGTTTTAGGACTATTCAGTAGTATTTAATAGAATGAAACGTTTAGCCGCAGGTTGGTGGACCAGCAGTGGAATGCTGACAAATATTTGTGCACTGGACTCATTAAAAGTGAAACGCTTGGAATGTTTATCTTTGAATGACGATAAACAGACGCTAACTGGCTCAAGGCTGGTAGCGTGAGTTGTCATTAAGGAAACCCTTGGCTGTAATTATCGTATTATTGTTTGTTCAATTGCTCTTTGAGTCAGTTGCTAATGTCAAACAAGCTGGTCAACTTCATCAAATGTAATGTGTTTGTTACTTTCTCTAGCCCCGTACGTACATCGTAGATAGAGAAGGTATTGTATTCCACCCAAAACTCCATACTGAGATTTCACCGGAAATACATGATTTAGGATCCCCTCACTCAAAAAGCATTTTCAGAAAAAGGTCCGTGTGTCTGTGAACAGCATAGCTCAAAAATGAAAAGCCGGTTAAATGCCAAACTCGGTCATATTTTCGAAAAATTTGTTTTTCTTACAAATGGCTCTAACGATTTTGATTAAAATACCATATATTAAAGCTATTTCCATCACATATAAAATGTATATCTTGAGTTTTGAGGGAGTAGCTTCTGAAGACCTGTTTATTCTTGACGAATTTTGCTGAATTTTGCATTACTAGTAAACCGTAAAAGACAGACAAAAACTTACTACACAAAAAATGTAGATATCGTTAAAATACACAATTTATGTCAAATACATTTTTTTCGTAGTGTTTGCTGCTTTCAAGATATTCCTTGTTATTAATTTGAATTGCAAGGTACTTATATTTTTTCGAGACAGGAATATTCCGTTTTTCTTTTGTTCTACTCCTGGTCAAGCAAAGAAGCGATTTGCAATGACAATCGAAAACGAGTTTTTAAAACACATGACAATCACTTTAGTGCATTCCTTTAGTTTCCTTCTTCCTATAAGGCATTAAGTAATAAAAACGTTCTGCTAATGTTTAGCTCGATTGTAGAAAGAAGAAAAATAATATTTTATAAGAAGTTTGTTTGTAGAGCAGCTAGAGAAAGTCATGTGAGTATAACATATCAGATGTTTTGTTTTTATATCCGAACAAAATTGTTACAACTCTTTATTTCTTCCAACTGATTACAATCAAAAATATTTTTCTACGAGCGAGCGTAATTGAGTAGTTTATGAGATCATTTCAGATCGCAAACTTGATTTTTACGGAATCCACGCGCAAAGAAGTGCAGCAAGCGTGAAGTAATTTTGTTCCAACTTAACGCTCGCCAAAATAATTCACGCTATTAGTGTGTATACATCACTGTTCAACAAAATTAGTCGTGCACGATATAATGTTATGTTCAACGTCAATAAGTGATAAATATTATTTCGAAGCTCTAAGGGTATGATAATTTGGAGGTTTTTCACGACCTGCTATAACCGTCATTAGGCCTAGCAGGTCCTGAATGGCATCATGTAAGCCTTGGAATTCCAGGATGAAGTCCGAAGCTGAATGAAGTGCTGCACTTCGTGTAGCGTGGGCACTGGGTTTCCCGGGGCGGCGAGGAGCAGCTTTCTTGGCACAGCAACATCGGAATAGGCCGCGCCGTGACCGAGTGGTTAGATCAATCGCCTCTCACTTAGACGGCCCGGGTTCGATCCTAAGCAACCACATGTGGGATTTGTGGTGGACAAAGCAGCGCAGGGTCTTCTGGTTTCCCCCGTCATCACATTCCATCGGTACTCCATCTTCCTCCCATGCATCAACAATGTCACAAGTAGTAAAAGCGAACGTTAAACCCTAGCAAAAACAAATACAAGAAGCTAACTGAGAGACATCTGATGTGTTCCATTCACATGACTTTCTCTAGCTGTTACACAAGCAACTTTCCTTACAAATGCTAATCAACGTAAGTTATCAGAAACTGTTTTATTACTTGCTTCCTCGTAAGTAGGAGGGAAATAAGGGAATACACTAGCATAAACCGACAGTCAATTTTTTTAAAAGCTGGCCCTATGTGAGACAAATGAAGTTTGGTTCGCTTTGCATGGCTTGCAGTAAAACAAGAGAACGTCACTTCCCGTTTGACAAAAGTTTAAGAAGTTTAAAATTGAAACCAATAACAAAGAATATCTCAGAAACGGACAGCTCTACATAAAAAGCGTATATGACATAAATTATGTGTTTTAATGATATCTCTACTTTTTTTTTTGTAGTAAGTATTTGTCAATCTCTTACGGTTTAACCGTTAGAGAAAGTTCTGCAAAACTCATCCAGAGTGTTCAGAGACTATTCCTAGAAAATGCAATATATACATTTTATTTCTGTTGCAAATATCTTTAATATACATTTTTTTAATCAAAATCGTTAGAGGAAGTTTCGAGAAAAATAAAATTTTCAAAATTCTTTCCATGTAAAGAGTAGTTTGTGATGGGGGGATTGTCTTGAAAATATTCATGTCGTTTACTTGGAAGATAGTGAAGTTAAAATACCAGGTTTGGTATTTAACAGTAATGTGATTTTTGAGCAATGCTGTCCACAGATGCACACGCGGACTTTTTTCTAAAATGCCTTTTTCTGACTCAGATTACCCCAAAACATATATTTTCAGTGAAATCTCGACATCGAATTTTTGGGTAGAATATAATACCTTCTCTATCCACTATGTGCATTATACATACGAGCTAGAGAAAGTAAAAATAAAAATACAAACGTTTATAAATGTTACATTATGAGTGCAGGATAGTTTCATAACGTACATTTGGAATCAGAAAAAGTTTCCTAGGGCCCATATTTCTGTCACCTCCCCCGTTTGGATATGAGAGATGCGAAGAACACTTTTGCCAACATAACTCAAAGATCCCACTCAAAGTTTGTACTTCTAGTGAGTAATATTTATCATAGGCCTCAAGAACCAACATAAATATTTCAGTCTCTATCAAATATCACGTATTTTCTTGTCTCTGATGTAAGCTCAACTCAGTATTCCGCTGCGCCGTTATTTCTGTAAGGGAATTCTGGATTACAACTTTGCGTTCTGAACGCTTCTGTTAAGGAATGCACTGCACTCTGACTTCAGATATCTATCTGTACAAAACGAAGCCATCAACCATCCAGTTAGAACTATTGCTATAAACTATAATTAAACGTAGTGAGTGCAGGAAATTGTATCCTACTAACAGCTCCAGACAACATGAAGGCGCACATACGAAATGCTTGTGTCAGCATTGGAAGAGACATGCTTTAGGGACACAGCAATCGTTTATTCTCAGAGTTGGAAAATGAAGGGCATCATTACACTAAGGTATAATACTGTACAATACCCGTGCACTTCTGATACTCTCTCTATCTGTCTTTATCAATGTCTAACTGTCTACATCAGAACCTGTACAAGAAAATGGTTTAAACAAAAGTTTTTTATTTTTACTTTCTCTACCCCGCATGTACAATGTGCATAGTGGATAGAGAAGGTATTGAATTCCATCCAAAAATTTGATGTCGAAATTTCACCGGAAATATATGTTTTGGTGTCCCCTGAGTCCGAAAATTTTTTTTTTAGAAAAAGCTCTGTGTAAGTGTCTGTAGAGAGCTAGCTCTAAAAAGAAAAGACCAATGAATACCAAACTTGGTATTTAGATTTAGTATCTTCCAAGGATGCGACACGAAGATTTTCAAGAAAATCCCCCCACCAAAAACTATCCTTTACTGGAAAAATGTTCGAAATTTTTAATTTTCTCAAAAATGGCTCTAACGATTTTGACTAAAATCCCGAATATTAAAGATATTTACATCTCGAATAAAATGTATATCTAGAATTCTCTGAGAATAACATGAGAACCTCTTTATTCTGGATGAATTTTGCCGAATTTTATTTAATTGCTAAACCGTAAGAGATAGACAAATACTTACTGCACAAAAATGTAGATCTCGTCAAAACACACAGTTGATGTTCTTTGCGTTTTTGTTGTTGAGGTAACCGTTTTTCAAATATTGCTTGTTATTGGGTTCAATTGTAAAGTGCTTATACTTTTCTCAGACAGGAAGAGTCCGTTTTTTGTTTTTTGTTTTACTCCTGGCCAAGCAAAGAAGCTATTTGGAATACGAGTCGCATAACGACAGTTTTTAAAACGTTTGACTACCACTTTAGCCTAGTGTATTCCTTTATTCCCCTTCTACTTATAAGGAACTGAGTAATAAGAACATTCTGCTAATGTTTATCTCGAATAGCTTTGTGTAGAAAAAAGAATAATCTTTTGTAAGAAGTTTGTGGAACAGGTAGAGATAATAATGTGACTGTAACACATAAGATTGTGTATGAGGAATAGAAAAACAAAATAAAAACTGTTGGTTCCCATTTTAAAAACGTAGCTTCAGCCTGAAATTACCGTCATGACCTTCTCCAATCAAAACACAACAAATGACATTTACTTACCCTCATTGTATGAAGGAACTTTTATTCAAGAAGTTTCTTTCTACAAGGTTTAGTTTTGGAAATGTTTTACAGTCTGGTCCACAACATAAATGACAGTATGTGTGACTCATCTACATTTCCCCACCTTGAGTGGGGTCGGTGGAAAAGGGTTCTGACTTCAGTACTTCGCAGGGTTTCGACCTATATGACATAGTAGAGAGAGTACGGGGTATTTCAACAAGAGTGTCCTATCTTTGAACTTAAATAAAACAAATTCTATAAATGATAATGTTTTATTTCTTTTTGCTTTCTCTACACGTACTATGTACATAGTGTATAGAGAAGGTATTGTAATTCAAAAATTCAATGCCGAAATTTCACCGGAAATACGTGTTTTAAGACCCCCTGAATACAAAAAAAAATGTTTGGAAAAATGTCCATGTGTGTCTGTCTCTGTGTGTGTGTCTTTGGGCAGCATAGCTCAAAAACGAAAAGTCCGTTAAATACCAAACTTGGTATTTAAGTTTAGTATCTTCCAAGGATGGAACACAAAGATTTTGAAGGAAATCCCCCACCCCCAAATACCCTTTACATGGAAAAATGATTGAAATTTTTATTTTCTCAAAAATGGCTCTAACAATCTTGATTAAAATATCGTATATTAAAGATGTTTACCGGACAAACAAAAAGTGTGTCTTGAATTTTCTGGGAATAGCCTCTGAAGACTACTTTATTCTTGGCGAATTTTACGGAATTTTGATTAACTGCTAAACTGTTAGAGATGGACAAAAACTTAGAACACAAAAAATGTAGAGCACGTTAAGTCACACAATTTATGTTATGTACATTTTTTTCGTGGAGTTGATCGTTTTTGAGATACTCTTTGTGTTTGTTTTCAGATTAAAAAAACTTACTTTTCTCCTACAGGAATTAGTCAACTCGTGTCCATAAAAACAAAGAAACTTCAGTCACATAGCAACCAGCTTTTGACTATCACTTTAACCTTGGTACTCCCTTATTTCGCATCTACTTACAAGGAACCAAGTAATAAGACTATTTCTGCTAAGTTTTTTTCTTGATTAGCATGAAGTGAATAGAAGCATAAGCCTTTTAACAATAATTTGTTGCAGAGATGTAGAGAAAGTCATGTGAATGGAACATATTAGATTGTTTTATTTTGTAACATAATAGTGGAAGAGAACATCAGTTAAGTGACCGCCACGACTTGGTTGGGTATACAGGGGGGACCCAATTTTCAATGACAGAAGAACGTAAATTAGGTCGAGCTTCACGAATAACACGCGTGATGTTATACATAAGATCATTTACTGTTTCTGGCTTGTTGACAATAACTCGAGATTTAACATAACCCCACAAGAAGTAATCCAACAGCGTTAAATCACATGACCTTGGGGGCCAGTTCACATCACCACCACGGGAAATGATGAAACCTCGGAACTTCTCCTTCAAAAGATCGATTGTTTCGAGAGCAGGATGACATGTGGCACCATCTTGCTGGAGCCAGATATTTCTGCGATCCATACCATCCAACTGAGATAAAAACTAGTCCCCAATAAAAGCCCGGTATCTTTCTCCATTGACAGAGCTTCTCCATCTTCTTCTTGGAAAAAATATGGGCCAATAGTTCCACCACATCTACATTCACACCAGACAGTAAACTTTTGGGGATGAAGTGGTCGTTCTTGAATCTGCATTGGAATGCTCCAATAGCGGCAACTTTGTTTGCTAACACAACCATACATCCAAAAATGGGCTTCGTCGCTGAAGATGATTTTTCGACAAGTATCCGGGTCAGTTTGCAAATGCTCCATTGCCCAGTCAGGGAGAATACATGGCGCAACCTATGGTCGTGAGCATCATTTTGTAACTTCAAGTCCAGATGCACAATTTGCCACAAAAGCCCCAATTCTTGCGCTCGACGAGCAATTGAACCTATGTTTTCGTTGGAGCTCTTACGTCGATTGCATGCAGGCGTTCTTTGATCGCTGACAGAACCACTTCTTTCAAATTTATCGATCAAACGCCGAATCGTTCTCTCGCAGGGTCGATTATGCACACTGTAAACCTCACGCAATACACGGAAGATTTGGCGAACAGGTGATCCATTTTGATAATATATTTCCACAATTTCTACGCGTTGCTGAATGTTTTAACATTCCATGGCTATTTGTCAATAACATCAGTAACCAATGAAAAAAATCTGATGCGTTACACTCACATGACTTTCCCTAACTACTCTGCAAACAAACTTCTTACAAAAGATTCTTCTTCTTTCAACACCGTGCTAATCTAGATAAACATTAGCAGCATGTTATTACTTGGTTCCTAATAAGTAGAAGGAAACTAAAGGGACGCGCTATACTATAGTGATAGTCAAATGTTCTAAAAGCTATCGTTATGCGATTGTCATTGCAAATATCTTCTTTGCTTGGCCAGGAGCAGAACAAAAACACTTACGTCTTAGAAATGTATAAGTTCTCACAATTGAAACTAATAAAAAGGAATACCTCGAAAACGGTTAGCTACACGAAAAAAACTGTACTTGACATAACTTGCTTATTTTAACAAGATCTAAATTTTTTTGTGAAGTAAGCTTTTGTCTATCTTTTACGCTTTACTAGTTATACCAAAGTAATCAAAATTCATCCAGAATGAACAGGTCTTTAGAAGCTATTGCCATAAAATTAAAAATATACATTTTATTTGTGATAGATATGTCTTTAATGTGTGGTATTTTAATCAAAATCGTTACAGCCATTTTTAACAAAATCAAAAGTTTCGAAATTCTTTTCATATAAAGGGTAGTTACGGGTGGGGGTATTTTCTTGAAAATCTTCGTGTCGTACCCTTGGTATATAGCAAACTTAAATACCAAGTTAGGTATTTAACCTCTTTTCGTTATTGAACTATGCTACCCGCAGACAGACACACACACACACATAATATAGGACACTTTTGTTGAAAACCCCTTTATAATAGGACCTATTATGAGTCCCTAATAAATTGTTTACCGTATACCGAAAGAATGAAGGGAAGCCTTGAATTCTATTTCTCCCGTTTAAAGACCAACACGAAGAAATGTATTGCTACTTTGCTAAGGGTTAACTTGAGGGAACATTAATTGTGTGAGTGGGCAGCAACCAATCGCGATCAACTTTTCCACTACTCCGTATAAATTAGGAGCGTGACCGAAGTGCTTTGTTTAGTGTTTGACGCCCGTTTAATACAATTGCGTGACGTGAAGAAGGGAGAGAACGTGATTTGGCATTCACTTCCAAGTCTGACATCAGGAGAAAAAAGATTTGTCTATTTCAATCATTTACTTTCTTTACCTTTCGTTTCGATTAATCTTCTAATG
Source organism: Hymenopus coronatus (assembly GCA_030762935.1). Classification (NCBI taxonomy): domain Eukaryota; kingdom Metazoa; phylum Arthropoda; class Insecta; order Mantodea; family Hymenopodidae; genus Hymenopus; species Hymenopus coronatus. Next base: position 147,714,259 of record CM060890.1, read on the forward strand.
CAAACACACCAACATAAAAGGAAATCTGATGTGTTTCATTCACATGGTTTTCTCTAGCTGTTCGGTATACAAACCTTTTATTAAAACATTAATCTGTTAACTACATCATGCTAATCAAGATAAACATAAGCAGAATTAATCTTATTACCAGCTTCCTTGAAAGTAGAAGGGAAATAAGAAAATGCACAGGCTAAAACGATACTCTCGTCCTTTAAAAGCCGGTCGCTATGTGAAACAATTAAGATTCCAATCTCTTTGATTGCCAGTTGTAAAAACACAGAAACGAGAAGAAAGATGTCTTTACGTTGGAGAAAAGTTCAAGTGGCTAAAATTGAAAACAATAATCTCAAAAATGCTTACCTTTTAAAAAAATTGTATAGACATAAGGTGTGTTTTACAGTTTACCGGTTGTGGAAAAGCCATCCAAAATGAAGAGGTCTTGACAGGTTATTCCCAGAAAATTCAAGATATACCTTTAATTTTTTAAGTAAATATCTTAAATATATGAGATTTTAATCAAAATCGTTAGTCATTTTTAAGAAAATCAAAATGTTCGAAAAAAGTTCCATGTAAAGGGTAGTTGGGGGTGGGGGGATTTTCTTGTCGCAACCTTGGAAGATATCAAACTTAAATACCAAGTTTAGTTTTTAACGGACTTTTCGTTTTTGATCTATGGTGCCCACACACACACACACACACACACACACACACACACACACACACACGGACATTTTTTAAAAATGCCTTTTTTATTCAGGGGGTCTAAAACATACATTTCCGGTGAAATCTTGGTATCGAATTTTTGGGTGCAATACAATACCTTCTCTATGCACATAGTACGGATGGAGAAAGTAAAAATATTTTGAGGATATGTAACATGCCATCCAGAGAGTGACAGACGATTTGGCATAACTAAGTAGTAACGAAAGATATCAACGCTAAACTTTATTTACAAAGTTACACCACCTTACTCTGTTTCTCAACGTAATCGTCATTGCTCTCAAGGTATTAACTGTCACGTGGTACCGATTTTTCAATACAAATGTACTTTCTTTTCTACCGCCAAAGAACTTATTCGTTTTTTTTTTTTTGTTTTTTTTATTGTGTGCACAAAATCTTCGGTCAATTGAATTTTAAAGACAAATAACGCAAGCGTATGGTGATAATGCAATGAACGGCGCTGAATTTAGGAATAATCAAGGAACAACGATAAAGACCGGAGTGGAAGTTCATCAATCGTAATGGAGGAGTTGAAAGTAAATGTTGATAAAAGAATTCAGAAAAACCGTGTTTCACTTTGGACATTGTACGTGACTTTTTGGATGGAAAAGAGGACCTCAAAGTGACAGTGACATCTTGGCGGTGGAAGAGTATAACATTGGCATTGAGAAACTGGTACCACGTGACAATAAATATCTTGATGGCAATGACGTTGAGAAACAGAGTAAGGTAGTGTAACTTTGTAAGTAAAGTTTTGTGTTGATAACTTTCGTTATTATTTAGTTATGGCAAATCGTCTGTCACTTTCTGGATGTCCTACGTTGACTGTACACGATGGTAACACCCACTTGCCTTACCAATAAGAATTCTTTTGTAACATAGATATTTGTTGACAGCCCTGGAGAAACACACATGAACTAAAGCATTTGTGTGAAAGAACACAGGTATACTTTGAGTCGCTAATATTGCCAAGGTCTCATATTGCTATGAAAGCAGACCTCAGCGACGTTGATGGATTCATCTCCATTATTTACACCGAGTGTTTTGTACCCACCACACGTGTTCATACCAACTTCTTTCGTAACCCAAAGTAACTCTTCCCACGCATTACTGTGGTTATCAGGTGCTAAACGAATAAGATCTGTCACTTTTGGAGATGAACAATATGCTTCTACTAACTCAAACAGTTACATTCTATAAGTAACAAATTTAGATATTTTTCAGAAAACCATCGTGTCCCAAACTTCCTTTCACATGCAAAATATTTTTCTTTTTTACTTTCTCTACAACTACTATATACATGGTGTGTAGAAAAGGTATTGTAATGCACTCAAAAATTCGATACCAAGATTTCACTGGAAATATATGTTTTCAGACCCCCTTAATTTTACAAAAATGTCCGTGTTTGTGTGTGTGTCTGTGGACAGCATAGCTCAAAAACGAAAAGACCGTTGAATACCAAACTTGGTATTTAAGTTTAGTATATTCCTAGCATGCGACACGAAGATTTCCAACAAAATCCCCCCACCACCAACTACCCTTTACATGGAACTGTTTTCGACAATTTTGATTTTTCCAAAAATGGCTCTAACAATTTTGATTAAAATATCGTATGTTAAAGATATTTACCTGACAAATAATATGTATATCTTGAATTTTCTGAGAATAGCCTCTGAAGACTACTTTATTCTGGCTGAATTATACGAAAGTTTGCATAACTGCTACACCGTAAGAGACGGACAAAGACCTACTACACAAAAAATGTAGAGCGCATTAAAACACACAATTTATGTTATATCATATTCTTTTTTGTGGAGTTTCTCATGTATGAAATATTTCTGTTTTTTGGTTTCAGCTTTGAAAAACTTGTACTTTTCTCACTGAGGAATTTGTCAACTCTGTCCATACAAGCAAAAGAACTTCAGTCACATAGCAACCAGCTTTTGACTATCACTTTAACTTATGGTACTCCCTTATTTCGCTTCTACTTACGAGGAAGCAGGTAATAAGACAATTTCTTCTATTTTTTTCTCGATTAGCATGAAGTAAATAGAAGCATAAGCTTTTTAATAATAATTTGTTGCAGAGCTCTAGAGAAAGTCAAGTGAATGGAACACATGAGGTTCTTATTCATTTGTTACTATATTTTAATTAATATTAATTTTAATTATATCTGTTAATACTCTTCGCATGGTACACACGTGTGTTAAGTGTATCCTCTACTTCGATTCCTATTTTCAAATGTTTCCTCCTTTCTGCAATAATACACTTTCCACACGTGTATCCCATTATACTATTATCAGAATGAAAAAACTAATATGTTCCAGTCACATACATTTCTCTAGATGTTGCACAAAACAAATTTCTCTTACGAAAGATTATTGTTTATCTACTTCATGCTAATCGAGATAAACATTATATTACTGGCTTCCTTGTAAGTATGAGGGGATATACTAGGATAAAGCGATAGCCAAATCTTTTGAAAGCTTGTCGCTATGTAAAACAGTTGAGGTACGGTTCGGTTTCCGTGCTCCCGTTTCAGGGTATGTAGTTTAAAGTTGAAACCAATAACAATGAATATCTCGAAAACGGCCAAGTTTTAAGTGATCTACATTTTTTGTGTGGTAAGTTTTTGTCTATCTCTTACGGTTTAACCGTTGTGCAAAATTCTGCAAATTTCAACCAGAATAAGGAGCTCTTCAGAGGCTATTCTCAGAAAATTTAAGAAATAAATTTTATTTCCCATGTAAATATCTTAAATATAAGCGATTTTAATCAAAATCATTATAGCCATTTTTGAGAAAATCAAAATTATCAATTTTTTTTTTCCATGTAAAGAGTAGTTGGGGGTAGCGATCTTTCTTTAAACTCTTCGTGTCGCATCCTTGGAAGATACTGAAATTAAATATCAAGTTTAGTATTTAACGGACTTACATTTTTGAGCTCTGCTATCCAAAGAAACACACAGACGGACCTTTTTCTAATTTTTTTTACTCAGGAGACTCGAAACAAACATTTTCCGGATTAATCTCAGTATGGAACTTTTGGAAGTGTTGCAGAGAAACTAAAGATGTCTCCACAGGCAACAAAACTTTTTATTAAAAAAAAAGAACAGTGAAAAGCAACATAAGAACAACTACATAAGTTTCTTTCTGGTAGAACTCATTTGTATCCAATCAATGCTGTAATTCATTTACTGCTATATTTTAGTTTTATTAATCTCAACTTGATTTCGCCTTTTCAGACTTTTCCTCCATTCTGGTATAGTAAACCTCCAACACTTGTGAAAATGAAAAACACACCGCATTGCTTTGCGTTGCGTTATAAATTTCTTCAATGCGTCATAAGTTTTCATTTGCCCTTCTGGTGTCAGTTTTGCCGCACAGCATTACCAAAATTAGCAGATTTGACACTGAATCAATAGGATCATTTGTAACGACATTTGTAAATGAAAATTGGTTGCCTGGTCGTTGTATAAAGAGTTGATTGTCGTACAAACGTCAGATAAATCAAATGTTGGCAAGCTTGTCACCGTCATGTTCAATATTAAACCAGTTTTAACGTCTCAGATATGTAATTAGTCTTTGGGCTGGAGACTGGTAATTAATTATATGATAATACAAGCAATTTGTTGCCGAGTACCATTTCTGGATGCCTTTTATGATAGCAGATTAATGTGCTGAGTCGCTTTTATAATGGCTTCACATTAAATGGAATCTTGTTTGTTTTTCGTCGACAAACAAAAGAAAAACCTTCTGCTGAAAAAGAAAGACGTAATACAATAACAATCCAGCTCAACTGTTAAAGCACCAATGGGATGGCCGAGATTAGACAATTTCAGCCAATCGTCTGACTGGAGCGATAACATCTTATCCTTTGTTTAATCTCCTGTCTTGGTAACAAGGTGACAGCCAACCTTCACTTTTAATAACTGTCACCTCAACAATTGTTTTTTCAATGAATTCGGTTACAATGTTTATTTCAAGTTTTATCCACTTCATAATGTATTTAGTTAAAAAAAAAAGTGAAAATAATCATTATTTGAATTTCTTATGAGTACAATAAACACAAATCAAGCTGAAACAAAATAATTGTTTCCTATTTCTATTGTTGCTATCGATATTCGTACATTGGGTGCAGACACAGTCGGTCATATCATAATTCAGGAGACAGTGAAGAAAGAAAAACATTGAATAAATAAAGATGGTCGTCATGTACCATTTGAGAACTAATGTAAGTATTACAATGATAAAATCTCCCTTCCTGTGTTATATTATAATAGTCTCTTGTCTTATCATACAACTCGTATTTTTATCTCTTAGGACAATTCACTCCCGTCGTGAAATAACGACAAAATGAAAACACTCGTGCTGTTCCTTATGGTGATTTTATCACTGTGTGCATTTCTTTATCATTTTAATTTCTGTACTCAAAACCGTAGTAGTTGGAGGAAATATTGCGTTTAACTTAAACATTTGAATCCAAATTTCCGACGGAGTGAGATGGTCAGGTGATGTGTTCTGTGGCCCGCATTCGGGATGCCGTGAGTTTGATCACGTGACCGGCCATCTTGTGGGGATTTTTCGGGGATTTCTCCGGGTCACAAGCTGGGTAGATTTCGGGTGATTCTCCGGGTCACAAGCTGGGTAGATTTAGGGAGTTTCTCCCGGTCACAATTTGGGTAGATTTCGGGGGGTTTTCCGGGTCACAATCTGGATAGATTTCGGGGGTTTCTGCGGGTCACAAGCTGGGTAGATTTCGGGGGTTTCTCTGGGTCACAAGCTGGGTAGATTTAGGGAGTTTCTCCGGATCACAATTTGGGTAGATTTCGGGTTTTTTTCCGGGTCACAAGCTGGATAGATTTCGGGGATTTCTCCGGGTCATAAGCTGGTAGACTTCTTTCAAACCTCAACTTTTACTTCTACATTTGGTGGAGGCGCGGGTAACACTGTTTAGAAGCTTGGTAGCTTTTCTTGGTAGGACATTAGTGTTCTTCATGTAACTTCCATTGATTCAGGGTTGGAAATGTAGACGATGGTGCTCAGTGCAGTGCGACGCTCTGCGTCTACCAACTTCGGCTGGTGTGAGGACCACCCCTTGCGGGAGCTTTAGACAATCTGTAGGGCTGTCATTGCTGGTTCCGGCCAGCCGTTGTTTCCTCTCATTTCGTCTCTTTTAAAAGCAATGGTCGCTATGCGAAATGATTGAAATTCGGTTCTCTTTGCATGGCCGGAGTAAAACGAAAGAGATTTGAAACGAATGGCAACTTACCGTTTGAGAAAAATGTAAATAGGTATTTCAAAATTGAAAACTAAAACAAGGAAGGGCGCACACCTGCCCAGTTTCGATGGCGAAAATTGTAGAATTAAGTTTCGAATTACTACAACATCCACCGTATTCACCAGATTTGTCTCCCAGTGACTTTTGTTTTATTTACAAACTTTAAAAATCTGATGTGTTCCATTCACATGACTCTCTATCTCTGCAATAAATTATTTTTAAAAAGCTTAGGCTTCCATTTGCTTCCTGCTAATTGAGAAAAAATTAACAGAAATAGTCCTATTTCTTGCTTCCTTGTAAGTAGGAGCGAAATAAGGAAGTATCATTGTTTAAAGTGATAGTCAAAAGCTGGTTGCTAGGTGACTGAAGTTCCTTTGTTTGTATGGACACGAGTTCACAAAGTCCTGTATGAGAAAAATATAAGTTTTATAGCTTAAACCAAAAATAAGGAATATCTAAAAAACAATCAACTCCACGAAAACAATGTATACAACATAAATTGTATGTTTTAATGTGTTCTACATTTTTTGTGTGGTAAGTTTTTGTCTCTCTCTTACGGTTTAGCACATATGCAAAATTCCGTAAAATTCACTCAGAATAAAGTAGTCTTCAGAGGCTCTTTCCAGGAAATTCAAAATATACATTTTATTTGTCGGGTAAATATCTTTAATATACGATATTTTAATCAAAATCGTTAGAGCCATTATTCAGAAAATCAAAATTTTCGACAAAAGTTCCATATAAAGGGTAGTTTGGAGTGGGGGGATTTTTCTCAAAATCTTCCTGTAGCATCTCCGGAAGATACTAAACTTAAATACCAAGTTTGGTATTTTACCGACTTTTCGTTTTTGAGCTATCGTGTTCATAGACACACTGACACACGGACACACTGACACACCGACACACACACACGGACACTCACACAAGGACCTTTTTCTGAAAATACCTTTTTTGGATACAGGTGACTCTAAAACTTATATTTCCCGTGAAATCTCTGTATCCCATTTTTTGGTGGAGTGCAATACATTCTCTATACACTATGTACATAGTGCGTATAGAGAAAGTAAAAATGACTCGGCGGAAAAGGATTCACGTCTAACGAAGAGGTCATCTCATAAACAGATGCCTATTTTGAGGGCCTTCCATAATGCTACTTTATGAAAGACTTAAAAACAGTTGTAGAAACGCTGGGCATAGTGTATCTAGCTAAAAGGAGATTATGTTGAAAAAAAATCTGATGTGTACCATTCACATGACTTTCTCTATATCCCTGCAACAAATTATTCTTAAAAAGCTTATACTTCTATTAACTTCATGCTAATCAGTAAAGCATTAGCAGAAATAGCCATATTACTTGCTTCCTTGTAAGTAGAGGTAAAATAAGGGAGTACCATAGGTTAAAGTGATAATCAAAAGTTACTTACTATGTTACTGAAGTTCCTTTGTTTGTATGGACAGCTTTTGACAAATTCCTGTATGAGAAATGTATACGTTTCTCATAGCAGAAACCAAAAATAAGGAATGTCACAAAAACGACGAACTCCACGAAAAAAATGCATATAACATGAAGTGTGTGTTTTGACGTGCTCTACATTTTTTGTGTGGTAAGTTTTTGTCCATCTCTTACGGTTTAGCAATTATTCAAAATTTAGTAAAATTCATCCAGAATAAATTACTCATCAGAGGCTATTCCCAGAAAATTCAAGATATACATTTTATTTGTTAGGTAAATATCTTTAATATACGAAATTATAATCAAAATCGTTAAAGGCATTTTTGAGAAAATCAAAATTTTCGAAAAAATTTCCATGTAAAGGGTAGTTGGCTGTAGGGGGATTTTTCTCAAAAGCTTCGTGTCGCATCCCTGGAAGATACTAAACTTGAATACCAAGTTTGGTATTTTACCTACTTTTCGTTTTTGAGTTATCGTGTTCACAGACATACGGACACACACACACACGCGCGGACCTTTTTCCGAAAATGCTTTTTTTAGATAAAGGGGACCCTAAAACATATATTTCCGGTGAAATCTCGGTATCGAATTTTTTGGTGCAGTGCAATACATTCTCTATACACTATGTACATAGTGCGTATAGAGAAAGTAATAAACTAAATAGATAGCTACCAAAAATAATGTTGATCTATTGTTTCCTAAGGGCTTTTTGAACGCCCTCGTATAATATGAAATGTAGTGTCTCAGTGCGCAACACAAATTTGGTTTTTGAAACTCTTGGATTGTGTACGTGTTGTGTTTCTATGTGAATGCTTACATTGAATAACATGGGTACAAAGTCTTTCATCCCGTTGTGAATGGAGCATAGCGCAAGAAAATGTTTGCCAAATATTGCAAGTTTACATGACAGAATACGAGCACGTGCTTGAACAACCTACTAAGCGGTGAAACACGACTGTCATTTTTCTTGCTTTAAGGTGACAGTGATTCTTGCAAGCGACGCAATATTTGTTCCTCATTTCAGCCGCCGCCGCTCGGTTTGCCAGCTTATCTCTTCTATTTCATTTCGTCTTCATTCTCCTGACGTACGAGTGAGTATATTATTCCTTGCGCCTCGCCTCAACTTTCCGCTTTTGTTTACAACCTGCGTCGTTAACTTTGTTTCCTTTTCACTGATTATATTGCGTAAAACAAATGATCAACGCAATATAACGGATATATCACTGATTGTATTTATCGTCTGTCAACTCTCTTCGATCTGCTTTTGTTTTAATATGAATGACGTACTAAAGGAGAAGGGAGGGAGTATTACCAGCTGATATTCTAACACAGGTAATCTTTGCATATGAAATTTAAATTAATATTTTAACTAGACAATTTCCTAAAATAAGGATTCTCAAAGGTTATACTGCATTGAGGCAGTAAATAAAACATCTTATATGTTCCATTCACATGACTTTCTCTACATCTCTGTAACAAATTACTGTGAGAAACCTTATGCTTCAATTTACCTCCTGCTAGTAGAGAAAAATTATCAGAAATACTTATTTTGTGCTTCCTTGTAAGCAGAAGCGAAACAAGGGAGTACAATAGGTTAAAGTAATAGTCCAAATCTGGTTGCTATGTGACTGAAGTTCCTTTGTTTGTATGGACACGAGTTGACAAAGTTTTTCAAAGCTGAAACCAAAAACATGAAATATCTAAAAAACGACCAACTCCACGAAAAAAATGTATATAACATAAATAGTGTGTTTTAATGTGCTCTACACTTTCTGTATGGTAAGTTTTTGTCCATCTCTTACGGTTTAGCAGTTATGCAAAATTCCGTGAAATTCATCCAGACTAAAGTAGCCTTCAGAGGCAGCTCCCAGAAAATTCGAGATCTATATTTTATTTGGCAAGTAAAAATATCTGAAGTATAAGAGATTTTAATCAAAATTGATAGAGCCATTTTTGAGAAGACCAAAATTTTCGGAAAAAGTTCCATGTAAAGGGTAGTTGAAGTTGAGAGATTTCCTTGAAAGTCTTCGTGTCGCATCCCTTGAATATACCAAAATTAAATATCAAATTTGGTAGTTTACCGACTTTTCGTTTTTGAGTTATCGTGTACACAGACCCACCGACACACATGGACCTTTTTCTAAATTTTTTTGGGCTCACGGGGGTTTCAAAACATGTATTTCCAGTGAAATTTCGATATCGAATTTTTGGGGGAATGCAATATCTTCTCTATACACTATGTACATAGTACGTGTTGAGAAAGTAAAAACCGAAAGGTTGTAATTTAAATTATACATTTTAGCAAGGCAATTTCCTAAAATAAGGTTTTTCAAAATGTATTCCACATTGAGACAGTAAATAAGAATCTGATGGGATCCTCTCACATGACTTTCACTGCCTCCTCTACAAAATCACTTTTTGAATCCTTTATTCTTAAAAAATATTATATTTTACTTTCTCTACACGCACTATGTACATAGTGTATAGAGAAGGTATTAAATTCCGCCCAAATTTCGATACTGAGAGTTAACTGGACATACACGTTTCAGGGTTCCCTGTATACAAAACAAGGACTTTTAGAAAAAGATCCGTGTGTATCTGGGTATGCTAACTCAAAAAACGAAGAGTTCGTAAAATATTAAACTTGGTATTTAAGTTTGATATCTTCCAAAAATGCGACAAGAAGATTTTCAAGAAAGTCTGCCAACCCCAAACTATCCATTCATGAAAAAATTGGTTTTCTCTCTAACGGTTTTGATTAAAATACCATGTATTAAAGGTATTTTTGAATTGTGTGGTGATAGCATCTGAAGACCTCTTTATTCCGGATGAATACTACCGAACTTTGCAAAGCTAGTAAACCAGAGGACGTGATGGACAAAGCTTACTTCACTAAATGCTTGATGTACACATTCTTTGCGTGGAGTTGACAATTGTTACTTTCTCTACACATACTATGTACATAATATATAGAGAAGGTATTGTACTCTACACAAACATTCGATACCGAAATTTCACCGGAAAAAAATGTTTTAGGATCTCCTGTATCCAAAAAAAGCATTTTCAGAATAAGATCCATGTGTGTGTGTGTGCGTGCGTGCGTGTGTCTGTGTGCGTGCATGCGTGCGTGTGTGTGTCTGTCTGTGTGCGTGCGTGCGTGTGTGTGCGTCTATGTGCGTGCGTGTGTGTGCGTGCGTGCGTGTGTGTCTGTGTGCGTGCGTGCGCGTGTGTGTGCGCGCGTGCCTGCGTGTGTGTGTGTGTGTGTGTGTGTGTGTGTGTCCGTTGCCTGTGAACACGATAACACAAAAACGAAAAGTCCCTAAAATACCAAACTTGATATTTAAGTTTAGTATCTTTCAGGGATGCGACACGAAGATTTTGAGATAAATTCCCCCAACCCAAACTACCCTTTACATGGAACTTTTTTAAAAAATGTTTATTTTCTTAAAAATGGCTACAAATATTTTCATTAAAATATCGTATATTAAAGATATTTACCTGACAAATGAAATGCATATCTTGAATTTTCGGGGAATGCCCTATGAGGACTACTTTATTCTGGATCAATTTTACAGGATTTTGCATACTTACTAAACCGTAAGAGATGGAGAAAAACTTACCACACAAAAAGGGTACAGCGCTTTAAAACACACAATTTATGTAATATACATTTTTTCGTGGAGTGATCGTTTTTTAAATATTCCTTCTTTTTGATTTCATACTTGAAAAACATACTTTTCTAATACAGGAACTTGTCAACTCCTGTCCATACAAACAAAGAAACTTCAGTTACATAGGAACCAGCTTTTGACTTTAACCTATGATACTCCCTTATTTCGCTTTTACTTACAAGGAAGCAACTAATAAAACTATGTCTGCTAATTTTTTCGATTAGCATGAAGTAAATAGAAGCAAAAGTTTTTAACAATAATTTGTTGCAGAGATGTAGAGAAAGTCATGTGAATGGAACACATCAGATTTTTTATTCAGGTGTTCTTAAAACCTGTATTTTTGATGAAATGTGATACTTTCTCCAGCTATATATACAAAGAAAGTAATAAATAACTAGTAAACTTTACTTCAGACAGGATTTGGAATGTAAGTGCCTTTTTTTAGTACATAACGAAACTTCTTTATTACACCCTAAACTTTCATTTTGTTAAAAAAGGAAAATTGCTTTAATTCTTTCCATAAACTGTAATTACTAGAAGGGCCCAGGTTTTTTAAAAGACAAGTAATAAAAACGAAAGGAATTGCTTGTTTTATGACATAATTCCGCCGAAAACACACAACAGCAGCTGAAGACTTCTGCCCTTGAAACATTCCAGGTGATGATGTGAAGAAATGACAAAGGAATGTTAAGACTAATTTAGGACGGATCTATAAAAAACAGACGGGCATCTGCGCATGGGCGGACGCGGCGAGCATTCTTTGATTTTAAGATACATAAACAAAGAAGCAGAAAAAAAAAAAGAAAAGCGAAGGGCATAAAAAACAAGAGAATTAATTACCAGTTTTTTACCTGTACCCCTCTTTCTTCAACTTTAGCGGAATATATTCACAAGACGTGACTCGGCAGCGCTATACAATGGAATACGGAATCAACGCGAGTTTTAAATCTTTTACGAGACCTCTGACAAAAGACTATATTCCTTTATTCATGAAGAATTTCCATGCTAATCAGATACGTACCTTAGAGTGAACAATTCGTGACTTATAAACACTCAAATCTCAAGCTGCACTATCTTTTCAACCAAAAACGTTTGCTGAAAATACTTTCCACATAAATAACGTCATAAAATCTAAAATTACTTAATTAAACGTCTTCCTTGCAAAGAAAATTGCACCGGAGTCCTCTAGAAAACAACGATAATATCTGTTGTGTTGCAACACAATACCTCCTCTACCCATTCTGCAATAAATTATTCTTAAAAATGCGTATTACTTACTCTGGCACGTATGTAAAACGCACACAGTAAAAATTCGATATCGAAATTACACTGCAAATATTTGTTTTTAGACCCCCTGATTCTAAAAAATAATATTTCTATGACCAAGCGTAATTGAGTAGTTTACGAGCTCATTTCAGATCGCAAACTTGATTTTTACGGAATCCACGCGTAAAGAAGTGCAGCAAGTGTAAAGCAATTTTATTCCAACTTTACGCCCGCCAAAATAATTCACGATATTAGTGTGTATACATCAGTTATTGCAGGCTGTGACAAACCAATATTATTGTATTTTGAGAATCATGAATTATGAATTATAAATCAAATTTACTATCTGTCCTAACGCTGTGAAATAAATAATGAACTATAACCCTTGGTAAATGGCTCAAACTTAACCTCAAATTTATTTCATCTTTGGCTGTTTTTTCTTTTAATATCAGAATATTCTCGTAGGTAAAACTTTGTACAATACTCGAACGTTTTTTTTTATTATTATTTTATTTTTTTTTATTCCCACGTGGTTGTGAAACTCGACTGCGTCTCGTTTCATAATATTCCCCCTCGAATCAAAATCCATAACTTTACGCTCTTACATAATCAATAACTATTTCAAAAAAGTGTGTGTGTCTGGACAGAATAACTCAAAACCAAAAATATGTTAAATATCAAACTTGGTGTTTAAGCTTAGTATCTCCCAAGGATGCGACACAAAAGCTTAGAAGAATAGAAAAAAGTATGTCAAACTAACCTTACATGGAAAATTTTTCGAAAAATGTTTATTTTCTCAAAAATAGTTATAACGATTTTACTTAAAGTACCACATATTAAAGATATTTATATTGCAAATTACATGTGTATCTTCACATTCCTGGAATAACTTCTGAAGAACCCTTCATTCTGGATGCAGTTTGCTGACATTTGCATAAGTGGTAAACGTAAGAAATAAACAAAAGCTTACTCCACAAAGAAAATGTAAATCTTATTAAAACACACAATCTATGGTATTTGCATTTTTGTTGTAGGGTTCATTTTTTTCCGAGATATTCCTTGTTATTGGTTTCAAAATTAAACTACCCTACACAACTTTTCTCAGATGGGTACATTTCTTTTCATCTCTCATTTGTTTTACTGGCAGTGCAAAGCGAACCGAACTTCAGTTGTTGACATACTGACCATATTTTAAAAGATGTGACTATCATTTTAGGCTAGTGAATTCCCTTAATTCCCTTCTATTTACAAGGAAGCAAGTAATAAGACCATTTCTGTCAATGCTTATCTGGATTAGCTGAAATAGAAGGAAAGCTTTTGTAAAAATATTTAGTTGAAGTATAAGTAGAGAAGGTCATGTGAATGCAACTCATTGGATTTTTGTTATGAAGCACAGTAATATTTGGAAATCTTAGGGTATAATTTTCGTCCATTTTACAGGAGAGCCAAAAAACTAAACTGAATATCCTAAAGGTTACAAATCTGAAACAGTTAATTTTCAAAATCTAGATGAATATTGCAAAATACTTTAATTTATTGAAAGGAGGAAAAGGTTGATAAAAATGACTTGTTCACTTTTACCGTGAGACCATCCATTTATACTTCCACTTTCTAAGGAGGATAAAAGAATAAAATTCCCCATAATCAGCCGGGAATCGAACCCAGAACCTGTGGATTCAGAAGCCAGATCCGATAATGAATAGATATTTTACCACATATTAGTTTTAGCTAAGAGCGGATTCGCTCAGGAAGGGGAAATGTCTAAGGGCTTTCCTCGAACAAAAGAATACACATAGAATTCTGGTTTCTAATTTCATTCAAAGCGCAGGTTCGAACTTGAAATTGCGGGCGGGTCCTGCAGAGGCTGCAATTTGAGATCGTTTGTGCTAAGATGATGATGTGCTCCAAAATGGGGTTGGGTTCCTCCTGGGCCAGAATGGTTCTTGTTAACACCAGCCCCAGAACAAAAATTTCCCTCTTGTTGCATGTGGGACCGAAGACCAGCTGCGACTGTGAGGGTGGGGCTAGAGGCCCTCATTATGGGGAGCAGTTTGAGCCAAACCTTCTGCTTCTCAAAGAAAACTCTTGGGGTGGTAAAACAACTTTCAGACAAACAGTGAAGTAACACGCTTTTACATTCACTGTCGTTACCCATTTGAGAACACTACTGGAAAATTTAAACAAATACCAAAGGATAGATAGATTATGTGCCAAAAAATCTGATGTGTTCAATTGATATGAAATTCTCTAGATGTTCAATCAATAACCTTCTTACAAAACATTCTTCTTTATACACCACTAAACATTAGCACAATGTTCTTATTACTTAGTTCCTTACAATTAGAAGGAAACACATTAAGCTAAAACAATACTCAAATGTTATAAAAGTTGTCATAATTAATTCCACGAATATTTTGATCTGAATTAAAGATTTGAAGCTTTCTCGGTTTTAATTATTACAGATGACTTCACGGGATAGTAACCGAGTTAGATTGGAATCAGAGAAATCCAAGCTTTCGACCATCTTCAGGGAAGACGAACACTACAGGGTCAAGATGGTCGAAAGCTTGGATTTCTCGATTACTATCTAACTCGGTTACTATCCCGTGAAGACATCTGTATTTTCATCTTGTCGATAATTTTTCACGATGGGAGTGAATTGTCCTAAGAGATGAAAACACGAGTTGTATTTGATAAGACAATAGACTATTATAATATAATATAGGAAGGTTATCATTGTAATACTTACATTAGTTCTCAAATGCTACATGACGACCATCTTTATTTACCGAATGTATTTTTACTTTCTCTACACCTACTATGTACATAGTGTATAGAGAAAATGAATGTCGAGTAACTTTAAGCTGACTGCAGACCCCCGAGATCGTTTGAGTTTCATTTCACCAATTTCATTCATCGTCCGATATGACCAACCTGGTTAATGGACGTTAAACTACAAATAAATAAATAAATAAAAACCGTTAGCGCTATTTTTGAGAAAATAAACATTTTCGCAACTTTTTCCATGTAAAGGATAGTTTACGTAGGGGGGGGGGATTTTCTTGAAAATCTTCGTGTCGAATACTTGGAAGATACTAAATTTAAATCCCATCTTTGACATTTAACTGACTTTTTGCTTATGCGTTATATTGTCCATACACATACATCCATCCATCCATCCATCCATCCATCCATCCATCCATCCATCCATCCCATCCATCACATCCATCCCATCCATCCATCCATCCATCCATCCATCCACCCATCCATCCATCCATCCATCCATCCATCCATCCATCCACCCACCCATCCATCCATCCATCCATCCATCCATCATTCCATCCATCCATCCATCCATCCATCCACTGCTCTTTTTCTATAAATGCTTTGGACTCAGAGAATCTCAAAATATATCGTTCTGGTGAAATCTCGATATCGAATTTTTAGGTGGAATACAATACCTTCTCGTTCCACTATATATATATATATATACATTGTACATACATGCTAGAGAAATTAAAGATGTAGATCTCTTTAAAACAATAAATTTGTCATATAACAATGTTTTTCTACGACAGAGCGTAATTGAGTATTTATTTACGAGGGCATTTCAAATCCCAAACTTGATTTTTACGGAATCCACGCGCAAAGAAGTGCAGCAAGCATAAATTAATTTTGTTCCAACTTTACGCTCGCCAAAATAATTCACGATATTCGTTTGTAAATACATCACTGATCAACAGGCACCACTTCACAAATTTCTCATATTGTGTGCCTGATAAGCTTTTTTGGATTTCATTCTGCTTCTTTCGGAGCTCTAAGGATATCATAATTCTCACGGAACACCAATAATATTGGTTTGTCACGGCCTGCTATAACCGTACCGACATCGCGCCCAACAATGTGAAATAAATAACCAACTATAACCCTTGGTGAATGGCTCAAACTTAACCTCAAATTTATTTCATCTTTCGTTGCTTTTCTTTTAATATCAGAAAATTCTCGTAGAAAAAACATTGTATGATACGCGAACGTAAAGTTTCTTTTTGGTTCTAGACTGTGTCTTGTTTTACAATATTCTCGCTCGAGTCAAAAACCGTAACTTTACGCTCTTACATCATAAATAACTATTTTGTGGAGTTAACCGTTTCCGAGATATTTTTTATTATTTGCTTTCAGATTTAAATAAGTTAAAACGTTGCTCATACGAGCACTTGTCAACTTCTGACACGCAACAATTACAAAGAAACCCGTTTTAAAAGATTTGACTATCACTTTTGCCTAGTGTATTCCCTTATTGCTTGCAAGGAAGCAAGTACATTCCTGCTAACGGTTATGTCGATTAACACCAAGTAGATAGAAGAATAAGAATAGTGTGTTACAGAGAAGCGGAAAAAATCATGTGAATGTTTTTAACAATAGTGCGTAAAGTTACAACTTTCGTGTTATAAAACTTTACTTTACGCTCTATCGTGAATAAA
This sequence comes from Hymenopus coronatus, assembly GCA_030762935.1. NCBI lineage: Eukaryota > Metazoa > Arthropoda > Insecta > Mantodea > Hymenopodidae > Hymenopus > Hymenopus coronatus. Next base: position 147,731,130 of record CM060890.1, read on the forward strand.
AATCGAGTAAGTGAGTAAACATATTTAGGCGCAGTTTTCGAAATCAAGCGAGGTATGTGGTGCGAAGTGGTGGAAACTGAGACGTTAAAACAAGAAAGCGAGTAAGAAATACAGTAGATTACCTCACCCAGGGTAGTTTACCTAGCTACCGCTGGCTTTCTGTAATTATCTGCGTTCCTCCGCAGTCAACTGTTTCTTGTTATTAAACTTTATGTAGACATAGTGCGGCTATGCGCTCGCTCTTGTTTTAGGACAACAAACATTCAATTCTGAGCTTGTTTTAATTAATTTTAAAGGCCATATCTTTTAATTAAATCTCTTTCTGTTTTCTTAAACATATCTTTGTGGCTCCCTAGTGAGTAATCTGACGAGGTCACGGCGTCTATACAAATGTTCAGGTCATCCAATAAGACAGACCAATATCGATACCATAGGACATTCTCTATTGTGATTTAGATACAAGATACAATATTTGCTTTATCTTAAAATATAAAACTGATGCAATATTTATCACCGTGAAGTAATATTAATATCTGAAATGTTTGTTTACACGTTACTAATAGCCTTCATTTTTCCGTTACTACGTGTTTTTACTTTCTCTACACGTACTATCTACATAGTGTATAGAGAAGGTATTACACTCCACCCAAAAATTCGATACCGAGATTTCACCGGAAATATATGTTTAAGGGTCCCCTATATAAAAAAAAAAGTATTTTCAGAAAAAAAAATCCGTGTGTTTGTGAACACGATAACTGAAAAACGAAAAGCCGGTAAAATACTAAACTTGGTATTTAAGTTCAGTATCTTCCAGAGATGCGACACGAAGATTTTGAGAAAAATCTCCCCACCTCAAACTACCCTTTACATGGAAAATTTTTGAAAATTTTGATTTTCTCAAAAATGGTTCTATCGATTTTGATTAAAATATTGTATATTAAATACATTTATCCGACAAATAAAATGTATATCTTGAATTTTCGGAGAATAGCCTTTGAAGACTACTTTATTCTGGACTACTTTTACGGAATTTTGCATAATGGACGCATCAGATTTTTTATTTTTGTTGACACAGGGATATTGTATTTCCAGTGAAATCTCGGAATCGAATTATTAGGTGGAATGTGCCCAGGGTTTCAGTTTCAACTGGGAATGCATAGCGAACAGCACCTGAACCAGTTTCGACTGGCAGTTCTTAGGGTGCAGCAGTGGCGTACATTTATTTGTAAACAGATTTTTATTTGTAATCATAGTGTATTGAAGTCAATGTAATTGTGTAAATATATATTGAAATGAAATTGCGTGTACAGGTCTTATTAATAGTGATCAGATCCAACAATCTGATGCTTTACATTCACATTATTTTCTCTACCTATTTTACAACAAACTATTCTTGCAAGACTTCTTTTAATTACTTTATGCTTACAGATAAACATTAGTTAGAAGTGGTATTCTACGTGGTTGCTTGTAGGTGTAAGGGGAATAAGCGAATATATTAAGTTAAAGTTTTCTATGATGTAAGAGCGTAAAGTTGTGGTTCGAGCGGGAATATTGTGAAACGAGACGCAGTCAAGAATCAAAAAGAAACTTTACGCTCGCGTATTTACAATGTTTTTTCTAGGAGAATTTTCTGATACTAAAAGAGAAGCAACGAAAGGTGAAATAAATTTGAGGTTAAGTTTGAGCCGTTCATCAAGGGCTATAGTTGGTTATTTATTTCGTATTGCTGGAGGCGATGACGGTACGGTTATGGCAGGCCGTGACAAACCAATATTATTGTTGTTCTGTGAGAATTATGATATCCTTAGAGCTGCGGAAGAATATTTGTCACTTATTGACGTTGAACATAACATTATATCGTGCACGACTAATTTTAATTGTTTGTCTGTTGATCAGTGATGTATGCACACTAATATCGTGAATTATTTTGGTGAGCGTAAAGTTGGAACAAAATTACTTTACGCTTGCTCCACTTCTTTGAGCGTGGATTCCGTAAAAATCAAGTTTGCGATCTGAAATGAGCTCGTAAACTACTCAATTACGCTCGGTCGTAGGAAAACATATTTGTATTGATAACATTGAAGTTTAGTTAGTAGATGTTTTTCTCTCACGCACAATATACAATGTAATGAATACATAAGATGGATGACCTTGTGATGCGAAGATGATTGAATTTGGATTACTATCAGATGTACGACTTCAGGCTAATTCTATCATTATAAATCCGTGAAACTTGAGAGCGAGCGAGTGAGAATCAATAGAGGTAGAGAGCGAGTTTGTGAAACTCCGACCAGAATATACCTAGCTTCCTTCTGTAGGGTCGACCCGGGTTGGTCGGCTCTGGAAATTATAGGGCAGGCAGGCAGGAACCAGCAGGTGGTTACAGGGTGTGCCTCAAAACAAACTCAAATATATGTAAGTGGCAATGGGACAAAATAATACTTGTGTTCCGGCCATTCATTAACAATTTTACATGCGTTCATTACTGAAAAATCTGATGTGTTACACTCACCTGACTTTCTCTAGCTACTCTATTAACTTCTTACAAAAGATAGTTCTTCTTTCAACAACATGCTAATCGAGATAAACTGTAGCAGAATTGTATTACTTAGTTCCTTATAAGTAGAATGGAACTAATGGTATACACTAGGCTAAAGTGATAGTCAAATGTTCTTAAAGCTATTGTTATTGTTATTTGCTTGGCCAGGAGTAGAACAAAAGAAAAACGGACACTCCTGTCTGAGAAAATATAAGTACTTCACAACTGAAACCAATAACAAGGAATACCTCGAAAACGGTAAGCTCCACGAAAAAAATGTATATGGCATAACTTGTGTATTTTAACAAGATCTAATTTTTTTTATAATAAGTTTTTGTTTATCTCTTACGGTTTATTAATTGGCCAAATTAAGTAAAGTTCATCCAGAATAAACAGGTCTTTAGAAACTATTCCCAGAAAATTCAAGATATACATTGTATTTGTGATAGAAATGGCTTTCATATGTGATATTTTGATCAAAATCGTTAGAGCCATTTTTAAGAAAAACAAAATATTCAAAAAAATTCTCATATAAAGGGTAGTTTGGGTTTGGGAGGATTTTTCTCAAAATTTTTTTGTCGGATCCCTGGAAGCTACCAAACTTAAATACCAGGTTTGTATTTTACCGACTTTTCCTTTTTGAGTTATCGTGTTCACAGACACACGGACTTTTTTCTAAAATGCTTTTATTGGATACAGAGGCCCTAAAACATATCTTTCCGGTGAAATCTCGTTATCGAATTTTTGGGTGAAGTGTACTGCACATAGTACGTGTAGAGAAAGCAAAAAGTAAAAATGCACATCAGCATAAATGGTAGAAAACTAGTAATTTAATTAAAATTCTGATGTGTTGCACTAGTTTCTAAAACTAGTCTTGTTTTCTGCTCTTGTTAATCGATTACACACTTAAACATGTTATAGCAGACATAAGAAGAACAATAGTGATAGTCAGATTTATAAATATTTGATGTGGTGGAGCCATTTGGCTTTCTATTATTTAAAAGTTGTATGTCATGACTTTCTCTAGTTGATCCATATGTAAACTATTGTTACAAGATAAACATTAGCAGACTTCGTCTTATTACTTGCTTCCTTGTAAGAAGAAGGGAAATACACTAGACAAACCGACAGTCAAATGTTTTAAAATGTGGTTGAAATTTCTTTGTTTGTACGATTCCCGTATGAGAAAAGTACGTGAATTTTAAACCTGAAATATCTGCCCGCCGGGGTAGCGTGATAGCTTGTCTGCTTCACATTCAACAGGTCGTGGGTTCGAATCTCGCTTAGGGGCCAGCCCAAGTGAAAGAATGTATATGACACAAATTGTGTGTTTTAAGGAGCTTTACGTTTGCTGTGTTGTAAGTTTTTACTTATCTCTTAAGGTTTGCATGTTATACAGCAACATTCATGCAATATAAAAAGGCTTTCAGCGGCCATACGCAGAAAATTCTATGTATACATGGAAACATCTTTGACACGGTAGTTTAATCAAAATTATTAAAGCCATTTTTGAGAAAATTAACATTTTCGAAAATATTTGCACGAAGGGAGGCGGATATTTTCTTGAAAATCTTCGTGTTGCATCTTTGGAAGAAACTCAACATAAATACCATGTTATTTCATTTTTGAGCTATGCTGTACACAGACAAACACAGCTAGACAGGTAAATACGGACATTTTTTTGGATTCATGGGGCCTTAGAACATATATTTCCGGTGAAATCTCGGTATGAAATTTTTGGGTGCTATACAATTCCTACACCAGATGTAGTAAGTGAAGAGAAAGTAAAAACGAGAAAATCAGTGATTGAGTATTTTCCTTCAAATTTAAAAAACGTGATTTTGGGATATCGTTAGTCAGAACTTGGAGGCGTTAGCAACACACCATTGTTGGTAATGAAGGAAACTGTTGTTTGTTGTTCTCCCACGCGAGTGCGTGCGTGTCCACCAGTGTCAAATAACTACTTCTGCTTGTAGTGTTGGACCAATGAGATTCAATATTTATAATCTTCCATTTACTCTAATGCTCTGTGTTCCCATCGCAAATACTTGCATTATTTTACTACGTGGTAAGTAAACATCTCGGACTGCGGAATGAGGAGTGTCTTTTGTTTGTTCTACCTTCTTCTGTTTATTTTTTGTGCCTGCTAAAAGGTTAATAGTTGTCGACGGTCTTTTTTCTTTTGCCTTCGTTTATAAAGATTTCTTTTTTGTCTCTCGTCAGCGCTGAGAAGATCCTGTTCTACCTGCGCAGCTTTCACAGGGTGGGTCTTCACAACTGACCCGACCTTTTGCTCAATTTCCTTTCTGTAGCAATTCCGTCCGACAGCTTTCATACATTATACGAGCACCATCTACATGATTTGTGTTAACAATAACGAACGTTACCAACACAAAACTTTATAAAGTTACATTCACAATGAAATGTAAGCACAGACGCAACGTAAGAGCAAGAGTTTGGCCTCATATTATTTAATGTAGGCATTCACATAGAAACATGCAATGCAACGCAAGAGTTTGCAAACTCCAAACTTTATCCTTGCCTTGCATGCATTCTTTTTCACTGTGAAGGCCATATTGCCCTGTATACTACTGTAATAAATTAGTGTGCTACGTACGATATTCATTGTCCACACATGTAGTTAACACCTTGTCCTTTCGTCTGTACTTGTCACATTTTCCAACCGGACTGGTATCTTCAAGAAAATAAAAGTTGCCATGACTTTTGCCCTAACCCTCGTATGACAATATTTAGGATAGGATAAAACTTTATGCATTACACGTGGCCTATTAGACTATTATTAGAACACTCGTGTACTAAACATCGCACACACAAATAATAGTCTATTTAAGCCACTTATAAATAATCCCAAGTGCCCGCATGTGGGATTTGTGGTAGACGAAGTAGCGTCTGGGCGGGTTTTCTCCGGTTTCCCTCGCCACCCGTTCCTCCATCCAATCATCAATTTCGCTGACATTTCATATGATCCAGTTCCGCATGTTCATGCCTGGCTCCGGGCCGACCCCTCGTAACAGGTTCTCTATTGTATGGTTTCGTGCACCCCTAGGCTAAGTCCTATAATTACGGGTAGGGTAAGCCGACTAGGAAATAATATAAATAAGTATTTCTATATTTTTCTAAGCACTTATTGAACGTCCCTGGTTCTAGTAGTGGAGTAAATAAATACACTCACAAGAGTGTGCATCAATATTCCTAAAATGTGAGGACGACCTAACTTACTCGAGTGCAGGTTCGCTTCTTTTGTTCCGCCTCCCCACAGCCGTACCCCTCACACAAAAGCTGTATTTAGTACCTGCGGATGGCCACTTCACATCAACATAATGAGTGTTTCTGAGAGAGAGATCTCCACAAAAATGTAGGGTACAAAATACAGGTCACGTTACCTGTGAATAGTGATTAGGACTGCTGATTAATGAGTCAAAATATACCAGGCGCACAATTGGGGCCCAAAAAAATTATAGGGCAGTCTGGAATGTTGGAAATCTACCTTAGACATAGGTTATTTTCTATAATTTCCACTTATTTTCACATTTTCCAGCATAAACGCCGCCTGACTTTAAAATTCTGACGTGTTCGTCCCTCAAAAAACTGCATTTTACGGAGAAATTTGATTATCATAAATTTTAATTAGAAGGAAGTATAGAAAACATTGTTACGTGTTATGCTTACACAACTTTTTCTATCTATTATAGATTATTACTTTATCTGCCGGCGCCGTGGGCGAGTGGTTAGACCGCCTAGGGTTCGATCCCAAGCCCCTGCATGTGAGATTCGTGGTGAGCAGGTTTTCTCCGGATCCTCCAGTTTCCACGCCACTCATTCCACCAATTGCTTCATCATCATCACGTTTCCTATCATCCATTTCGCTTACATTTCATATCGTCCTTTTCCTCACACCCATGCCTGGTTACGGGCCACGTTCTCCATTCTGTGGTTTCGTGCCGTTGGCTCCCCGACAGTCTTCTGACCCCTAGACATCCACTTGTAAGTCCCAGGGGAGCGGCAGTCCTACATATCATCCATTTCCTCACACTCATGTCTGGCTACGGGCCGACCACTTGTTCCAGGTTCTCCATTCTGTTGTTTCGTGCCGTTGGCTCCCCGACAGACTTCTGACCTCTAGGCATCCACTTGTAAGTCCCAGGGGAGCGGCAGTCCTACATATCATCCATTTCCTCACACTCATGTCTGGCTACGGGCCGACCACTTGTTCCAGGTTCTCCATTCTGTTGTTTCGTGCCCCACACTACCAGCGTGTATATATCAGTCATATACTCTTTGGTCGAATACTAACGTTTTTCTCTAGTAGATGAAGAGAAGCAATACCAAGCTCACTTAATAGAAAGAAGAATGAAGAAAATTACGCAGCAAGAGAAGTCATGAGCAATAGCACGGGTGTTTTCATCTTGTCGATAATTCACGAGCGGATTGAATTGACGAGTTGTGTTTGATAAGACAAATAGACTATTATAATATATAGGAAGAGAGATTTTTCATTGTAATGCTTACATTAGTTCACAAATGGTACATGACGACCGTCTTTATTTACACAAGGTTTTTTTTCTTTCTTCACTGTCTCCTCTGAATTATATGACCGACCGTGTCTACACCCAATGTACGAATATCGACAGCAACAATAGAAATAGGGAACAATTATTTTATTTCAGCTTTTAATAACTAATACATGAAATGGAAACAATAGTTATTTATTTTACAAGTGGATAAACATAGAGTTAATGATTTTACAACAGATAGTATTAATTAAATAAGAAATAAGGCATTGAATTGCGGCGTTCTTATAGTTATAAAATATGGTAGGCTATGTATTAACACTAGTTTTGTTTTTATTGTCGCTAGTTTCAAATTGATTAAGTTTGCGAGGAACGTTGAGAACGTTAATATATCGGTTCCAAATGATATATCAAATGAAGAAAAAGTAGCAGTTGAGGCTTTATTACTGTGGACTTCACGGAAATTTCATGAAAAAGAGTTAAAAGGTTATAGAAAATTAGTAGTTATCAACCATTTATGTATTTACTTTATCCCACTGAATGCCGGAGCACGAGGGAACTTTGTTTACTTTATCCCATCCGTTGCTCTAATAACTATCACGTGCAAGTTTCCTTATGTGAGTGTCTATTGCAAGTATTTGTAGCATAAACGTTATTTTATTTGAGCTTATTGCACTCATCTCATACATAATACATGCAAATAATGATTATTTTCACTACATTTTTGAACAAAATGCATTATAAACTGGATAATACTTTAAATAAGCATTGTAACTGAATTAATTGAAAGTGCAATTGTGGAAAAGTGAAGGTTTGCTGCCTGATTTGTCACCTTGTTAGCAATAACTAAGACAGGAGATAAAACAAACGAACATCAGGTGCGACAACATTTCAAAGAAATGAACATCAGCTGCGATAAGATGATTCCACAAAATCGCTCCAGTCAGATGACCGCGATTGGTTGAAATTGCCTAATCTCAGACTTTCCATCGGCACTTTAATATGGAGTTGAATTGTCAACTATATTCTTCTGGTTGAATACTAGCGTTTCTCTCTTAGAGAAGAGAAGCGAAGCCAAGCTTTGCTAATATAAAGAAAGAATGAAGAAAATTACGGGGCATGAGAAGTCAGAAGGAACATCATTATTATCTGGACACGATGAGGTAAAGAAGTAAGAATCCCTTGTGCTGTAAACGTCACCAAGTTAATTGCTCTGCCTTATCTTGCAACAGGCTGTTTAGATATTCAGAGCTACAAGATGAGATAGACCTTAATTGGAGGTAAATGTCGGCATTTAAGACTACCGCATTTCCGGTTTTTAAACATCCCTGCAGCATTTATTACAAATTATCTTGGATACATGTAATTATAGGGGAAAAAGTCCAAGTAACAAAAACCAATGTCGTTCATAATTCCGAAAGAAAAAAAAATCTGATGTGTTCCATTCACATGACTTTCTCTACATTGCTGTAATTAATTATCGTTAAAAAGCATATTCTTCTATCTACTTTATGATAATCGAGATAAACTTTAGTAGAAACTTGCTTTCTTGTAAGTAGAAGGAATACGTAGGTTAAAACGATAGTCAAATCTTTTAAAAGCTGGTTGCCATGAGGTTGAATTCCATTTTTATGCAGGGCCAGGAGTTTACAACTTTCCGTATGAAAAAATCTTTAATTATTTTCAATCTGAAACAAATAACAAGGAATATCTTAGAAATGGTAAATTCTGCGAAAACAACATATATGACATACATTGTAAGTTTTTACCTGATCTACATTTTTTGTCTATTTCTTACGGTTTAACAGTTACGGAAAATTCAGAAAAATTCGCTCAGAATAAAGAGGGATTTAGAGGCTATTCCCAAAACATTCAAGTTATATATTTTATTTGCCATATAAATATCTTTAATATACGGTATTTTATTCATAATCATTAGAGCCATTTTTGAAAACATCAAAATTTTCGTAATTTTTTTCCATATAAAGAACATCCCTGAAAGAAAGGTATTATGTTCCTTAGTTCATACATAGTAAATAAGAGAGGAGGTATTGCATTTCATTCAAATATTCAATACCATTCACTAGAAATACACGTTTTAGGGTAAGCTGAATCCCTCTCCCTCCCTCTTTGCTCATTTGTGCATTTAAAAAAAAAAAAACAATAAGTTCTTTGGTAGTAGAAAAGTTTATCATCCGCATTGAGAAACCGGTACCACGTGACAATAAATACCTTGATAGCAATGACGATCACGTTGAGAAATAGAGTAAGGTAGTGTAACTTTGTAAATAAAGTTTTGTGTTGATAACTTTCGATATTGTTTAGTTATGATAAATCGTCTGTTACTCTCTGAATGACCCTTGTATATATTGCCGGCACACAACTTGTGGAATCGTGACCCTGACCGCCAACCCAGCTACGGAGCCTAGCTTATCGGAGTTTGTGCTATGATACTTTGCTTACATAAAGTCACAGTGAGCAAACTTTGTACAGTCTGTACCCGCATATGTTTGTATTCAAAGTGGACAGTGAGTAGTGTTCATTTTATTTTTTAACGATGGCTCCTACGTTTTCAAAGTTAAGTGGCAAGGTATTACTTAGTCAGAGCAGAGAAATAATTGCAAATATCCTTGACTTCATGAAACAAGAGGTAGAGATGAAGGAAGAAAATGTATGTTCCCCGAGCTCTTCAAAAGCCTGTAGAAAGTGAATGAAAGAGTAGCCAAGGCAACTGATATTTCACTGAGTTCCGTTTCCAGGGTTCTCAAAGATAAGAAAATAAGAAAAATAAAACTTAATATATCACTTTTAAATTAAAAGATGTAGAACAGTTATGTCGCCAGCGAATTGCAGAAATTGGCAGGCCACAGTGGGAAAATATATGTCGTCATGCTGAGAACATTGAAAATCATTAGAAAGAATTGTAGAAAATCAAAAAGAAAGAATTCTAATGCAGGATAAAGGTGCAGAAAGAAGCGATAACGTTGATGATGACAATGACGTGAGCGAAGGCGAAGGACTGTCAGGTGTGGAAGAATTGGAGGCAGACGATTGACATTGTTTATATAGTAGGCCATTTGTGTAGATATGAATATAACACATGTTTATCAGTGCAGGTGACAGACATGAATCGACTGGTGAACTGCTTATCTGAAAGTACAACTCGCTTCCTAGCTCTCATGATTTTCACATGTCCAGATCGGTTATATACAAATCTTAATGAGAGCTAGGAAGCGAGTTGTATATGCTGTTACTAGATAAGCAGCTCAATGTTTTGCTTGCTGTGACTGTGAGTAAACAAAGTAACCATATCGCAAACTTAAAGTAGGCTGGGCTCGACAGCTGGGTGGCGGGCGGGGTCACTATTCCACAAGTTTTGCGCCCGCTATACCTCCTGCATCTTCTATAGTTGGGTGCTGGGGAAAATAAAATTAATAATCTGATAACGTTTTTATTCGCAGCTAATTGTGCTATTTTTATCTTTGCAGGAAGAAGCCAGAATGGAAGGAAGACGAGAGATTCCGGAAGTAGCATGCTAACTACTCGGTGGTAGTGACGTCCAACATCCGGTTTAAGTTTCCCCCAATGAACACGTGATATAAGCGCGCCCGTTATTTCACAGGCGCGCTGCTCACCCTTCTTTTGTTTTACTTTTTGTTTTTTAATTCTCACCTCCCTGGTTTTCGCTCGCTTTGGTGGAACAAAAAGCAGTGATGCACTGTTAACAAGATGAAAACCATTCCGAACCACATTACAACCACTGCGCACACCATGAAGATTCTCTTCCTCATATTCACCCTCATTTCCTTCGCGGCTTTGGAAGGTAAGTGATATAGTCTTATGGTGATATTTGAAATTCCAAACTAATATTGTTAGATTTTTAAATGTATATCACACGTGTAATATAATAGAAATAAGTTACAGTACAAATTTCATTCATTTTGGCTCAATAGTTTGGAAGTTATAGTCAAATTTATTCATGTTTTTGTCACGCCTCAAAAAAAAAGTTCCTTACGACAAAAAAAAAAATTAAAAATGTTGTCTAATATTTAACCTTAGTTTCACAATACTACATTTGTTATTTTAAATTCCCCTAAGTTTCCCTGAGTCTCTTTTGGTTTAGACTCATGAATGAATCTGCTTTTTTTTTTTTTTTTTTTTTTTTTTTTTTTGTCATAATATAATTTTTGTGCTTGAAAACTGAAAACATTTATTTGAATTCATCTGACGGTAAAACAATTTGTATTTATTGTCTCTCTATGAATATGTATAGTAAACTTTATTTGTGTAACAGAAAATCTGCTCCACAATGAGCATTTTACAGGAAGGAAAATGTTGAAAATATCAATAGCCAGAAAGCAAGGAAAGATTTGAATTCATGGCTCACATTAAAATCCGTTGGTAGGTTGGATCCAGCCTTCTTGTTCCTCTTCTCTGCTATTATATTTTCTGTCCTTTTCTTCTTGCATTACTGCTTTTCTTCTGCACAACTTCGTTTTTTATTTTGCCTGGTGCGAATGAGATCTCGACGAACACAAGTTTTTCTTGCCAAATTCAGTACGCTTTCACCTCTATCCTTTGACTTAAGGCATTTAAAAATAGTGCATGGTGTCCAATTATACCCTTTTTGTATTCAGGAACGTTTAAATTATTTTATGGATTACAGTCGATTTTTTGTGATTTTTCTTAAAATTCCTGTCATATATACCACCCTTAAGTCAGTGGCTTTGGTTTGTGTTACACGCATGCGTAGTGCTGTGTTTATCTTGAATGTCCTTGCTCTGCGGTAGCCTAGCTCACGGTATAACAAGCTCTGTATGTTATTCATACACCAAAGAGTCTTTAATGTCTTAATTTTTGCTAGTACAGAATAGAACATCTGGACACTCAGCTGGACCTTTGACACGAGAATTATGTAATTAATAATTATTTTTTAAAACTAATGGTGGAAGACCGAGACGTGGCCGAGTAGTTAAGACTCATCGCCTGTCACCAAGACGATAGAATGTCCTTTGTTTTACTCCTGGCAAGCAAAACAACGAATTTCAATGAAAATCACATAGCGTCAGCTTTTAAAAGATTCAACTATCGCTTAGCACAGTGAATTCCTTTGGTTCCCTTCTACTTATAAGGAACAACCTAATATGAAGATTCTGCGCATGCTCATCTCGAGTAGAAAGAAAAATAGCCCCATCTAGAAGTTTGTTTGTATAACAGAGAATGAGACATAGTCGATTTTGTATCTGTATAAGCGTTAATAAATGTATATTCATAAGTAACAGCACGAATGTTTTCATCTTTACGATAGTTCACGAGTCCTAAGAGATGAAAACACGACTTGTATTTGATAAGACAATAGACTATTAATATAACATAGGAAGGTTATCATTGTAATACTTACATTAGTTCTCAAATGCTACATGACGACCATCTTTATTTATACAATGTTTTTCTTTCTTCACTGTCTCCTGAATTATGATATGACCGACTGTGTCTACACTCAATGTACGAATATCGATAGCAACAATAGAAATAGGAAACAATTATTTTATTTCAGCTTTTAATAACTAACACATTATATGGAAACAAACGCTATTTTATTTGAGGCTATTACATAAGAAATACAAAAAATGATTATTTTCACTCCTTTTTTTAACTAAACACATTATGAACTGGATAAAACTTAAATAAACATTGTAACTGAATTAATTGAAAGTACAATTGTGGAACTGACAGTTATTAAAAGTGAAGGTTGGCTGTCACCTTGTTACCAAGACAGGAGATTAAACAAAGGAACTAATTTTTATACGGGAATTAAGGTCATCTGTAATTAATAATTATTTTATGAAAATAATGGTGGAGGACAGAAATAAAAACGGTGACGTGATGGGGTAATTAGATCCATCGCCTGTCAGGTGGTAGCGTGTGTGCTTCACATTCAAAATGTCACGAGTTCGAATCTCGCTAAGGGTGAGTTACCCGAGCATCATTTTACCAATTTCATTCATCGTCCGATATGACCAACTAGAATTTCAAGGAAATGAACATCAGCTTCGATAAGACAATAACGCTCCAGTCAGATGACCGCGATTGCTGCAATTGGCTAATCTCGGCCGTTCCATTGGCGCTTTAATAGCTGAGCTGAATTGTGTATTTGTTACGTGGAATATTAGCTTTACCTGAAGCAAGGCGTAGAGACAGAATGACGTGTTACAAACCAAACAGTGATAATCCCATGATGACTGTTTTGTTAAATTCTCACGTTCACAAAGGAAATGTGGAACAGCTGTTTAATGCTCCCTAGGGACAAAAGTTTTTTTCTCTCTCTCTCTCTCACGTGAGTACGAGGTACAATACAAATAAAGATTGTGTCTCGCGCCCTCTGTGTGTACCCAAGCAGGTAGACAGAGATGATCATTGTTAGAGACAGCCTTCCATTCATAAAACATTTGAGTGCGCAGGCCGGTCAAGTGTCCCACATCTTCAAGTCAACCTGGAGGTGACGTTTAGCGAGCTCTTTAAGCTCCCAGAGTCTCTTCACGTCATTGTTCCGGACAAAGTCCTTTCTCATCTGCAACTCTATGAAAAATTAATCTGGGAGGCAACGGCACGGAACCGCCGAATGAAGAATCTGGAACAAGTGGTCGGTCAATAGGAGGCATGAACAAGCGAAATGGCTGATGGAGCAATTGGTTTTCACCGGTTTCTGTCGCCGCCACATTCCACCGGTGCTCCACATATCACCAGTGTCATCGCCCATGGTAGTAAAAGTGGACGTTAAACACTATCAATAAAAGAATTGGATGACGAAGGCGCCAGAGTTGGAACACTTGCGACGCCGCCCTAGGGAGATGTTGCCCAGCAAGTGTTCCCCAGGATAACGTTTTATAATGCGCGAATCATCATCCGCCGAACATCCACACCTGTGCTTCAACTATGAAAGAGATAATTAGGAAATGATGAGACAGGAAATTTCGGAGATGTATGCAACCTACCTAGCATTCTCATGGCAACCGGGGAAACTCCCAAAAAAACCAACGGTCACGAAAACCGCGGTGATCGACCTGCAACCTCCGAATTAGGCCACAGACACATTTTTTTTTATATATAAACTAATTTAATACGAAGGCCATCCAGAAAGTAACAAATGATTTCTAATAACTAAACAATAACAAAGTTATCAACACAAAACTGTATCTACAAAGTTACACTACCTTACTCTATTTCTCAACGTAATCTCCATTCTGTCAGTGCTAATGTAGTATTTTTCTACCTTTTGTTTTTTAATGTACAAAATGTTCGGAGAATATAATGTTAAAGGCAAATAACACAAGTGTATGGTGATAATGCAATGAACGAGGAAATGGCACATACTTTACGAGTAATCAAGGAAGAACATAACAGTGTGTACGATAAAGACCGGAGTGGCAGTTCATCAATCGTTATGGAGCAGTTGAAAGCAAATGTTCATAAAAGAAGTCAGAAAAACCGGTGTTTCGCTTTCGACACCGTACATGACTTTTTGGATGGAAAAGATTTCCCGGTCATGAAGACCTCAAAGTGACAGTGACATCTTGGCTCAGATGTTTAGCGGTGGAAGAGTATAACATCTGTACCACGTGACAACACATACCTTGACGATTACGTTGAGAAATAGAGTAAGGTAGTGTAACTTTGAAAATAAAGTTTTGTGTTGATATCTTTCGTTATTGTTTAGCTATGCCAAATCGTGTTACTTATTGGCTTGCCCAGAAAGGTGGGAGAGCTAAAAGTTAAGCGTAAAACACACAGGTTAGTCGCACTATTTAAAGCTTATACTGGTTTAAATGCACGTTAGAAAGTGGTTAGAAAACCCAACATACTACGGACGAAACGAACATCTGTATAAAATTAAGGCTAGAAGGTACAGAACCGACGTAGGAAAGTTTTCTTTTGTTAACAGTATCATTGAAGAATAGAATGACTTGCCTGTAGCAGCCTTTCAGGGATAATTTAAAGAGAATAAATGTTAGATAAAGTAAATATTGTGAGGTAATGAAGTATCTGTAACTATTAATGTTGATAGTGACTGTTTATAAACATGCTGTAACTGCTATACTGAACAATAAGTAGTTAGATATTCCATGTATATATAGTATGTTAGTTGTATTAACATTATTAACTGTAAGATTATTATTGTAAGTGAATTTATACATTTAACTCTGCCACAGGGCAACACTCAATTACATAATATATACATACATACACACATACATACATACATACATACATACATACACACATACATACACACATACATATATACATACACACATGCATACACACATACATACACACATACATACACACATGCATACACACATGCATACATACATACATACATACATACATACATACATACATACATACATACATACATACGTACACACGTACATACAAACAGACATATATATATATATTACTTTATAGTATTTCAACTGTTTCCGTCGCGTCAGCTCAGGTTGGTATTATGCAAAAGTATATTTGAAGTTTGTTAAAGTGGATTGTATTGCGTAATGAAAGAGAATGGAACGAGAGCTCATTGTGAAGGTGATATTCTTCTGGAATACTAATTCCTTATAATTCCGTAACGAACGCAATTAGTGACCAGGAGAGCAGTTGTCTTTTTGTGCCCCGCAGCGCTGGTAGAGGAAGAGAAGAGCATTCTCAAGATGCTGGTCCAAGATAAAAAGCGAGTCTACGGTTCGTTAAATTGGAAAGTCATGTAAGGTGAACGTGGGCAGATTGGCATCTCATTGCAAGTTGTCTGTCATACGTGAAACTCCTTTATTACGCGACGAATTACGTGACTTCACTGGATAAATAAAATACAGCGAGAGATTCAGATTCCATTACCGATAATGCTTCACGTGTGATTTATTTCTGTAAACAACAAAGGTTTTCTTATCTGAACTTGGGAATTATCACAGCTTTCAACTGTTTTCATATTGTGTTTCAGATGTGAAAATAATCGCTATAAGGTTGTTGTAGAGAATGTCGCACGAAAAACCGGATACGAGAACACAATACTCGCCTGCCAATTACGTACGAATTGGTTTTTACTTTCTCTACACGTACTATGTATATAGTTTATACAGAAGGTATTGTATTGCACACAAAAATTCAATACCGAGATTTTACCAAAAATGCATGTTTTGAGACCTCCTAAATCCAAAAATGCATTTTTAGAAAAAGGTCCGTGTGTCTGTGAAGACGATGACTCAAAAACGAAAAGTCAGTAAAATACCAAACTTGATATTTAAACTTAGTATCCTCCAGAGATGTGACACGAGGTTTTTGAGAAAAATCCCCCCCCCCCAAACTACACTTTACGTGCAAAAATTTGGAAAAATTTTGTTCTCTGAAAAATGGCTCAAACGATTTTGATTAAAATGCAGTAGATATAGTGAAGATATTTATATGACAAATAAAATGTATGACCTGAAATTGTTGGGAATACGCTATAAAAACCTCTTCATTCTGAACGAGTTTTGCTGAATTTTGCGTAAGAAATAGATAAAAACTACACAAAAAATGTATATCACGTTAAAACACAATTTATATTATATGCATTTTTTTTCGTGGAATTGACCATTTCTGAGGTATTCCTTGTTATTTGTTTCCGATTTAAAATACTTAAACTTTTCTCACACCGAAAGTTGTAAACTCCTGGCCCTGCATAGAAACGGATTTCAACCACATGGCAACCAGCTTTTAAAAGATTTGACTATCGTTTTAATCTAGTGTCTTCCATTATTTCCCTTCTACTTACAGGAAGCAAGTAATTCAGACAATTTCTGCTAATGTTTATCTCGATTATCATAAAGTAGATAGAAGAATATGTTTTTAAAAAATTATTTGTACAGTGATGTAGAGAAAGTCGTGTGAAAGGGCACATAAGATGTTTTGTTTTACATTCTCAATAGGAACTATGTACATGGTATATAGAGAAGGTATAGAATTCCACTCAAAATTTCGATACCAAGATTTCAGCTGAAATGTATGTTTTGAAACCCCTTAATCCAAAAATAAATTTAAAAAAAGGTTTAGTGTGTTTGTCTCTGACTGTGTGTGCGCGCGCGCGTGCGTGTATGTGTCTGTACTTATAGTGTTTTACGCCCGCCTTTTCTACAAACGGCACATTAGGCAATGACGCTGATAAGACATGGAATGAAGATGGAGTACCGGTAGAATGTGATGGCGGGGGAAACCGGAGAAAACCCACTCCTGTGCCGCTTTGTCCACTACAAATCCCACGTACGGTCATTTGGGATCGACCCGGTCCGCCTAGGATGTGCGTGTCTGTATTTGTATGTCTGTGGAAAGCATATCTCAAAAAAGAAGATTTTCAAGAAAATTCCCCCACAACAAGCTACATTCTACATGTAAACATTTTTGAAAATGCTGGCCTTCACAAAATGGCTTTAAGAATTTTGATTAAAATATCGTACATTAAGGATATTTACGTCACAAATAATATTTTCCGGGATAACCTCTGAAGTCCTCTTTAATGTGAATGAGTTTTGCAGATTTTTGCATAATGGTTAAACAGATGGTCAAAAAACTTACTGCACAAAAAATGTAGATGTCGCTAAAACACATAGTTTATGTTATCTGTTTTTGCTTGTAGAATTTTTAGAGATATTCATTGTTATTAGTTTCCAATTTAAGGATACCCATCTGTGAAGTTTGATAAAAAAGTGCAAAAAACTTTTTTTTGCCTAATTAAATACTGTAATGCTTGCAGCTCAATTTGCTATTATTTTATTACCTTGCGGCGCTTTAAACCGCATCAGGGACGATGTGGATGTGGTACTTTAAACTTTCCACTATGGTGAAAAATTGATAAAAATCCGAAATTTGGTTTTCACCAATAACATTTGGCCTTAAATATGTCTATTTCAAGTTAAAAATACAAATTGTTGCAGGACTATATGAAATTCTAAACTTACAAAGAAACAGTGTTAAAACCTATTTTCTCGTGTTTTTATTTTTCAGCGCTTTCAGAACTTCAAATTATCCCACACGATGCAGTTTTCAAAACATAAGTTTTAAAATGTTTATGCTTGGATAAAAATAGTACAAAAGAAAATTGGTGAGATGATTTGTTTTTCTAATATCTTATGTTCCCTCTAATTACAAGAATGGCAGTAATAACACCACCTCTGTTATGTTCCCTCTAATTACAAGAATGACAGTAATAAGATCAACTGTGTTATGTTCCCTCTAATTACAAGAATGGCGGTAATAACACCACCTCTGTTATGTTCCCTCTAATTACAAGAATGGCAGTAATAAGATCAACTCTGTTATGTTCCCTCTAATTACAAGAATGACAGTAATAAGATCAACTGTGTTATGTTCCCTCTAATTACAAGAATGGCAGTAATAAGATCAACTCTGTTATGTTCCCTCTAATTACAAGAATGGCAGTAATAAGATCAACTCTGTTATGTTCCCTCTAATTACAAGAATGACAGTAATAAGATCAACTGTGTTATGTTCCCTCTAATTACAAGAATGGCAGTAATAAGATCAACTCTGTTATGTTCCCTCTAATTACAAGAATGACAGTAATAAGACCAACTCTGGTATGTTCCCTCTAATTACAAGAATGGCAGTAATAAGACCAACTCTGTTATGTTCCCTCTAATTACAAGAATGGCAGTAATAAGATCAACTCTGTTATGCTCCCTCTAATTACAAGAATGGCAGTAATAACACCAACTCTGTTATGTTCCCTCTAATTACAAGAATGACAGTAATAAGATCAACTCTGTTATGTTCCCTCTAATTACAAGAATGGCAGTAATAAGACCAACTCTGTTATATTCCCTCTAATTACAAGAATGGCAGTAATAAGACCAACTCTGGTATGTTCCCTCTAATTACAAGAATGGCAGTAATAAGACCAACTCTGTTATGTTCCCTCTAATTACAAGAATGGCAGTAATAAGACCAACTCTATTATGTTCCCTCTAATTACAAGAATGGCAGTAATAACACCAACTCTGTTATGTTCCCTCTAATTACAAGAATGGCAGTAATAAGATCAACTCTGTTATGTTCCCTCTAATTACAAGAATGGCAGTAATAACACCAACTCTGTTATGTTCCCTATAATTACAAGAATGACAGTAATAAGATCAACTCTGTTATGTTCCCTCTAATTACAAGAATGGCAGTAATAAGACCAACTCTGTTATGTTCCCTCTAATTACAAGAATGGCAGTAATAACACCAACTCTGTTATGTTCCCTCTAATTACAAGAATGACAGTAATAAGACCAACTCTGTTATGTTCCCTCTAATTACAAGAATGGCAGTAATAAGACCAACTCTGTTATGTTCCCTCTAATTACAAGAATGGCAGTAATAACACCAACTCTGTTATGTTCCCTCTAATTACAAGAATGACAGTAATAAGACCAACTCTGTTATGTTCCCTCTAATTACAAGAATGACAGTAATAAGATCAACTCTGTTATGTTCCCTCTAATTACAAGAATGGCAGTAATAACACCAACTCTGTTATGTTCCCTATAATTACAAGAATGGCAGTAATAACACCAACTCTGTTATGTTCCCTCTAATTACAAGAATGGCAGTAATAACACCAACTGTGTTATGTTCCCTCTAATTACAAGAATGGCAGTAATAAGACCAACTGTGTTATGTTCCCTCTAATTACAAGAATGGCAGTAATAAGATCAACTGTGTTATGTTCCCTCTAATTACAAGAATGGCAGTAATAAGACCAACTCTGTTATGTTCCCTCTAATTACAAGAATGGCAGTAATAAGACCAACTCTATTATGCACATCTCGATTAGTATGAAGCAGATAAAATAATAAGAATAGTCTGCATATGGAACAGCTAGAGAAAGCTATGTGAATGTAGCACAGTTTTTATTTCTCAGAAAATAAAGTCCCCTGTTAAGACTGGGAATCAATTAAATACTTGTTTATGATTTAAGAGCGTAAAGATCTGGTTTTTGATTCCAGCGGGAGTCAAAAAGAAACTTTACAATGTTTCTGATATTAAGAGAAAGCAACGAAAGATGAAATAAATTTGAGGTTAAGTTTGAGCCATTCACCAAGGGTTATAGTTGGTTATTTACGTATTTGCCATTGCTGGAGGCGATGACGGTACGGTTATAGCAGGACGTGACAAACCAATATTATTGTTGTTCTGTGAGAATTATGATATCCTTAGAGCTGTGAAAGAATATTTGTCACTTGAACATAACGTTATATCGTGCACGTCTAATTTTAATTGTTTGTCTGTTGATCAGTGATGTACACACTAATATCGTGAGTTGTTTTGTGAGCGTAAAGTTGGAACAAAATTACTTTACGCTTGCTGCACTTCTTTGCGCGTGGATTCCGTAAAAATCAAGTTTGCAATCTGAAATGAGCTCGTAAACTGTTCAATTACGCTCGGTCGTAGAAAACAATCTTTATATTACCTATCAGCTAGTTTTGTGTGTACGCTGTTCTCATTTAACATTAAAGACTTAATCTACTCTACAATTAATTCGAAACATTAAGGCATCGCAAAAAGAAAACAAATATAACGATAAATAAACACGTATGACAACACGGTGTGCTTCGATGTTTTTATTATTATTATTATTATTATTTTCACTACAGTATTCCGAAATTGAATCTTCTCTTGCCTATTTTTATTGTGCGAGTTGATATGATAAACATTCGTGAGCCATAACTTTTTATGACCGCCAGGAAGAAAAAGTCTTGAAGACAAGAGTGAGCAGTCTTTTGTGGCGCCGAAAAGCAAGAAGAGGTCAAATGTGTTCGTCATCAAAACGAAACTTGAGGAAACTGGCGCGCTATTCATGTGCTGGGTACCCCTCGCTGTGCACAAAAGGTGCCGTAACAGCGGGGAACCCAGAACCACGCCTCTTGGGGTTCCATCCTGCAAGTGTTCGCGGCGGAAGAAAACGTCGTTCAAAGTTTGTGTAGAAAGAAATATCTTATGTATTCCATTTACTTGACTTTCTCTACATCTGTGTAACAAGTTATTGTTAGTAAGCTTATTCCTCTATCTAGTTCATGCTAATCGAGATAAATATAAGTAGAGATTGTCGTATTACTTAGTTCCTTATATCTAGAAGAGATATAAGGGAATAAATTAGGTTAAACCGACAATCAAATGTTATAAAATGTGGTTGCTATTGGATTGAAATCCGTTTTTTTTGCGTGGCCAGGAGTTGACAAGTTCCCCGCATGAGAACAGTTTCTGAAAATATTTTAAAACTGAAAGCAATAACAAGGAATATCTCGAAAACGGTCAACTCCACGAAGAATATGTATATGATATAAGTTGTGTGTTTTAAGGGGCTCTACATTTTTGAGCTGAACTGCCCACAGACACACACACACACACACACACACACACAAAAACCCTTTTCCAAAAATTGGATGTGTTTCATTCACAGTACTTTCTCTATAACTCTGTAATACATTATTGCTAATAATCTTATTCCTCTATCTGCTTTGCCTTCTCTTAGGCTAAACCGATAGTCAAATGTTTTTAAATGTGGTTGCTATGGGATTGAAATCCGTTTTTTTTTTTTTTTTTGTGTGGCCAGCAGTTGACAAGTTCGCGTTTGAGAAAAGTGTTTTGACACTAAAACCAATAACAAGGAAATCTCAAAAACGCAAGTGTTCAAGATAAACGTATATTACATATATTATGTATTTTAACGAGATTTACATTTTTTGTATTGTAAGTTTTTCTCTAGCTTGTAACGGGAGTTTCTTTTATACGTTGTTGGCGTTTTTCACCTCAACGTGAGTGCTTATGTGCGGCGTACCTAAGTGCCACTTCGAATCAACTCCACTACACTCACGTACCTGGTACTGAAGCTCTTCTTGGATGGGTTGCCACGGCGTTGCTCAGTCTTGCATGATCATTGACTCTCTCCGGCGTGGATTTGGCAAGTGGAAGGAGTTGTAGGAGTGATCTTGTAATTGTGAAGAAAACACTTGTGAACTTTTACTGTTATTTATTCAATAAGGAGATTCCAAAACAAGCACTTTGCTGTACACTGTTATTCTGCTGACTGGTACTCTCACCACTCACTCACACGTACTCTCAAATACACTGTTTCTTTTCTTCTCATAACAATCTTACTTCGCGGACAGAGTTTTACAGTTGCACGTCATTACTTCGCAAACAGAGTTTTTTTTACAAAACGACCTTGCCTCTCGCGGGCAAATTCTTGGCAAACAGCGTTGTCTCTCACGGGCAACTTCTTAGCAAAACGACCACGATGTGTCGAACCCTAATTCTTTTATACCAAAACAGTATCATGGTGGCTTCTTCCTGATAGGTTAGAAAGTCCGCCAAAAAGTGACCATAAACCATTGCGAATCTCCCTGAGCACGTGCTAATAACCACGTGATATTACGAATATAAAGCAGAAGTCCCCTCGTGGGTTTTAAACCGGAGTGCCCCTGTGTAAGGAAATCGTACGTCACTTACACAAAAGAGGCAACTTCTCACCCCTCTCTCCAGTCTGGCGTCAGGATTCTGTGTAGCTGACTTCTTGGTTCCTATGTATACAATTTAATAAATGTTAACTTTCTTTACTTATATACATCTAGATACTTAATAGAATGATTGGCATTATTACGACGAGGCTAATTAACAGTCTCAAGCTCTTACGATTTAACCGTTATACAAAAGTCTGCAAAATTCATCCAGGATAAAGAAGTCTTGAGCGCATATTCCCAGAAAAATCAAGATATACATTTTATTTGTGATGTAAATATATTTAATATACGGCAGTTTAATCAACATTCGTTAGAAAAACAAAATGTTAAAAAAGTTTTCCTTACAAAAAGTGGGGGATTTTTGTGTCGCATCCTTGGAGATACTAAACTTAAATACCAAGTTTGGTATTTAACGTTATTTTCCTTTTGGAGATATGCTGTCCTCAAACAATCGAGAAAAACATTAACAAAAATTACTGTATTTTTTAGTTCTTAGAAAAGAGAAGGGAAATAAGGGAATGCACTACGCTAAAGTGTTAGTGAAATCTTTTACAAGCTGGTTGCCATTTGGTTGTAATTTGGTTCGCTTTGCATGGCCAGGAATATAACAAATGAAAGGCGGACTGCGAGATGCTGTTTGAGAAAAGTTTAGCTGTGCTAAAATTGAGATTTATATTTGTGTGTAGTAAGTTTTTGTCTGTCTCTTGACAGTTATATAAAAGTCATCCACAATGAAAACGATATTCCCAGAAATTTCCAGACATTAAGACATCATTTGTCAAAATAATTTAAATATATGGTAGATATTTTGCAAATCTCTACATCTCTGCAACAAATTATTGTTAAAAAGATTATGCTTCTATTTACTTTATGCTAATCGAGAAAAATTATCAGAAATAATCTTATTGCTTGCTTCCTTGTAAGTAGAAGCGAAATAAGGGAGTACCATAGGCTAAAGTGATAGTCAAAAGCTGATTGCTATGTCACTGAAGTTCCTTTTTTTGTATGGACTCGAGTTGACAAATTCCTGTATGAGAAAAGTATAAGTATTTTTAAAGCTGAAACCAATAACAAGCAATATCTCAAAAAGATCAGCTCCATGAAAAAAATGTATATGACATAAATTGTGTGTTTTAACGTGCTCTACATTTTTTGTGTGGCAAGTTTTTGTCCATTTCTTACGGTTTAGCAGTTATGTAAAATTCCGTAAAATTCATCCAGAATAAAGTAGGTTTCAGAGGCTATTCCCAGAAAATTCAAGATATACATTTTATTTGTTGGGTAAATATCTTTAATATTATTATTAATATTTTTATAAAAATTGTTAGAGCTATTTTTGAAAATATCAATTTTTTCGAAAAAAAGTTCCATGAAAAGGGTAGTTTGGGGTGGGTTTTTTTTTCTCAAAATCTTCGTGTCGCATCCCTGGAAGATACTAAAATTAAATACCAAGTTTGGTATTTTACCGACTTTTCGTAATCAGGCACACACACACACACACACACACACACACACATTTTTGTGAAAGTGCTTTTTTTGGATACAGGTGACCTAAAACATATTTCCGGTGAAATCTCGGTAACGAATTTTTGGGTGGAGTGCAATACCTTCTCTACACACTATGTACATGGTACGTGTAGAGAAAGTAATAAAAATGGTTGAGAGTCACTTTCGAGAATTTCATAATTATCAAAAATGTTTCCGTATGAAGAGTGTGTTGGTTGAGGAATTTTCCTCAAAATCTTCATGTCGCAACCTTGGAAAATGCTGAATTATCCTCTTCACACCCTCACATACGAACCTTTTTCTAAAAATATTTTTGTATGTATGTGTGTGTTTGAGAGAGGACCCTAAAAATTGTATTTCCAGTGAAATATGGATATCGAATGTTTGAGGAATGTAACATCCTCCCTGCCTATTTGACATGTACTAAATAGAGAAATGCATCAATGCGCAGAGGATCGCTGGTTTGAGCCCCGCCTTGTGAGTTGTGATGTGTTTCTAAATTTGTGTTCTAAGACATTCTCCCTTAAGGCCAATCAGGCCCCATTTGAAGGCTACTATGTGTGTAAAAAAGAAAAGAAAGTAAAAATGAATATTCTAGATTCAGGGGGCACTAAAACATGTATTGCCAGTGTGATCTCGCATTGATTTTTTGGGATAAATGCATATTCTTTCCTATCTACGTACTAATACTACGAGGGTCGGCTGATAAGTCCCGGGCCTCACACAGATATGGCGCCACTAGGTCAGTTAGACGGTAGTATCGTATAGCTTAACTCTAGACTAGCTTGTATCCATAGTTACATGTCAATAGCTTGTTTAGTTTTCCAATGACAGCATTTTAAACAAGACAACTTGGAGGATTTGGAAAAACGAGCACCTCCATTTGAAAGGCTTAACACCTAAAAAAATCAAGGAGGAAATGATCTCTACATTGAAAGATTCTGCCCCTTCATATTTAATGATTAAAAGGTGGATTGTAGAGTTTACGAGCACTAGTGATGAGCCTCGCTCTGGACGCCCTGTAGAAGTGACAACTCCAGAGATCATTGAAAAAATTCATCGTTTAGTACTGGAAGACCGCAGATTAAAGTTGTTTGAGATAGCAGAGGCTGTAAACATATCAAAAGAACGTGCAGATAATATTTTAAGTAATGGTTTGGGCTTTCACAAGGTCTGTGCAAGATGGGTGCCGCGTTGCAAAGAAAAACTGTTTCTGTTAAGAATTTGACGCTCAACCGTAAAAATCCCAGTGAATTTTTGAGACGGCTTGTTACCGTGGATGAAACTTGGATACTTCACTACACTCCAGAAAGTAAATCACAATCAAAACAGTGGATTGCGGCAGGTAAACTAACTCCACAAAAGGCAAAATCAATTTTGTCAGCTAACAAGGTTATGTTGAGTGTTTTCTGGGATGCACAGGGAATTATTTTTATGATTATTCGGAAAAGGGTAAAAGTATCACTGGTGACTACAACGCAAGCTTACTGCAACGTTTGAGTAATGAGGTAAAAAGAAAAGACAATACCTCATTTGACAACAAAACGGAAAACAAAAAACAAACTAAAACCAACAAAAAATATCTTGTGTCATTACGACAATGGTCCGGCCCATCGTTCGGCCATTGCAATGAAAAAAACGTGCGAATTAAAGTTGGAATTACTTGAACATCCAACCTACTCGCCAGATCTAGCACCCAGTGACTACCACCTGTTCCCAAACCTCAAACAATTTCTTGGAGGACGCAGATTTCACAGCAACGAGGTCATTGATGCGGTAAACAGCTATTTTGAGGACCTTGATAAATCGCACTACAGAGGTGGTTTAATTAAATTAGGTCACCGATATGACAAATGTCAATCTGGAGATTATGTTGAGAAATAAAGCAAGCATTTTTTTTAAAATGCTGTTTTCCCTGATAGGCCCGGAACTTATCAGCGAAGGTAAACAGGCTTTGTTTTGGACCCTAAAACATGTATTGCCAGTGAAATGCAGCACCTTCTCCAGTTACATACTAAAACAAATGAACTTCTATGTGTGTGTGTTGTTAGCTGCGAATTTACGTCACAAGTGTTAGTTTGCAGGGAATACTCACTAGTGAGGGTATAATGGCGAGGACCGCCCCTTTCGTGTTTTGTGGACGAGTGATTGATGTTTCGGAGGGTCTGTGTTAACTGAGGCCCTTCTGGAAACCCAGCTGGTCGGGGACGACCTTGAGGGGTGATCTTTGGGAAGACAGAGAAGTTATCACCTGTCATCGGATGCCTGAGATGACGTGAAACACAACCAGAGAGAAGTACATTCCTACACCCAGTTTATCCATTATGTCAAGTCTATAAACATCTATTCCACGCCCAACGCCATTCTGTTCAATACATCTATTGTTCTTTCAGTCTTGTTCCTTAATAGCCCAGCCTTCTTTGTTACGTTGGTAGAAGTGTTCTTGAGAAACCAGGTGTAGTAACTTTACCTGATCATCTCCCATCGTACATTTAGACTTGGCGAGTAAATCTGATGTGCTTTATGCACATGACTTTCTCTACATCTCTATAGCAAATGATTGTTAATATGCTTATTCTTCTATCTGCTTCATGATAATCCAGATGAACATTAACAGAAACGGTCTTCCTTTATAAGAAGAAGGGAAAAAAGAGAACACACTACGATAACAGGCAGTCAAATATTTTAAAATGTAGTTGCTGTAGTATAGAGATCCGTTTCTTTGCTTGGCCAGGTGTAACCGTATGAGAAAAGTATACGTATTTTAAAACTGAAATCAATAACAAGGAATATCTAAATAAAAATTCAGAATAAAGATGTCTAGAGAGACTATTCTCAGAAAATTCAAGATATGCATTTTATTTGTTATGTAAATATCTTCAACATTTTAATCAAAATCTTTTGAGCCATTTTTGAGAAAATCAAGATTTACGATGTTTTTCCATGTAAAGAGTAGTTGGGGTGGGGGGATGTTCTTTAAAATCTTCGTGTCGCACCCTTGGAAGATACCAAACCCAATTACCAAGTTTGAGCTATGCTGTCCACAGACACAGACACATACATAGGCAATTTTCTAAAAATGTTTTTTTCTTTTTTTTTTCTTTTGGATGCAGGTTCATAAAAAATGTATTTTTCGGTTGCACCAAATGTTTGAGTGCAGTATAATACCTTCTCTATATACTATGAACTACACAGTACGTATAGAGAAAGTAAAAAACGTGTAAATCTCTTAAAACATACAATTTATTTCATATACATTTTTTGTTGTAGAGTTAACTGTTTCCAGATAAACCTTGTTGTTAATTTCCTACCTAAACTTTTCTCAAGCGGGAAGTCAATTTTCGTTTCGTATATCTTTTGTTTTATTCGTGGACTTGCAAAACAGAACCGAATTCTAATTGTTTCATATAGCAACCAAGTATTAAAATATTTTCCTGTCGCTTTATTCTAGTATGTTCCGTTATTTCGCTTTACTTACGGAAGCAAGTAATATGACACTTTCTGTGTTCTGAAAGTGCTCTCATATACGAGGGCCATCCAGAAAGTGACGGACGATTTGACATAACTAAACAAAAACGAAAGTTATCAACACAAAACGTTATTTACAAGTTACACTACCTTACTCTATTTCTCAACGTAATCGTTATTGCTATCAAGGTATTTATTGTCACGTGGTACCAGTTTTTCAATACCAATGTTATACTGAAATAAAATGAAATAAAATAATTGTTCCATATTTCTATTGTTGCTATCGATATTCGTACATTGGGTGTAGACACGGTCGGCCATATCATATTTCAGAAGGCAGTGAAGAAAAAAAGAACATTGTGTAAATAAAGATGGTCGTCATGTACCATTTGAGAACTAATGTAAGTATTACAATGATAACCTTCCTATGTTATATTATAATGGTCCATTGCACTGAAGATGAAAACATTTCTGCTATTAGTATTTCAAATCGCCTGTCGCTGTGTGTATGGCCCTCGTATTTCCGATGAAATCTCGGCTTCAAGGTTTTGGATGGAATGTAATACTTCTCTTACTTACTTTGCATAGTAGAGAATGTGAACTTGTCGTTAAGGTAGCAAGAGTGAAAAGTTAGCTGAGGAAGTTAGAATTTCCTGCCAAGGGTTCTTATTACACATTCGGGATGAATGGCGGTAGTTAAGGAAACAGTCTTGAGGAGCCCGCCACATGGAGGGGGGGGGGGATGGCCGCAAGCGGTGGCGGGATGTTTGTCCCGACACACAGCAACCTTCCTTCATAACGAGTCACATACCCAGGAAGTTTGCTTACGGCGTCTTTGTGAACAAAATACCTGCAGGATGTTGCACCTTCACTTTTATTCTCTGTCGATACAAGGCAGCGTCTTCTTTAAAGAACCCCAAGTGTTCCAGGTATGCTAGTAGTACACTTGGGGACATAAATGGTGCAGTATAATTACGGGCCATTCACATGGAAAATCAACCGTAGACGTAACGTAGACATAGAAGCTTGCACCCAATATATGTATAGGCTCATTCACGATGGTTACATTGATGTTGGCGTAGACATAACCGTGGTACGTTAACATAAAAGGTTGCAAACGCCAAGCTTTTGCGTCAAAGTTAACGTGCGACGTAGGAATCAACCAATGAGAACCACTGCTCAATGTGTTATTAAAATGGTTTCGCTTGATGATTCTCTCTCATTTCTCTTAGTAGATTATGAAAATCTCCTCCGTTAATTCTTCTTTGATTAGGTAGATGAGTCCACCATCGTCTGCGACGTCACAAACGTTCATTAAAACACCAAGAAAATATGCTAGTCTAGTTTGCTGCCATACTCTCGTCTCTGCCAGCCATTTTAGTTTGCTATTCACTCGCAAGGCGCAGTTCACTTGTTTTAATTTCTGATTGGTTATTGTCTATGTTTACGTTAGTCATTGAGATGCTCATGGTGCTTTTAATTCTGCGTCTATATTATATGCCAGTTCGTCTAAGGTTAATTAAGTCCTCAAGAGTCGTGAGATTTAACTTGACAGTCTAGAAAAGAAAGAAACAGAAACACCTACCCTCTCGTTGTCTCTCTCTTTATGCTGACGGATGTATTTACATTGCGCATGCAGCCATTTAACAGACAATACAGAGTTGGGAGAGTGTGTGCTTTCTAAGAATTTACACAGAGCAGGTAGACAAGGACAGAACCAAATCGGACAAGTTACATTTCATAGAGTATAATAGTTAAACAAGTAGATTTGGTCCGGGATCACGAAACTCTCGGATTGAGGTTCGGTACACACAGAGTATAACTATGACGTGATGGAGTAGACCTGCGTGGTCTCTACACCACTATCTAGCATTGCTCACTGCCTGGCCTCGTTCAGTTGCTGCTAGTAGATGATGACTACAGCTTGGTACGGGGTCACGTTATTGCCGGCTTGAGGTTCGGTACACACAGAGTATAACTATGACGTGATGGAGTAGCCTGGCGTGGTCTCTACACCATTATCTAGCATTGCTCACTGCATGGCCTCGTTCAGTTGCTGCTAGTAGACGATAACTACAGCTTGGTCCAGAGACAGGAAATTGCCGGCTTGAGGTTCGGTACACACAGAGTATAACTATGACGTGATGGAGTACGCTTGTGTGGTCTCTACACCATTATCTAGCATTGCTCACTGCCTGGTCTCGTTCAGTTGCTGCTAGTAGATGATGACTACAGCTTGGTCCAGGGACAGGAAATTGCCGGCTTGAGGTTCGGTACACACAGAGTATAACTATGACGTGATGGAGTGGGCTTGCGTGGTCTCTACAACACTATCTAGCATTGCTCACTGCCTGGTCTCGTTCAGTTTCTGCTAGTAGATAAACCAGTGAACACTGAAACAGCGTCAGATTAAAAAATGTCGAAAATACGAAAGTGTAGATGTTCGACACTGAACAAACTTGTGGATGAGTTAATATTTATTTATGATGTAAGAGCGTAAGGTTATGGTTTTTGATTCGAGCGAGAATATTGTGAAACGAGACGCAGTCGACACTTAAAATGAAACTTTACGCTCGCGTATCATACAATGTTTTTGTACGAGAACTTTCTGATATTAAAAGAAAAGCAACAAAGATGAAATAAATTTGAGGTTAAGTTTGAGCGTTTCACCAAGAGTTATAGTTAGTTATTTATTTCGCATTGCTGCGCGCGATGACGGTACGGTTATAGCAGGCCGTGACAAACCAATATTATTGTTGTTCTGTGAGAATTATGACATCCTTAGAGCTGCGAAAGAATATTTGTAACTTGTTGACGTTGAACATAACATTATATCGTGCGCGACTAATTTTAATTGTTTGTTGATCAGTGATGTATACACACTAATATCGTGAATTATTTTGGCGAGCGTAAGGTTGAAACAAAATTACTTTACGCTTGCTGCACTTCTTTGCGCGTGGATTCCGTAAAAATCAAGTTTGCGATCTGAAATGAGCTCGTAAACTACTCAGGTTTTAGAAAAACATATTTTGAGTGACAGGAGGAGAGCCTTTGCTTCGAATATTGCAATGAATTCTGAGTCAGTTTAGTTGATTTATGTTCATTGTCTTTTAACGCTCTGAACATTATTATCCTGAGTTTTTTGTATCAAGTTTTTACTTTTGTTTGTAAAAATAAAAGTTGTTTTTATTTACTAACCATATTATAAAACAATTGCTTTACTGTGGGGGGTTATGAATTAGAGCGATTTATAGGTCAATACTGGCAATAAGCTACTTTTGGAACAAATTATACCTCCCCATTACCTTCTCTTTCAACCATTGACTGCTCTTTGTGTTCGTAACCCAAAATCGAGCTTTAGTTATAAGTTTACATCCTGCAGGATAAACAATTTTTATTAAGATATAAAGAAAACATTCATGCTACCACAAACATTTATTACATTCTCTATCAGTACATTACAGTTAAAGGTTTGTATTTCACCGAATTATTTGAAACCGAAATTTGCCGAAAATACAAGCACTGTGGGCTCATGAATTCAATAAAAAGTGACCTCAAAGTGACAGTGACATCTTGGCTCAGATATTTAGCGGTGGAAGAGTATAACATCTGTACGACGTGACAATAAATACGTTGAGAAACAGAGTAAGGTAGTGTAACTTTGTAAATAAAGTTTTGTGTTGATAACTCTCGTTATTACAGTATACTCTGTATTATCTGGGGTAATGTGCGGGAGAAGAAGCACAAATAATCGAGAATTTAATGTTTTTAAGGTACAACATAGATATGTAAATAGACAATTATGTTTAAAAACTATTTTCAACATGTATTCTCGGTTCAAAGGTTTGTTCTATTTGTGTAGGTATCGTAGGTCCGTTTATTTCTTAAAATATCTGTGATATTAGTCTGCTTCCGAGAGGCGTTGACATTTTTACTTTACACGTGCTATTTTTAGAAATACGTCCGTGGACAGCATAGCTCAAAACAAAAGGTCGGTTAAATGCCAAACTTGGTATTTAAGTTGAGTTTCTTCCAAGGATGCGATACAAAGATTTAAAAAAAAAAAAAAAACTCCCACCTCCAACTACCCTTTACATGGAACATTTTTCGAAAATTTTAATTTTTTTCAAAGACGGCTCTAAGGATTTTGATTAAAATCTCTTATACTTATGATGTTTTGAAGACAAACGAAATGTATATCATGAATTTTCTGGGAATAGCCTCTGAAGACCTCTTCAATCTGGATGAACTATACAACTGGCAAGAGCTATACAAAAACTTGCTACAAAAAATGGAGATCCCGATAAAACCTACAATTTATGTCATTTACATGTTTTTGTTGTAGAATTAACCGTTTTCGAGATTTTCCGGATTATTAGTTTATTATTAGACCGGCTTTAAAAGGACAAGATGTTGCTTTTGTCTGTGCATTTTCTTATTTCCCTTCTATCTACCAGGAGTTAGTACTCAGACTAATTCTTCTTATATTTATCTGGATTAGAATTATGTAAAAACAGATTAATATTTGAATAAAAGATTTGTTTACCGAACAGCTAGAGGACATCATGTAAATGGAACACATCGGATTTTTTTTGTAGGGGGTGGATATACGGACAATCCGCACATGAATAAACGGGAGTGTACTGTATTTAGTTATACTAAATCGTTGATTACTTTCTGGATGGCCCCCGTGATAATCAGTCTTTATAAATATTAAAACTGTAAGATATGTGTGTGTGAGCAATATAGAGTGTACCTACATATAAGTTACTTTCTTGGGCGCTGCAGCAAATTTGGCCCCAGGCGACGCTCATTTAATTGCACATACACACGGCGCAATAAAACAACTTAAATGACGAAGGCCCATGAAAGTTGTGAGTCATCATTCCTAACGATTACCTTAATTTGACTGAAAGTCTCAGCCAGAATTTTAATGGCCTAATGAAACCCAGAACGATGCTCTCAACTTAAAATCTTGCCTCTCTGCGGCAGTAAAAAACCTTCTCTAGTTTTTATTCTTTTGTTTTCACCCCTAGAGGACCGCTTTGTGGCAAGTTAACTTCTAGCCCGATCCCTGAGTGTAAAAACACAAGTACGGCCACTTTACGGAAAATATCACTAGTGATAAACTTTCTTTGTTCTAGTGAAGTAAAAAGAAAATCATCACCACAGTTGTGCGTGTTGAATCACCTCTGTGGTTTTTCTCGATTAGCATGAAGTAGATACAAGAATACGCTGTTCAGTAATTTGTTACAGAGGTGTGGAGAAAGTTATGTGAATGGAACACATTAGATTTTTAGTATAAACAGTTGCTCTATAGAATGCCAGAAGCGTTTACCTCTCTCCGAACCTATATAGGACGTTTAAACGTAACATCTGTTCCAATAACAAAGTTAAACATAGGTTCTGTACGTGCTCGCTATGCGAAAGTTTTGTGGCTCGAGGCGAACCAGCAAAAGAGCATCTCAAGGTCAATAGCAGCCAGCGGCAGAAGCATTAATTAATTAAACTCTGAGGAGGGTTGGTGAAGTGGGGGCCACATTCCAGACAACCCCCAATGGCCAATCGGCGCTGAGAGGTGCATTTTCTTAAGGTGGGGGACGGTTTTCAAGTTTTCATTTGCCTTTCCACCAACTTTGCTTAGCGTGTATTCATTAGTTGGAGGCGAGAATATTCCCGAGATAATAACAGCTGCACATTCTTCACCAGAATATAAAACAGTTCCCGCGTAAAACCGGGTGCTTAAAAATATAGGTAACATAACATATTTTTGGGGAATTTTTCATATAAAACTTTTCTTTTTTTCTAATTTAACGTCTTTTAATCAAGTTGGTCATTTTAGAAGAATAATGAAATTTGCTGAAATGATACTGAAATGTACTCGGAGTCCAAGGAGCTTAAAGGTACTCGAAAACTCCGAAAAAGGTCTTATCCGAGTAACTCACCATAAGCAAGATTAAAACTCGCGACCTGTTGAGTGTGAGGGAGATACGCTACCCCCACACTACCCAGGCGGGCTTATAAGATGTTGTTTTCCATTCATATGATTTCTCTACCTATTCGGCAAAAAATATTCTTACAAAAGACTATTTTTCTATATACGCTATGCTGTTAGCAGAAACGATCTCAATATTTAGTTCTTTGAAGTAGAAGGGAAATAAGGAATACACCTGGCTAAAGCGATAGTCAACTCTTTTAAAATCTGGTCGCTATACTATGCATTTAAATTTCCTTCTCTTTACAGGATAGGATGAAAAAATTTGATATGTTACATTCACATAGCTTTCTCTTCATCTCTGCAACAAATTATTGTTAAAAAGCTTAAGCTTCATTTTCCTTCATGCTAATTGATAAAAAAAAAAAATAGCAGAAATAGTCTTGTTACTTGCTTCCTAATAAGTAGAAGGGAAATAAGGGAGTACCATAGGTAAAAGTGATAGTGTTTTTCCTCATTCTTTCGGTCGCATCCTTGGAAGATACTAAACTTATATACCAAGTTTGGTATTTTATCGACTTTTCGTTTTGCGTTATCAAGTTCACGGACACACACACACGGATCCTTTATGCTTTCTATGGATACAGGGGACCCTAAAGGGTCTATTTCCGGTGGAATGCAATACCTTCTCTATACACTATGTACATTGTACATGTAGAGAAATTAAAAATGAATTCGGATGTGAACAAATGAAAGACGACATTTAAATTATATGGACAAATCCTTCTTATACACTCTTTTGTTAATGAATTTTGCAATAGGTTATTTATTTGAAGTAGCGCATGTTACGTCATTTCCTAATTGTACTGTAGGTATTAATGACCTCTCAAACTCTTACAGTGCTTGTTGCCATGGCAACTAATAAATGAATTGTAAATTAACTTACGTTACCAAATATGTGTTCAGAATGATTTGCTTATTTCAAAAGCATTTAAACCAAATACTGATATAAACTTATTCCAGTCTCGACTTGAGAAACGCGATAGCATGTTGAAAATTTGAAGCAGTTAATGAGGCGAAGCTGTGTCTTGCTTTCGCTTTGAACAAAGCGTTTCTGGTTGCCGAAGGAAATGGAAAGAGATTTTATGGATTTTTACGGAAATGCGGGCAAGGTTTGAAACCGCCCACTGCAGTTATTTATGTCAGCATTATCTGAGACTTTCGTTTTCTCTATTGCACGGTCTTGTTGCCTTCTTTCTTTGTAAATCGTTTATATCCATTATTTTGGTAGACGTTTGCAGAAAGAGTTCTTTGAGATAGGTTTTCAATATGCATAAAGAGCCAACTTCAGTTTACGTATTTGGTTATATAGAACACGCAAAGACAAGCTTCCGATTTGATAACCTGTATTAATGTTTATACCAGCTGGAAGGGAACATTATTACATCCCTTCTAATTGCATTTCATAGAAGCATTGCAAACAAAAAAGTCTAATAGCATTTTTTTTTTTTTTGATCAGCCGATTTTGAAAAAATAAATGTTTTTGTTCCAAAGTGGATGCGTAGTTCCACAAGAATGTACGAATATAATAGTTTGTTACTTGTAAGATGCGTAGAGTAACATATTTCTGATATTAGTTTCGGTAGGAATTAGGGGACATCGCACAGGGTTTCGAAATAATTAATCATTTAAAAGAATTAAAGGAATATTCCGAGCATTAACTCGGCAACGTTGCGTTGAGGGCGGTCAAGTTTCTAAACCGGCTTCTGAATGTAAACACGTCGGTCGCTTGCAAACACGACGCAGGGTGGGGGATAATGAATGCAACTGGCATTCTGATACTAGCAGTGAGGCGTGTTTATGTACTGGCCCATTGCAAGTGACACCCACACATCCTGCAGCGTTGCCAGCTTGTCTGTCTCTTGTTTTTGAAAAAAACTGAATTATTCCTGTAGGAAATGGTCAGAGACAAAAATGTAAGATACAAAATGTGTTCCAAATACCGAGATGTATCATTGGTTTAAATTAATATAATGATTTCTCCTCCACCCGGTACACCAATAGTCTCTTTTAAAGATCATTTCTTATAAGGCCAAGTAGACCCTTACCTTTCGGCTTCTTACTTTGATACGCGAAGATTAAAGGTATAAATTATATAGAACCTGAGAAATATTATTCCATACTAAATAAATAAATAAAATTATAATTCGATCTATATTTAATTAAATTCTTCCTAATTAAATAAAGAAATCTTTTGATTTAATCGCACTGTAGTATTTTGCGACTATCTCATCTCCTCCTTATTGTCTCTGATTATTTTGAGAATAATTATGAGTGGCGGGGGAAACCGGAGGACCCGGAGAAAACCCGCCCCTGCGCTGCTTTGTCCACCACAAGTCTCACATGCTAAATATTCTAAATATTTCTACCGCTCAATTTTTGTGGTCACTTGGGATTGATCCCGGGCCGTCTAGGTGATAGGCGAGTAGTCTAACCACTGGGGCATGTCGCGGCCCTAACCTGTGTGTTGAAACACATTTCATTTTCCTTGTTTTTGCTTCTGTTATTCGAGAAACTACAACCAAACATCACACACGTATTGAACATTATACTGGTTTAAATCTTGCAGTCTAAATTTAGTGCTTAATTGAACATTTACCACCACAAAATCACTTAAATAAGTACACTAACCTAGGTATTGAAACATATTTTCCTTTTCTTGTTTTTGCTTCTGTTATTCGAGAAACTACAATCAAACACCACCCACGTATTGAACATTATACTGGTTTAAAACTTAAAGCTTTGCTGGTTAATTGAACATTTAACACCAGAAAATCACTTAAATAAGTATGCTAACCTATGTATTGAAACACATTCCCCTTTCCTTAGTTTTTACTTCTGCTATTCGAGAAACAACAACTAGACACCGCCCACGTATTGAACATTATACTGGTTTAAAATTTACAGTTTAATTGACTGTTTAATGGAACATTTAACAACGCAAAATCTTATTTTTGTGGACACAATTAACCCACACAAGAGTTGCTCATATATCTCCTGCTTCACCAACCACAAGGACCTTTCCAAGCTAATCTCTCTCTATATCTATGTTCGGGTTGTAGTTACTTCCTTCTTATGCAGGCTACTTGATGTATTTCCGATTCTAAATGATGTTGGACACGCAGTGCAGAACACGCATGCGCACGTACATTCCGTGACTTTCTTGCTGCACGCGAAGTTTTTTTTTTTTTTTTTTTCTCTGAGATGTTGCTCTGCCTTTGATGGACAAGGCATCGAGCTCCGCTCAACAGGTTGCCCTTTTCTTTCATCTTGCCGAAACATTTTAATGCTCGCCTCACGTTTTTATTTCTTTCATTATTCAAGTTATGACTTCTTCAGCAAGTAAATATACAGGCAACTGTTTTATGAAACAGGGTTGCCATTAAAGCGAAATGAAACCTCAGCAACAAAATATTGTGTTTTATTCCAGAGACGCTAACACGCAAATACCTTCCTTAGTTTATAGTCTATCGCATTAGCGAACAGTTGAGGCACGAAAACAGTTCCTCCCATGTAGACATTCCGCAAAAACGTTTGACATAACGTGTTGCATAAGCTGAAGGCTGAGAAGTGCATGTCATTAATTAGTATTGTCATAATGTGTGTTTTTCATAAAGTTTTGCATTCCACCCAAAAATTCGATGCCGAAATTTCGACGGAAATATATGTTTTAGGTCCCCCCTGAGTCCAAAAAAATAATTTTTAGAAAAACATCCGGCAGAGTGTGTGTTTATTGGAAGCATGGCTCAAAATCGAAAAGATCATTAAATACCAAAATAAGTATTTGTGTTTAGTATCTTCTAAGGATATGTTGGTAGCGCAACTGCTTGCTATGCGGGAGATCTGGGTTCGATTCCCGGTACCGGCGTGGGCATTTTTGGGAGACCTGGCCCGGGGCACACTCAGCCGCGTGAGGAGCTACTTGATGGAGAGATCATGAGGAACCGCATTTAGTTTAAAATGCTGTATTTTAATTATATTTACATCACAAATAAGATGAACATTTTGAATTTTTTGCAAATAGCGTCTGAAGAATTCTTCATAAAATTTTGCATAACGGTTAAACCGTAAGAGATAGACAAAAGAGTTGGCTTACCAGAAATGTATATCTCGTTAAAACACACCAGTTAGTTGTTGCAGAGTTGACCGTTTCTTGTTATTGGTTTCAATTTTAAACCACCCTACTACCATGCAAAGTGAATTGAATTGTAATTGTTTCACATAGCTACTCCAGGTCAGTTTAGCCTAGTGTATTGCCTTATTTCCCTGCTATTTACAAGAAAGCATTTCTGCTAATGTTTATCTCGATTAGCATGAAGAGGAAAAAAGAATAATCTTTTGTAAGAAAAACATGTTTTGTGGAAGAGCTAGAAAAAATTATGTGTACGCAAAAACATCTAATTTTTACTGCATGTGGAGCCACAGGTGGTGGGCACTGTTGGTTACAGTCATTTGGTATTTAATTCTTTGTTTACTACCGTGCGCTTTACGAAGGTAGTTAGATAGGTCTGGTGAATTTCCATGAAAATATGAACACATTTTATCACTGCTTCATTTTTTATAAGCTTGATTATTTAATGGACTGCATAAACAATTTCAAGAATACACACCTTACAGTTCATTGCTGACGACCGTCTGAATTGGTAAATGTGTTGAAAATGGTAAAAACTGAGTTTCGTGTTGTTATAAACATTTTCATTTGAAGTTTGGAGTGCCACAAAAACAGAATTGGATGAAGTTCATGTGGACTCTGTAACATCATTGAAGACATTTACTTTGGTTAATTACCGAAGACGAAACACGCTGTGATTATCACCCAGGAAACCACTCACAAAATCTATGATATCGTAATGCAAGATCGGCGAATAAAACTGTTCCATTCATAGAACTTTGTCTTCGTGTTCCATTCACAAACTTTTCTTATAAAAGATCATTATGTACATCGAGATAAAGATTGGTAGAGTCGTTTGCTTCCTTCAAGTGGAAGCGAAACACACCAGGCATGACAGCAGTAAACCTAGAGAGTGTCGTAGCAAAATTATCTAGAATAAAACGGTCTTCAGAGCACGTTTCCAGAAAACTCAAAATATACATTTTATTTGTGATTAAATATCTTTAATGTGCTGTATTTTAATCAAAACTGTTTCAACCATTTTTGAGAAAAACATAATTTTCAATAATTTTTCCATCTAAAGGGTAGTTTGATGTGGGAAAATTTTCTTGAAAATCTTGGTGTCGCATCCTTGCAAGATATCAAACTTAAATTCCAAGTTGGTCTCAGGGGACCTCAAAACATATTTTCGGTGAAATGTCGACATCAAATTTTTTTGCAGAGTGCAAAACGTGTAAAAATCGATTGTTGATTCTTGAGGCTGTAGAGACGAAATGTTGTTAGGAATTCCAGCTATACACTTTTCTCTTAAACATGATGGCCTTCAAACGGTATCGCTCCCCCTGCTACTGGGCAATAACCATTAGCAAACAAAAGACAACCCTGTACTGGGAGTGAGAGGCAATGCAATAAAATTGCTGTTTCGTGGAGACTATCGACTGTGCTCTCATGTCGAGATTCGCGCCTCAGTTAAGGGACGAGAAAGTGGAAGACTTGGCAGCAGCGAGGGTAGGTTTCCACCGCGTACCTCCTAATTCCATACTTTAAAGAGTTTGGCAGAAGGTTATCATGTTCTGAAAAACACTGTATGTTTAGTGTTGTTTGTTGAGACCGGCTTAAAACAAGCTATTGTAATATGTTGTTCCCAGAGTTACTTCATCAGCTAAACCCCGATGTATTGCTTGTCTGCAGATGGCTACCTGCTGGAAGACACACTGCACGCCCCCACGTCTTCCTCGTCATCCGCAGACGACGGAGAGGGAGACCTACTGCACCAGACCGTACCGCTGCCCGTGTTCCTGGAAGAGCCCACCGACTCGTACGTGATCAAGAACAAGCCGGCCACTCTCTCGTGTCGCGCTGCGCACGCGCTCCAGGTATACTTCCGGTGTAACGGTGCCCGGAAGTCGTCCACAGCCAACTCTGCCGGGGCCATGCAGCAGGACTTCGTGGACCCTCAGACGGGAGTGAGGAATGTGGAGGCGTCCATCAACATCACCCGCAACGAGGTAGAGGAGTACTTCGGCAAGGACAAGTTTAAGTGCGAGTGTATAGCCTGGTCCAGCAGAGGACAGATCAGGAGTCAGCCTGCTGCCGTCGATGTTGCCTGTGAGTATGCTCTTGTTGCTTTTTGTCAGTCAAACCCTGTGTAGGACAGCAATTAGAGTGACTAGAGACCGGAAGATCCGTGGTTCAAATCCCGGCTATGACAGTAAAGCTTTGAGTCTGACCCTACTTATCCAACTTTCCTTCACATGACCTTCGTTTAGTACTTTCTCTACCATGTGTGTATAAAAATAAAGATCTGCGATATTCACGTTCATTCTAGGTAACTTTCTCTTTTCATCCCTAAAATGTAAATAATATCTACAAAAACAAAATATTTACACTATTTCTCAGGGTACTACGAACGTCCAACTTGTAAGGAAATTTGTTCAAAGTTAGTAGTGGAGAAACATTGCATATTAGGTAAATAGAGCGCATTCTCCCGCCTGAGAAATAGCCGAGGTCACTGCGTCACTATCCGTGAATTCAAAAGTGCCAGCAGATTGTAGCGGGATCTATGCTTTGGTTTCCTTCTCCGACGTCATCAGCTCAGTGGTTGATGAAGATTCCACTCCTAATATCCCCTAACTAATTCTATCTCTGGGTACTTGTGGGTGAGATGAATATTACATAACACTGCATTTTCCCTTACTACTTGCATTTATTATTTCACAGGTTTAACGGATGGCTAGCTTGTTTCCTTACAAAAGGTATTACAATTAAATACCTTCCCACCACTTAAATCAATTATCAGGAACCTAATCAAACAATCTGCACATGGTTCTCCCACCACTTAAGCACGTGGTCATGCGCACAACACAATGTAAGAGTAACTGTGTAAGAATCAGAATCAAAGTCAAGAGACAAGAGATATGCTCTCTTATATACAGGGTGATGTCAACCTACGCGCCATAACATGTAACAGTATCTTTGATTGGTCCTTGGTAGCATCATTTCACATGTTATGAAAATATATTGTGCCAAGTTTTGCTGGCATCGCGTCCACATGACGCGTTTTGAAAAACCCAAAGCTTCCCTCTCATTCTAACTTCCTGCTTGCTTTGTCTATTTCTCGAATTCCTTGTGCTACTTGGAGGACAAGTGACTATTTTTGTTTTACTCATTTCTGTCTCTTTCCTTTTCTGTCTTACATTCTTTAGTCTAAATCCCGTGCTCCTTAGTAGGTGGTGGTTTGTGGACTGTTACCTGGAATTAAGCTACCTCGCCTTGCCTTAGTTATCTAAGGTACAACAACTCGCTTTTAAGATATTTCTACCACTAAATATTCACAATTATTTTACATTGCTTTCTATACACTTACACTGTTATATACAGTTTCCCTTTTGTATGCTTTGTGAGCATGTGGTATGTGCTCCTACAAGATGGCGGTTAGATCCCAAACCTCCACGTACTTAATGTCTGAAACGAAACATTTACAAACGTCTTTAATTCCTCGAGATTATCATTTGTGATCAGGAATGGAGAATCAGGATAAATGTGCACTTGCGTTAATGGGGACATGGCAACATTGAGTCTGGAAGTAAAGAAAATGGCAACGCTGCTAGGTGTAAAGGTTGCTTCAAGTTCAAACAATCCACGACTCTGTTGTGCCTGATTGATTTGTTTGCTG
This sequence comes from Hymenopus coronatus, assembly GCA_030762935.1. Taxonomy (NCBI): domain Eukaryota; kingdom Metazoa; phylum Arthropoda; class Insecta; order Mantodea; family Hymenopodidae; genus Hymenopus; species Hymenopus coronatus. Next base: position 147,772,514 of record CM060890.1, read on the forward strand.
TATCCACTATTGTTCACAATGCATCAATATGGTGGTTTACACTGATTTCTGAAACATCAGTTTCCAGGTGAGCGAATGGCTGCCAGAATTAGGTGACCCTTCGGACACTCAAACAGAAAGTGCATATTTACTTTTGGGAAAGATAGTAGATAGTAGAGAGGCATTGCATCGCACCCATGGCCGAGTGGTTACACAACTCACAAAAGCGGCCCGGGTTCGATCCCAGGCAACCACATGTGGGATTTGTATAAAACAAAGTGGCGCAGGGATGGGTTATCTCCAGGTTCTCCAGTTTCCCCCGCCATCGCACTCCAGTGGTGCTCCATATTCATTTTGTATCAGCAGTGACATCGCCAGCGGTACCATATGTAGTAAAAGCGGTCGTTAAACACTATAAACATGGCATCCAAAATGTCGATATTCCAATTTCAATAAAAACTCATATTTTGAGGAACCCGTTTGTATGTACCTCCCCCGATTTTACTTGTGCAAATATTCCTTCATGCAGAATTAAATGGGGATATTTTAAGTTAAAATGGTTACTGGAGAACTGACGTAAGCGTCCTTCATTTTACCACTATGTGGGTTGCGCTGACTAATATATCTCCGAACTTTCCAAAAAGCTTCCATGTAAAGGGTAGTTGGAGGTGGGAGGGGGATTTTCTTGAAAATCTTCGTGTCGCATCCTTGATGAACTTAATTTTCAGATTTAATATTTTAGTTATTTTATTATTGTTGTTGCGCCTTTAACTGTTTGGTCGTATCGTCGGCCGAGAGGTTAGACCACACGCCTCTCACCATCGCGGCCGCAAGTGGAGTTTGTGGTGGATAAAGCGGTTCCGGTTTCCCCCGCCATCTCATTCCACCGGTGTTGTATCTTCATCAGTGTTACCACCTGCGGTACCAGGATAATTAAAAGGGACGTTAAACACTGTAAGAACCTTGGGTAGTGTTGCAATTGCGTTTCTATTTCCTTCCTTAGAGTCACACTTACAATCATACTTCACCACTCTAAATGGAAATGGACGCTCTTTAACTGCTGTGTTTCTCAGCGTCCCATTCTATCCTGGGCGTGAAAGACCACTTCTTGATCAAGTTTGAGGTACGACACGGGACCAGCCTCCCTTCCGAAGGAAGGTTCTTTACGCCCGCAAAATGTCCATCGTCCTCCACCGGGTTTGAACCCGCGACCTTGAGCATAGGAAGTTAGCATGGTAACCACGGAGGGCGACAATAGTAAGAAGTAGACAAGTTCATGTGAATGCAACACATCAGATATTATTTTATTGGAAAGTTTTTACCTGCTAGGTAGAGGAATATAAAGTTACCCCACTAGCGAAATGAGATTACACGCTCTCATTAAGCGACGCATGAGGTGAGCATAATAGCGATAAGACAACGCGTTACAACTCACTTCACGGCTATCCTCTTTTTACCGCGTTTTAAACCTAATATTTGCTTTATTTCTTGTTTCATTCCCTACAGCAAACACCACTTGTTTGTTGTGTACCATACAGAATTAATAAACTGAAATGTTTTCGCTGCTTTTATTAAAGGGAAAGATACACGATGTAACATAACCTCACAGCCTTAAACAAGACATCAGCAAAAACTTCCACACCTTTAAAATACGAGGGCCATCCAGAAAGTGGCAGACGATTTGGCGTAACTAAATATAGCGAGAGCTCCAACTTTTATCTAGAGAAAAGTTGTAGTCGAGTTGTATTTAATAAGACGAATAAAATAACAGTGATTAGCCTATATGGAATATCCCATTTGTCTTGATAACATATATTCCCACCGAACACTGATAATCTTATTATAAGACGAACATTAGTTGAGAGAAAACAAATGCGCGTGGCTGTGATAATAAACATTAAAATGCAGAGCTAATGAGTTCCAATTGCTTGGAATTTTACGCGCCAATGTACTGGATTGGCCACTTCCTACGATCACGTGGCATGAAATAAATAGTCAACACAAAACTTTATTTACAAAGTTACACTACCTTACTCTGTTTCTCAACGTAATCGTCAAGGTATTTATTGTCACGTGGTACCGGTATTTCAATACAGATGTTATATTCTTCCACCGTTTAAGATATGAGCCAAGATGTTGAGGTTATCACCGGTTGCGAATTTGGTCCCCCCAAAAAGTCATGTACGGTGTTCAAAGTGAAACACGGTTTTTCTGAATTCTTTTATCAACATTTGCTTTCAACTCCTCCATAACGATTGATGAACGGTCTTTTTTCGTACACACTGTTATGTTCTTCCTTGATTACTCGTAAATTATGTGTCATTTCCTCACTCGTTGCATTATCACTATACACTTGTGTTATTTGCCTATAAAATGTAATTGGCCGAATATTTTCTGCATTCAGAAAAACGCCTAAGTTCTTTGGGTTAGAAAAGAATACCATCGCCATTGAAAAACCGGTACCACGTGACAATAAATACCTTGATAGCAATGACGGTTACATTGAGAAACAGAGTAAGGTAGTGTAACTTTGTAAGTAAAGTTTTGTGTTGATAACTTTCGATATTGTTTAGTTGTGTCAAATCATCTGATACTTTCTGGATGACCTTCCTATAAACACGTTTTCACTTTCTCTACACGTACTATGTATATAGTATAAAGAGAAGGTATTGTATTCCACCCAAAAATTCGATACTTCAATTTCACCAGGAATACATCTTTTAATGACCCCTGAATAAAAAAAACATTTTTAGAAAAATGTCTTTGTGTGTATAAATCATAGTTCAAAAACGAAAAGACCGTTAAATTCTAAATTTGGTATTTAAGGTTAATATCTTATAAGGATACCTTACGATTTTCAAGAAAATCCCTCCTCTCCAAGCTACTCTTTACATGAAATATTTTATAGAAAGTTTTGTTTTTCTCAAAAATGGCTGTAACGCTTTTGATTAAAAGATATTTACATAGCTAATAAAATGCATTTCTTGAATTTTCTGGGAATAGTCTCTAAAGACCTCTTTGTTCTGGGCAAATTTTGCATAACTGGTAATCCATAAGATATAGACAAAATCGAAAATACAGATTTCTTTAAAACTCACAATTTATGGCATATACACTTTTTTGTAGATATTTCTTATTAATGACTTCATTTTTAAGTTACTTAAATATTTTATCAAATGGAAGGTCATTTTTCGTTTCATCCCTCTTTTGTTTTAGCCCTATCCGTAAAAAGCAAACAGAATTTTAAGTGTTTCTTATTGCGACCGGCTTTATGAAAAGCGACTATCGCTTTAGCCTAGTTATCACTTTATGTCTTTTCTTCCTACTTGTAAGATCGCCGGTTATAACACAAGTTCTACTGATATTTATCTCGAGTAGTATGATATAAGTAAAAGAATAATCTTTTGTAAGAATAATTTGTGGCAGAATGCAGAAAAGGTATGAACGGAACTTTCAAAAATTTAATTTACTCAAGTGACCTAAAAACTTGTATTTATTTATTTATGTTTTAGTTTAACGTCCTTTAAGCTGGCTAGTCATATTGGAGGATAAATGAAATCGGTGAAATGATTCTCAAATGACCTCGGGGTCCATGTAGCTTAAAGTTACTCGATGTTCATCTTCTCAGGATAAGGGAAAACCCCGAAAAAAAACGTTACCCGGGTAACTCACCCTAAGCGAGATTCGAACTCACGACCTTTGATTATGAGGCAGACGCGCTACCACCACACTACCCAGACGGACACAAAAAAAAAAACTTATATTATAGTGAAAGCTTGACATACTATTTTTAGGAGGAATGCAGTACTAGTAGCAAAACTAATAATATTTTCAGAAAAGGAAAAGAAACTTGAAGAGTAAGAAAGTGTTTTTAGGTTGGTGCATGCTGAGAAAGGCGTTACCTAGCAACCAGGTTGTAAGAACAAAAAACCTGAAGGTCGCTGTCTTTACACATGATACTAAATGAGGCGTTCATATTTAACCAGTGAGCTTCCGAAACTCTTAAGAAAGTGTAGTAAAGTGAAGACGCAGTCGTCACTGCGTGTGTAAATGTTTTATATTCCCAAGAGAGCTCTGTATGAAGCCACGTACAGCTTTCTGCGCTTCGGGGAACCCCTTTAAGCACCAACACTGCTCCTCAAGCATCGCATGTGCTACATTCACATCACTTTCTCTAACCACTATTCCTGCAAAACTTAACCGAAGGAACGTTCTTATTGCTTGTAAATGTTTCTAGTACCTACATAGGTAGAGAAGCTATTGTATTCCACCAAAATATTTGATACCGAGATTTTAATGAAAATATACGTCCACTGAATCCAAAATAGTTATTTGTGATGTAAGAGCGTAAACTTTTGGTTTTGATTCCAGCGGGAATATTGTAAAACGAGACGCAGTCTAGAATCAAAAAGAAACTTTCCGCTCGCGTAGAAATTTTCTGATATTAAAACTAAAATAACGAAAGATGGAATAAATTTGAGGTGAAGTTTGACCTATTCACCAAGTGTTATAGTTGGTTATTTATTTCGCATTGCTGGGCGCGATGACGGTACGGTTATAGCAGGCCGTGACAAACCAATATTATTGTTGTTCTGCGAGAATTATGATACCCTTAGCGCTGCGAAAGAATATTTGTCACTTATTGACGTTGAACACAACATTATATCGTGCACGACTAATTTTAATTGTTTTTCTGTTGATCAGTGATGTATACACACTAATATCGTGAATTATTTTGGCGAGCGTAAAGTTGGAACAAAATTAATTTACGCCTGCTGCACTTCTTTGCGCGTGGATTCCGTAAAAATCAAGTTTGCGATCTGAAATGAGCTCGTAAACTACTCAATTACGGTCGGTCGTAGATACAGCATTTTCAGAAATAGGCTCGAGCGTGTGTGTGTGTGTGTGTGTGTGTGTGTGTGTGTGTCCGTGTGCCTGTAGATACGATAACTCAAAAACGAAAAGTCCATTAAATACCAAATTTGATATGTAAATTCCGCATCTTCCAAGAACGCGCGAAAATTTTCAAGAAAATTCCCTCGCCACAAACGACGCTGTACTTGGACAATTTTTCAAGAATTTCGATTTTCTCAAAAATAACTCTCAAGATTCTGATTAAAATAACGTATATTACAGGTTTTTAGACGAAAAAGAAAATGTATATCTTGACTTTTTGTGAATAACTTCTGAAGAGTTCTTCATTCCGGATGACTTTGTATAACTTGCAAAGTATAAGAGATATACAAAAACTTACTACACAAAAATGTAGAAATCCTAAAAACATACAATTAATGTGACATAAATTTTTGTAGATCTTGCTTTTGACATATTGCAAATTATTGGTTTCAATTTTAAGCTTTTTAAACTTTTGTGGAACGGGAATATATCTTTCTTTTTGTTTCTCATTGATTATCCTGTCAAGCAAAGAGATGGAATTTCAATTGTTTCACATAGCGACCGGCTTCTAAAGGACGTGACTATCGCTTTAGCTTGTGGATTTTCATATTTCCCTTATACTTACAAGGAAGCAAGTAATAAGACTATTTCTGCTAATGTGTATCTTGATTAGCATGAAGTAGGTGGAAAAATACCTTTTTAACAATAATTTGTTACTGAAAGTCATGGAACACATGAGATGTCTAATTACGCAGACGGCGCATGCGCACGGTGACGTAGCTGTCCCGTGACCCTTAGGCAGCTAATGAGGCAACCTGGCGAAGGTCTATCAATTACACACCTTTCTGAACTCTTGACAAAGGGTCTAGATCTTTCCATCACACAGATTTCTTTTGTTCTCCCAAACATTTCTTCTCTCAAAACAAAAAGAGGCCAAGGAAAAAAAGCATAAAGGAAGTAAAGAAGGGTGGCAAAAATAAATAAAAAGGAAGAGAAAAAAAATGTTTGTATTTGTACAGGCAGCGATCGATTTGCTTTCCACGTGGTAAGGTCTGGTTTTTCTTTTGGGTTCGGAAGGAAGCGAGGTTAAAAGGGTTAGAACTTGTACCGATATGGTGAAAAACTGGCACAGGTATAAAAATACTTCTCGCCGTAACGCCTGAACATGCTGCTACCCTCATACCATGGTTTGTCTCTTCCCTGAGTTTCATCTACTCCTACATCATCATAGACGTTGCTCTTCTTTCTTTAACCCTTCACTACCACTTACAAATATTATGTCATAGCCCGGTACCTAATTAATAAAACAAGAGCGTCACTTGCAAGTCCTTATTCTTTATTTCCTAACATCATGTAACGATTAGTTTATAGACATTAGCTATACATTTCAGTTTCAAAAAATAAATTTTCCTTTCTCTGCGTAGTGAATAGTAAATATATAGAAAATTCAATACCCAGATGTCACTGCCAATACGTGTTTTTGAGCTCCCTGCATAAAAAAAAAATCTTGTTAGAAACAGATCCGTGTCCGCGCGTGCACTCAAAAACGAAAAGTCGGTAAAATGTAAATTAAGTTTACTATCTTCCTAGGATGCAACACGACCATTTTTGTATATAAGTTTACTATCTTCCTAGGATGCAACACGACCATTTTTGTATATAAGTTTACTATCTTCCTAGGATGCAACACGACCATCTTTGTATATAAGTTTACTATCTTCCTAGGATGCAACACGACCATTTTTGTATATAAGTTTACTATCTTCCTAGGATGCAACACGACCATTTTTGTATATAAGTTTACTATCTTCCTAGGATGCAACACGACCATTTTTGTATATAAGTTTACTATCTTCCTAGGATGCAACACGACCATTTTTGTATATAAGTTTACTATCTTCCTAGGATGCAACACGACCATTTTTGTATATAAGTTTACTATCTTCCTAGGATGCAACACGACCATTTTTGTATATAAGTTTACTATCTTCCTACAACACGACCATTTTTGTATATAAGTTTACTATCTTCCTAGGATGCAACACGACCATTTTTGTATATAAGTTTACTATCTTCCTAGGATGCAACACGACCATTTTTGTATATAAGTTTACTATCTTCCTACAACACGACCATTTTTGTATATAAGTTTACTATCTTCCTAGGATGCAACACGACCATTTTTGTATATAAGTTTACTATCTTCGTAGGATGCAACACGACCATTTTTGTATATAAGTTTACTATCTTCCTAGGATGCAACACGACCATTTTTAGAAAAATCCCTCCACCTTTTACATGGACAAAATTTTAACATTTTTGGTTTTCTCAAAAATGGCTCTAACAATTTCGATTAAAATACAATATATTAAAGATGACATATTACATGACATAAAATGTATATCTTGAATTTTTAGTGAATAGCCTATGAAGACTATTTTATTCTCAATTAATTTGGCTGGATTTTGCATAACTAGTAAACCACAAGAGATAGACAAAAACTTACTACACAAAATATTAGATCTCGTTGAAACCGCATTTTGAACCATGTACATTTTTTTCCTGGAGTTTAATATTTTTGAGATATTCCTCCTTGTTGGTTTCAGTTTTAAATTACTTAAATTTTTCACAAACGAGAATTTGCGAACTCCTGGAAATGCAAAGAAATGGATTTCAATCACATGGCAACCAGCTTTTAAAAGATTTGATTATCGTTTTAGCTTAGTGTGTTCCCTTATTTCCTTTCTACTTACAAGGAAGTATTTCGGCTAATGTTTATATCAATTAGCATGAAGGATGAATAATCTTTTTAACAATAATTTCTTATAGGGATGTAGAGAAAGTCACGTGAATGGAACACAGATATTTTATTCACGTTTCATTATTTATTATGTTTAATTACTATCAACCATTTTTTTCAATTCTTTGCTTTTATTATTTAATAATATTAATGTTCTATTTTTAATGTTAATATTAACTTTACTTGTGATAATTAATTTTGAACTATGTTATAACACTCTATTTATTTAATGTATTCTGTTGTTTCTTATTCACTAAGCTTATATATGCCTACATAAATCATGCTTTATATTAAATTTCAATTTAATGAACCAATCTCAAACCTTGGTAACAACAAAACCAGCTAATACTGGAATCCGGAATTAATTAAAGCTGATATCCAGACACAAATCATGTAAAGTCGCCAGGACTGGGCAGCAACCATATGTGCTGATTCCCAGCACATCTATCTCCTATATTTTATATTCTTACATTTATATATATATCATAATTCTGTAAAATATATCCCATTCTATCACGTTATAATAATGTACATAAGGAAGAGAAGGTATTGCCTTCCACCCAAAAACTGAGATTTCAACACCTGCACGTGTTTTGAGAACCTGTAAATTCAGAGCAAGAGCTTTTTTTATTTAAAAAATCTTAAGTTTTTCATTCACATGACTTTCTCAATATCTCTGCAACAAATTATTGTTAGAAAACTTATGCCTCTACTTGCTTCATGATAATTAAGAAAAATTAGCAGAAATCGTCTTATTAGTTGCTTTTTTGTAAGTAGAAGAGAAATAAGGGAGTACTATAGTTAAAGTGATAGTCAAAAGCTAGTTGCTATATCTCCTTTGTTTGTATAGACAGGAGTTGACAAATTCCTGTAGGAGAAAAGTATACATTTTTCAAAGCTGAAACCAAAAACAAGGAGTACCTCAAAAACGATCAACTCTACGAAAAAAAGTATGTAACATAAATCGTATGTTTTAATGTGCTCTACATTTTCTTTCTTTCTTTTTCATTTTGTGGTAAATTTTTGTCTATCTCTTTCGGTTTACCAGTTATGCAAATTTCCGTAACATTCATCCAGAATAGCGTTGTCTTCAAAGGCTATTTCCAGAGAATATAAGATATACATATTATTTGTCAGGTATACCTTTAATATTTTATATTTTAATCAAAATCTTTAGAGCCATTTTTGAGAAAATCAAACATTTTGAAAAAAGTTCCAGTAAAGGGTAGTTGAGGGTGAGGGGAATTTCTTGAAAATCTCCGTGTCCCATCCTTACAAGATACAAAACTTAAATACAAAGTTTGCTATCAAACGGTCTTTTCCTTTTTGAGCTAAGCTGTCCACAAACACACGTACACACAGACACATACGGACCTTTTTCGAGAAATGCTTTGTTTGGATTCAGAGGGACCCAAAACATGTAAAATCTCGGTGAAATCTCGGTATCGAATTTTGGGTGCATTACAAAACCTTCTCTAAACACTATGTACATAGTACGTATAGAGAAAGTAAAAACGAAACTTTGAGGTGATCCTAAAAATAAAACACCAATGTAATAAACGGTTGTGTTCGTCCCGTTATGGGTCACCTGTGTAAGTCAATATTCATCTTTTGTTTCGAATTTCCCTATGATCACTTTGTCGGCTTATTCAGGAGTATGATTGTTATTTGTAGTATTTTTTCTATCAATGGAAAAAACGAAACAAAACAATTAAAGGTCAGTACATGGTATGATATTGTCATGAGGAGAAGCAGTTTCGGAGTAGTGCAAACTCAGGCAGGGAAGCGTGACTGTTATGGAGGATGAAGCTCTTGGAAGGGGATGCTGAGCGATGAGAGGATCACATCTCTGAAAAATGGTGGTCCAGCCCCCCGCATATGTTTACATGTGGTGGCGAGAGTTGGCTGTGAGATGAATTCTAAAACTTGCACTGCTTCACATGATAGAGTGTGCACGTCAAGTAGGCAAATTAGGGTTGTGCCTTGTCATCGCTTACACAGTCGTAGGTCACGAAACAACCGGGGACATCTGCTGTAATTACCACCTCCCATGAGGAAGGGACGAAGCCACAGGAGGCTACAGGCCGTAAGCAGACGGACCACAAAGATGCGGGGAAGTCACATCTTAATGTGCCCCATGGGCTACAAACTATTCCTTCAAAAGCTTATTCTTCTATCTACTTCAACTAACCGGGAAAAACATTACCAGAAGTTGTCTTATTACTAGCTTCCTTACAACTAGAAAACAAATAAGGGAATACACTAGGTTAAAATGATAGTCAAATCTTTTGAAAACTATCGCTATGTGATTGAAGATTGATTCTCTTTTCGCCGTTCAAGAAAAGTTCAAGTATTATAAAATTAAAAAAAAATAATAATAAGGAATACTTCGGAAATGATAAAATCCATAAAAAGATCCATAGGACAAGCTATCTGCTTT